>CM019170.2:37883288-37932838 GCA_009739505.2 Apolygus lucorum | reverse complement strand
GAGAGAAGGGGATCACTGAGCAGTGGGATCAGATTGGTTAGGCAGGCAGATACATCACAACATGGCTGCCCTGTATAGATTGCCGCTACATTTCAAATTACCATTTTCCTTATTCTTCAAACTTTTTGGATGTTTTTTCGAGCAGCACACTATGGTTCTTCCATATTAGTGAACCCTCTTTCGAAAAAGAAAAAAAATTAAAAAAATGTGAGGCAAATTTTCCATTACGTCCCTCACCTGTTGGTTATTATTCTCCTAATCATACCGTTTTATTGCTAAACAATGCCATTATTTTCATTGACAGGTATCGTGAAAAACGGTTGTTTAGACTATTCGCGTTTTTGGTTTTTCGGGTTTTTCTCTTGTTTATTTAGAAATCGTCTTGAAATGGAAGGTTTGCCTTTTTTGCCCGGGTATACTTTCAACGATGTCACGCGACAACAGCACAACGTCTCCCATAACTTCGTGTACAAAAACGGTTACCCAATAGTGAAAGAGCCGTCTTCAGGGGTAGGAGGCGAGCCTTTGGATATAGAAGGCATATTGTACTGTCATGAGCCAGACCCAGTGTCTTACGATCCGTCGTTGACGTACGGAAGAACTCAGCAACACGTACCGTCGTTGTTCAAACCCCATTTCGTCCTGTACGACAAGAAATGCCTCGCTTTCAAGGCGTTCTTCAAACAAGGTGTCCCCAATTCACCGAACGAGCATTATCGAGTGCACCACGTCAATATTGTGTACTTTCTGGAAGATGACACCATGCTGATTGCAGAGCCGACTACTCCGGACGCCGGTTACCCTCAAGGTACGATCGTCCGGAGGTGTAAACTTCCCAAGAACACTCTTGGCGAATATTTCCACTGGAAAGACCTCAACAATGGGGTCGATCTGACAGCCAATGGCATCGTGTACCACATCTGCTCCTGCGACAAATGGACCAGGGAATACTTGATGAGCCAGGTAGCCCTGTCAAATTGAACCAAACAATCTTACGAGAGGTTTCACACTACTTCCTCACACTCGACCAATTTTGTCTGTTTTTAATTGATTTCCTCATAAATTTGGACTCGAGATAAGTGAAAATTATTGATAATAGTGAAACGTAGAGGTCCTGAGATTCATCATGATCCCGAGAGAGTTTTCTGAATTAGATCTCGTGAGTTTTTCGTCTTGGCGTGCCCAGTTTCCTCCTAAAGTATTGATGTGGAGTGTTGAATGTTTAAATTATCTTTGCTTCATCCTTTTACATAAGACACGAAGCCTTAAACTCGAAATTACTTTATCATGTTCATCCGGTTTTTATTGCATTTTTCAAAACGGACACGCTAGTAAGCTCCAAATTGTTCTATCAAGTACACCGTATTTTACTATACTATTTGTAGGTTCTTGAGAATCTTGTAGAATCTTGAGAATCGACGCCCGCATGGTGCCTTGGCATCCATGATGAAGTGGCGACTGTGTCCGACCTGTCTCCTGTCCTGGCGATTAAGACCCATTCATAGGGAAGAAGGTTTTGCATTATGCCTATCGTTCATGCGCGTGCTTGCTTCCATTCTGTTTAAAATTAATCTTTTGTTAAAACTTCCAATTATTCAACTAAATATAAAGTTTCAATTAGTGATTTTGATTCTTTTAGTTCTATTTCCCTTATGAGTGAACTTAATTCCTCAGGACAGGAGACAGGTCGGACACAGTGACCACTTCATCATGGATGCCAAGGCACCCTGCGGGCGTCGATAACAAACAATGGATCCTATTCTGTGACACGTACATTATTCCCCCTGACCGATTCTTTTTATGGGTACCGAAGTGCATCATGCCTCCCTCTCCTGTACCCCCTTAATGTGAGGGCACCGGCTCATGCCTCTGACAGGAGTAGAGCGGTTAGGGAGCAGGTACAAATTCTCTGCTTCCGGGCCTGTTACCTGGTCGGGCTTCCAGGGATAGCAGTAAGGCCGTAAAATAAAAGGCTCATTACTCATCTCAATTACCAGTACCACGGGCGAGGGGAGCCCCAGGCTACAGATGCGCTGACCTCGGTCAAAGCATCACCTGCCTGCCCCTCAGTTGAGGTTGGATTCGTGGTGGTCGTGGTTGAGCAAACCCTACTTCATGGGCTTATACCAAGAAGGCTACAAGGGGAGAGATGGCCTCCTCAAGGGCTTGCCCCTTAAAGATGTCTCTCGGCATGTGAGTTCTGTTATGAACTCGGGTACCAACCTGTCTAGTTGGTAGAACCTTAGCTAGGAGGTTCGGCCTTACCTGTGGTGTTAATACAAACAGGTACCTAGAGGAGCTGATAGTCATGACTAGCTCCCCTAGGGCTCTCGTGTGGTGAGTTCCTTCCACTCCCTCGATCACCCTTCCAGGGTTTTCGGGGTTCCATCTATCTGCTTGCAGATGGAGGGGGTTGCGAAATCCAGTTTGGATCGGCTCTCCTTGAAATCAAATAGTAGTTATTTGACCGATTCTAGACCACGGGAGAGGGGAGCCCCAGGCTACCGATACAATGACTTTGTCGAAGTATCACTTGCCTGCCCCCCAAATGAGGTAGGATTCGCGGGGGTCGTGGTTTATACTCCCCTGGGAGACGAACTTCATCTGTATCCCCGGGAACGGTCATAAGGATGGCCCTGATACATGGAACCCGACATGCGAGTTTTGTGAATTGTCAAAAACTCGGGTGCCGACCTGCATAGTCGGTAATGCGAGCTAGACGTGCGCCTCAACCTGTAGGTTATCACAGGGACTTGCAAATATGCAAGGACATTGATTGTGTCAACAATCCCTCCCAGGAGGAGTTTTTCTCTTGCTGCTTGCAGCAAGGGGGGAGACTATAGAGTCGCAAGACCCCAGGAATCCCTAATCGACCTTCACTCTGGAGGAAGAATAGTAGACATCCCTTGACCGATTCTAGATAGAATGTGGTTAGATATGGTTCCAACTGAAGCCGGTACTTGGAACCTGATCCGAAGGCTTCGTTCCTGGAAAGGTTACACTTCATTAAAAGTAACGGTTTCAGTACAACTCAATGAATGCCTTTTCAACAGTAATAATAACTGAGCTTCGAGCTGCATTCCGTCCCACCGTTGTCACTGTGAGTGGTCTGTGTACGCAGGAAAAAAGGTTGTAGCAATTCAAAATTAGGTATACGAATAAGCGGAATGCAGATATTAATTACTGGTACATGTGGGCAGCTCGCTGCATACCTCCTGCATGGGTGGACAATCTCTGGGGGTTCTGCTTCCTGGACGATGAGGATGATAATTTCGTGTTAGAGAGTATAAAACCAAGAATATATTTTTCTACAACACATGCAGGAAAGGAGTAGGTAACCACAAGTAAATTAATGGTACACCAATGAAAGTGGATAATTGACGTAGGTACCACTTCTACCATCCAACACTCCCCCTTAAGTGGTGATCAGCGGAGGCTTCAATCCTAGTAGTTCTGTAAAAGATCTTACCTTCTGTCTGGGTAGTGGTTTTGTGAGGATGTCCGCAATGAATCATCAAAAATTAACTTCCCTCGACCGGGGATCGATCTCCTATCATTCCGATTCTGAATCGGAGCTCCTACCACTGAGCTAAGGAAGTGAATTGGACAGAAATGAGAAGAGCTCGCTGATCACAACATCCCCCCCTCCCCCCCCGTTAGGAAATCTTAGGTACTCCGTCACCTAGTCAGGGCCTGCGTTTTTACAACCCATCGAGAACGCGTATTTTTGACTGGCTTCGGAGTTTTTTGTTATTGTTCGTTATTGACGGGGCGGGGGATCTGCTGACCTCAACGTTTGTCCTAATAGGCGGTGGCTCGACTCGTGTCTTGGGAGGGAGTTGTTTTGATGACCTAATCTTAATGAATTATTGTTTCTCTGAGAAATTCTGAGGAGACCGTTCGGGTCCTACCGACTGCGCCATACTGTTGAATCATCAAAAATTAACTTCCCTCGACCGGGGATCGATCTGCTATCGTTCCGATTCTGAATCGGAGCTCCTACCACTGAGCTAAGGAAGCGAATGGACAGAAATGTGAAGAGGTCGCTGATCACAACAGCAACCATACGCTCTGTTGGCATGTACTGGATACAAACGTCTCCACGCTCCACTGTCTCCCGAACGAATTGATGTCTGATGTTGATGTGTTTAGTCCTTCTGTGCTGCACTAGATTGCTTGACAAAGACATCGCTCTCTGGTTGTCGTTGAACAGTTTCACAGCAGGACTTATACCGGTCTTTCCTTGTATTATTCTTTCAGAGCTGTAGCTTCCTTACTTGCTTCTGCGAGCGCCATATACTCTGCTTCACAGCTTGACAGAGCCACAGTCCTCTGTTTTCTGGCTTCCCAAGAAATTGCTGCGTTTCCAAGGTTGAAAGTGTAGCCTGCATATTACCTCCTGACACTTTCATCATTTGCCCAGTCAGCATCCACAATACCTTCCAATAGTTTGCCAGTCCTTGAGTAGGTTGGAACGGTAATATTATGATTCAGAAATGTACCAAATGGGTTGAAACACTTCAGATTTTATTTGAAATGAATTTTGTATGAATTTGAGGGTAGTTGAAGGGGTTGAAATGGTTGTGTGAGTCTCCACTCACTGGGGAACATTTCCAGTGAAGAGACTGGGTTAATTCGTTAACTCCCTTCCGGTCCGAATTTGTCATAGCCACCCGCGGCGATGATTGTCAGATTCGGATCCGTGGTCAGCTCGGAAGGTGACGTCACCCCCCCCTCAACATGAAGACGCCGTCTCCAGCCAGAGCGTCCCTCCCTCGGCGGGGGGAGCCAATCAGAAGTCTCCACCTGGCAGGCGCCCGTCCGTCGAGGGAGCGGAGGGGGACCAGCCGGAACAAAACCAACGAGCAGCCCCCTCCACAGGCAGACCCCCCTTGATATTCAGTACAAGTCATTGAGAGCCCTGCTGCCCGTGAACTTAAAACTGCTAGAGTCAACCGTCCCCGTAAATATCTTCACACGCTTTTGTCGTAAGATCCCTGACCATCGGAAATTGCCGTGTCGCGCCGAATTGATCTGGAGGAAGAGAACTTGGATTCCCTGGACGTCCGTCGCCACAACCACCACAACCGCCACATCACACCTGGAAGGATACCTCAGGGCCCTGACACGTGTGAGTGAAAACTATAACTTACCTTCTAACCATTGGCCAATGCAGTTAGGACAGTGCGTAGAAGTAATTCTGAAACAATTGGACAAAAGTCGTAAATTTGAGAGTTGTAACTTAATGCTAAATTCGTACCTGAAACACAAAGTTAACCTGTACTTACCATACTCACCTTTGTTGAAAACCTGGAACGTTGAACTGATATACTCTGGAAACCTGAAACATAAAGTCAAATTGGAGTTAATATTTTGTACATTTGAAACATTATCTGAAAATCTATCCTATTGAACATTGAATCTTGTGCCATACTTACTTGTGTTGTTGCGCCCGTCAGGCTTCTTTTCGACACACCCTTCGGTGTGCCTAGTCAGAAAACCAATTGCATATTTAATAAATTACCTTTTATTGTTGTAATTCTGCATTTGAATATCTTTTCTCATTTTACCTGGTTCCTCAGTGTGAAAAACCGGAGCTTGGTGACGCGTCACACTCCGCCATCTTTTCCGAAGCGTCCCTCAGACGCCTTCGTAGGCCCCTTCGGCAGCGTCGCATTTTGCGGACGCCATTTTCTCAGTAGGACGCCCTTAAGGCTAACATTTCAGATTGCATCATCCCGAGGAATTCGACTGGCCGCTTCACCGCCTCGTCACAGGTAAATACCACACGCTACCCTTGTAAAATTAACTATTGTTTCGATATTTGTTTGTCTTCCCCTTCCCACCTGAGCTCGCCACGTAAGGTTTTGTGTCATCCGGTGAACTTGGGATCGGCACGTGGCGTCACAACCTCGTGCTGCTACCAACTACGCCGCGAAACGAAACCTTAACCCTGTCGAACGCAAATCCCGCTTACGACTGGTGTGTCGCCACAATCGTCACAATCACCACGAGTAAGCCGGGACGCTACCTCTGTGGTCCATCGACACAATCGCCACAAGTAGCAGGCCTACAAATTTGGTGGCAGCGGAGTGGATCCCGGTGTGAGTAAGCCTCACACGAACCCACTCAAACTCGTAGGCCGTTCGACACGAGCTCAGTTTTAAATTTAGAGTCTATCGAAACAATCTTCAAAAATAAAACACACTGAGACAGGTAAAAATAAAAAATAGGTAGGCTGTACATCCATTTATTATACAGGAAAAGTGACATTAGAAGCAGCCTTCCGCACGAAACGACGCGAGAAGACGTCTCTTCTCGTAGTTGTACTTTTCTCGACTTAGACCGATTCACGCCGACAGACTTCTTCGTGCCTAGGTGGTAGTTAGTACAAATCGCTACCATGTTCCTCAATAATCCGACACCTAGCGACAGGGGGACCGAAACCCAATCGTCCTCCGGCACGGAAGCTGTAGAAACAATGACTCAGACAATGAAGGAGATGAACATTCTCCTTCAGCGATATAATAACGTAACACACGAAGCCGATAGGGAGGACATACCGCGCTCGGTATTCCTCGAAGTAGAGCCGTGGGACCCAGACGCGACCGGTGCATTAAGTGTTGTGTCGTTTTTTGCGAATTTTGATATGGTGACCACGGGTTTGACCTCGCGACAACGATACCGTTTACTCCGCACAAAAGCGCGGGGAACCGCTAAGCAATTCCTTATCGATCGGGATGATACGCTCGACGTAGACAACGTCTACGAGATTGTCCGTGACGACATGATCAAGTGGTTCCAAAAGGAAAATCCACAACACGCCGCCGCCCTCCTGTGGACAGTCAAGCGGAACGCCACAGGAAACGCTCCGCCAATTTGCCGACCGAGTCCGCAGCCTAGCCCGGTGTGCCGTCATGGAGGAGGGAAGACAACTCCGACGTCACGAACGCAACGATTGGGTGGAAAGAAAAACCCTAAGCGCTTTCATCCGCGGTGTCAGCAAAAATATGAGTGCGCTGCTGATCACAAATCGCCCCCGATCGATCCAGGACGCGCTGAGCAAGGCGGAGGAATTGGAGGAAACCCTAGACGACACGATCGACACAGACGAACGTTGGGACTTAGCGGCCATTACCAACGACCGCCGATGTTACAACTGCGGAAGTCCTGAACATTTCGCCGCTCGATGCCCGCGAAAAGACGAACCCCTACAGCGTCATAATCGACACAGGGATGAGGACCACCGCCAAGATAAGCCCAGCGAGCGCCGAAGCGCCGAGAAACCAACCCCACGATATCCGTGTATGTTTTGCGCGGACAAAACACATTTTCCCGTAAGTTGCCCATTCAGCCCGAACAAGACCATATTTTGTGACTTCTGTGGCGTCCGAGAACATCTAGAGGAGGATTGTTACAAAAAGAAACGTCTCCTCCCCGTGTCGCAACCCTGTCATGGCGCCGGCACATTCAATGGAGGTCGCCCGTTACAAAAAGCCAATCGAGGAGGCACATGTTCCCGCCGTGGAAGCTCCAATGTCGCGGACGATGAAAATTACCGTGGGACTAGGCCCGGAGGAACGAGAGATGACCCTTGACACCGGAGCTACGCTTTCGGTACTTTCAACACCCGTAAAGGGAATTCCAATTCTCCCAACCCGAGCGATCGCGTGGGGAGCTGATGGAATGCCCCTACATTTCTCCGGAGAGCAACGCGTCGTCACAAGGATCGGCGAATGTGTATTTGAACACACATTCTTGGTATTCGCAAGGAGAAGCGCTACGCTTGATCTTTTGGGGCTCGACGTACTTCGAAGGGTACCCATCACATTTACAACGGGACCGGAAATGAAATTCCGCACCCCTAAAGGCGTCATCCGCCCATATACGCCGGTCGACACACCCGAGGAAATCTACAGCGTGGGGGTAGTGTTGCGGCCCGAGGGGCGGGAATTTGGGACGTTTGTGGATCAAAATGAAAATCATGATCACAACGCTCCTCTCCCTAGCACCCCTTCGGTGGCAACAACTGCCTCCGCCACGCAAAAACCATCGTGCGTGGATTACCAAGAACCGGACGACGCTCCGGAGGTGCGGGCAAATTTCGCCACAAATCAAGATGGCGCCGGAAGCCTGAAGTTTTGGAACCGGCAGTTCAAGGGTGTTTCTGTCCCTATCGATACACCCGTGGAGCGGTACGACGATACACCCCGCTACGAGACCTTGACGAAGGATCCGGCCCAAAATCTTCCGCTTCCCCCGAAAGTACATTTCAGCACACCAATCTCGCGATATTGTGCAACCCCCACTACTCCTACCGAGTTCCAGGAAGTTGACGACGCAAGCGACAGCACTGATCCCGCGCCGGACTCTGATGAGAAAACCTCCCTCGAAAAATGCCTCGATCGAATGCTCCACGACTACCATCGGACTTATGTCGACACGGTGGATCGACACAGTGCGACACAGTTCGTCACAGAGGATCGTCACAACGCGACACAGTTCGACACGGTGGATCGGCACAGTGCGACACAGTTCGACACGGTGGATCGGCACAGTGCGACACAGTTCGACACAGCGGATCGGCACAGCCCGACCCAGTTCGCCACAATCGACCCATATGCTGAACCCTACCCCGATATAGTCGATACCCCTGATGAAACGGGTTCTGGCGTATCCCTGAGAGAAGAAAAGGCCTGCGCCGAGATTTGTTCTATTATTCCCCCGATTCAAAACTATGAAAAAGAAGGTTGTCCCGACGCCACGCCAGACGGTCTGGAAGAAGAGGAGTGGGGGGAGCTGCCGACCGACCAATGGGAAACCCCGTTACCCGAGTTCGACGTGACCTTGCAAGAGAAACTGCAACATCTCGCAACTTCGGACGCGGAACCAACTAGGGAATTGTTGTGCAAATTCCGGGACTTATTTAAGCCACCTACGGGGGAGGGATGTCGATTGAACGTATCCCATGAGATAGTTACTACTCAACCCACCGTTACACAACAAAAACCCTACCCGGTTCCCCACGCCCTCCGCGACGTCGTTGAGACTCAAATCAAGGACATGCTGTCGAATGGGGTAATTAGCCCGTCTACTAGCCCGTGGTGTGCGCCGGTACTGCTCGTCAAAAAGAAAACGCCGCCGGGAGAAAAGCAGCTTTGGCGATTTTGCACGGATTTCCGACAGCTCAATAAAATCACCAAAGGAGACGCTTATCCTCTTCCCCGATTACAGGAGACCCTTGCGATGTTAGGTCAGTGTAAATGGTTCACAACCATCGACTTAATATCGGGTTATCACCAGATACCAGTTCACCCCGAGTCAAGGGAGAAAACGGCCTTTTCAGTTTTAGGACGTCATTTTCATTACGAAAAGATGCCGTTTGGACTGAAGAATGCGCCCGCTACATTTCAGCGAGTCATGAATGATACCCTCGATGGAATCCTCGGAGATCATTGTCTCGTTTACCTGGATGACATCATAGTATTTTCCGCCACTCGAGAGGAACACCTCCAGAAATTGACTCAGGTTTTCGATCGATTGACCGAGGCCCGCCTGCAAGTGAACTTGTCGAAATGCGAGTTTTTGAAAAGCGAGGTTCGCTTTCTAGGTCACCGCATCACGCCCGACGGAATCCTTACCGAGCCCGAGAAGGTCAAGGCCATTAAGGAATTTCCCGTACCTACCTCGGCGTTGAAACTGCAGTCGTTTTTGGGGCTGGCTGGGTTTTACCGGAGGTTCATACCTCGATACTCGGAGCTCTCGGTACCCTTGACCGACCTCCTCCAGAAGAACCGACCCTTCGAGTGGACAAGTAAACAACAACAAGCGTTCGACGAACTCAGGGTCAAGTTGACCGAGGAACCCGTACTCGCCTTTCCTGACCTGAATAAACCCTTTGTGTTGGCCACCGACGCTTCCGGCTCTGCTTTGGGGGCTGTCCTTTCGCAGAACCTTGAAGGAGAAGAGAGGCCCGTGGCGTATGCAAGTCGAAAACTAAATCCGGCCGAAACCAGATATTCCGTCACGGAGAGAGAGCTACTCGCCGTTGTGTGGGCGGTCCGCCATTTTCAAGAATATCTTTTAGGCCAGACCTTTGAACTTCAAACGGACCACATGGCACTCACGGCCGCGATGCACCTCCGCGACCCGACATCGCGAATCGGGCGGTGGGTTCTCCGACTTGCTGAATACGACTTCGTTCCCCGGTACAGACCCGGAACTCAGATGAAACATGCGGACGGATTGAGTCGAATGGATATAGCCGTTGTAATCTCGATTTCCCGCGCGAGCTGATGATCGCTGCACAGGATCTCGATGATTGGGTCCAATCGATGGTTTTGAGTCGCGGTAAAGAAGGATTGCGAAAAGCTAACGGAGTGTGGGAAATGAGAGTGCGACACGATGGTAGACACGAATGGGTGCCCCTCATCCCGAGTTCACTTCGTGAATGGTTGATCGACCGATGCCATAAGAATGAGTGGGCGGGACACCCCGGAGCCGACGTAACGGAAAAGGTGGTGAGACGACTAGGAAACTGGCCCGGATTATCGAGAGACGTCAAAGAGCAGGTACAACGTTGTGAAACGTGTTTACGTCGCAACACCCCGACGAATCTGAAAAGTCCGATTCAGAAGCCGCTCCTCCCCGAGAGACCCGGACACATCGTCGGTATCGACTTCGTGGGGCCCATCGTGACGAATGGAAAATCCAAATACCTCCTCACCGTAATCGACCATTTTACTAAGTATGCTGAAGCATACGTTACCACCAATTGTACCGCCTCTACTGTCGCGCAAGTTTTAGCAAAGGAATTTATACCGAGACACGGTGTGCCCGAGAGACTTGTTTCGGACCGTGGAACCGCCTTCACCGCCGGATCGACACGCGAACTTTGTGCCCAATGGGGCATACGGCAGATCTTCACGACCGCGTACCACCCGGAAGGAAATGGGGTGTGCGAACGTTTCCACCGAACCTTGACCAATATCTTGGCGAAAATTACCAAGAAAACTAAGGATTGGGAAACCATGTTGCCCGTAGCACTCGCAGCGTATCGATCCAGCCCCCATAAGAGTACTGGATTTACTCCAAATTTTCTTACCTTTGGGAGGGAAATACGCCTGCCGAACGACACCTTCCAAGGACTTCGAACCCCCGTACCTGAGTCCTCCTTGTTGAAGAATCTCCGAATGGCCCGTGACGCCACGACACAGTGCCTACATGAAGCCTGGAAGAAACGGACGGAAGCCATCAACGCCCGCCGCTCTCTACGCTCTTTTGAGGCAGGGGATATGGTGTACCTAAAAGACATGCAGCCGCCCCCAGGTGTCGTGAAAAAATTCTGGAGTCCATGGAGTGGACCGTGGACGGTGCTCAAGAAACACTCGAATGTTACTTACGAAATCAGGGACTCACCCGATATAAAACGTCAGGTAGTACACATTAACCGCCTCAAACCGGCCTTTGTGCTGGGTGTACCGGACGATACGTTCCTGGACCATACCAAATCCCATCAAACCCCGGAAATAGACACAATAAGGAACATTCACGAAACGGAAACGGGGATACAGGAAGAGATGATGGAAGACTCGGATGAGGAACTACGATGGCCGCCTTCAGGACCGACCATGATGGAATGTGGCGATGTGCCGACCGAATTTCATGAAAACGCTCCCACTACACCATTTTCGGAAAAGTCGAACCAGGGGACTGTGTCGCCACAACCGACTCACCTCGAGGACGCGGATCGACACTCAGATCGCTCCTCGACCAGTGAAGAAGATAAAAGCGTCAGCCACCCTTCGGGAAACGCAGCCGAAAACCCAGCGGGAGATTCACAACGCCCGGTCAACCATTCCGAGGACGCTCGCCACAGCGAACACGATCGCCACAGCGAACACGATCGCCACAGCGAACACGATCGCCACAGCGAACACGATCGCCACAGCGAACACGATCGCCACAGCGAACACGATCGCCACAGCAACCACGATCGCCACAGCAGCAGTCCTCATCAGGAACCAGTAGTTCGCAAAGCCGAGGAGCCGTCTACACCTGAAGGTCTACCTCCGAAGCGACCCCGAGGAGAGGCGCCAACCGGAACCACACCGTATTCGTTCCGCCAACGTGACCCTTCCGTAAATTATAAGCAACTCCACTTAGGCCGAAAGACAAACTGACTGACTACTAGGAAAGACTGACCACGACCTCGACACATGGTCCTTCAGACCAACAAATTCAGCTTGGGTCCTTCAGACCAACCAATTTCACTTGGGTCCTTCAGACCAACAAACTTCACTTAGGTCCTTCAGACCAAGCCGAACCATTACTTCTGCTACCTTCCTAACAAGGCCAGAATAAATTGTGTGAAGTACCCTGAGATCAATTCCTGAGTCACTTTTCCTAGGCAGGATGTTACAGTAGGGCGTTTATTTGTTTGTTGTAGGATGGCACAAGAACCGCTAGATGAGTGGATAGTAGACGGGGGTCCCCAGTCACCGGACCCCATGGTGGAACTCATGAGGAGGCGGACCGAAAGATTTATCGCCAACCTGCGGGACCAGTCGCCGGGACACGTAAACACGCCCGCGCCACCCGACGACCCTTACGACGTACTGGAAACGCTCTCCAACTTCGTGCGATTCACAATGTGTGGCGACACACCGACCAGCCGCCACACGTCAGGGAATTCGGCGCTCCTCACGATCCTCCAAATACACCGATGGATTCCCGTCTACCAGAGGATCGTGCAGGAGCGAGACGCATTGTTGGACCGCCAAGCCAAGTGGCTGCTGGATCGACAACAACTGATCCAGCAACGGGACGCAGCCGTGGCGGAGTCCAAGGCAGCCAACGCACAGGTGGTGGTGGAGCCTACCTGCGGCGAAGACCGCCACACCTGAGGCAACCAACCAGCTATCTGCAGAGGCACCTGCGGCGAGGTCTGCGGAGGCTGAGGGGAAGTTGGCTCGCTCCCCAGCTCCGCCTCCAGCTTCGTCCCCCGCCCCGTCACCAGTGCCTCAGGTCATCGATGGCAGCAGCCCGGCACCAAACCCGTACGTGGCCTTAACACCACTTCACTCGCCGCCAACGACGCCTCTACCACCCCGGCGCGCGCGTGGAAGAGTCAGCTCATACGAAGAGTCGCCCACCCGGGACGTGCCACCGACACCCGGGCGCTCTCCTACCACCTCTAGCGAAGACGAGGCAGCACCGGCCAAGACCGTACCACCTCCGGCCCATCCAAGGATCGTGCTACGGATCAGCAAGAAGCGCCAATGCCCTGTCTGCACCAAGAAGGTACCGCAGCTCTTTGTCTTCAGGTGCCCAGGGTGCAAGGAGTTCTGGCAACGTCTAAAGAACTTCCATCGCCAGGGACGACCACTGCCGGAGTGCCCCGAGGACCACCGGGCACAACGCGACCCAGCCAACTGTCGCGGGTGTCGTCGCCACGCCTACGAGCTGGCCATAAGGAAGGCGCGTCCCTTGGCTCCTCTGGGAATACCCAGCGTCGTCTTTGACAACGCTGGCTCCCGGAGGGAAGGGGGATGTGAGTCTCCACTCACTGGGGAACATTTCCAGTGAAGAGACTGGGTTAATTCGTTAACTCCCTTCCGGTCCGAATTTGTCATAGCCACCCGCGGCGATGATTGTCAGATTCGGATCCGTGGTCAGCTCGGAAGGTGACGTCACCCCCCCCTCAACATGAAGACGCCGTCTCCAGCCAGAGCGTCCCTCCCTCGGCGGGGGGAGCCAATCAGAAGTCTCCACCTGGCAGGCGCCCGTCCGTCGAGGGAGCGGAGGGGGACCAGCCGGAACAAAACCAACGAGCAGCCCCCTCCACAGGCAGACCCCCCTTGATATTCAGTACAAGTCATTGAGAGCCCTGCTGCCCGTGAACTTAAAACTGCTAGAGTCAACCGTCCCCGTAAATATCTTCACACGCTTTTGTCGTAAGATCCCTGACCATCGGAAATTGCCGTGTCGCGCCGAATTGATCTGGAGGAAGAGAACTTGGATTCCCTGGACGTCCGTCGCCACAACCACCACAACCGCCACATCACACCTGGAAGGATACCTCAGGGCCCTGACACGTGTGAGTGAAAACTATAACTTACCTTCTAACCATTGGCCAATGCAGTTAGGACAGTGCGTAGAAGTAATTCTGAAACAATTGGACAAAAGTCGTAAATTTGAGAGTTGTAACTTAATGCTAAATTCGTACCTGAAACACAAAGTTAACCTGTACTTACCATACTCACCTTTGTTGAAAACCTGGAACGTTGAACTGATATACTCTGGAAACCTGAAACATAAAGTCAAATTGGAGTTAATATTTTGTACATTTGAAACATTATCTGAAAATCTATCCTATTGAACATTGAATCTTGTGCCATACTTACTTGTGTTGTTGCGCCCGTCAGGCTTCTTTTCGACACACCCTTCGGTGTGCCTAGTCAGAAAACCAATTGCATATTTAATAAATTACCTTTTATTGTTGTAATTCTGCATTTGAATATCTTTTCTCATTTTACCTGGTTCCTCAGTGTGAAAAACCGGAGCTTGGTGACGCGTCACACTCCGCCATCTTTTCCGAAGCGTCCCTCAGACGCCTTCGTAGGCCCCTTCGGCAGCGTCGCATTTTGCGGACGCCATTTTCTCAGTAGGACGCCCTTAAGGCTAACATTTCAGATTGCATCATCCCGAGGAATTCGACTGGCCGCTTCACCGCCTCGTCACAGGTAAATACCACACGCTACCCTTGTAAAATTAACTATTGTTTCGATATTTGTTTGTCTTCCCCTTCCCACCTGAGCTCGCCACGTAAGGTTTTGTGTCATCCGGTGAACTTGGGATCGGCACGTGGCGTCACAACCTCGTGCTGCTACCAACTACGCCGCGAAACGAAACCTTAACCCTGTCGAACGCAAATCCCGCTTACGACTGGTGTGTCGCCACAATCGTCACAATCACCACGAGTAAGCCGGGACGCTACCTCTGTGGTCCATCGACACAATCGCCACAAGTAGCAGGCCTACAGTTGTGATCCATCAACTAAATGTATCGTATTTCCGAAATAAAACGGCCGAACCTTAACGGTAAACACTCCTCGAAAATTCACTCTCAAGTCAATTTAGCAAAGTTAGGCCAGGAACCTGTTACCATTCCGTATAGCCTGGTTTTAATAAGCCAAGAAGCCATTTCTTCTTGGTAACCTGGTTTTCATGGGCCAGAAAGCCAAATTACCTTCTGGTAATCAAATTTTAATGGACCATCATAACCTCTCTCCTTTCAAATTCATCTTCTCACCAAAGTCGAATTCTCAAATCTTTTAGTAGAGTTAGATTCCCAGTAAAAAATTCAGTATTCAAAACAGATATCAGTAGGTTTTTAGGGGAGGTGATCGCTACTCATCAGAGATGGTTATGGTATCTCGACTCTATCGGATTAAAGTGGCTCTAACAATTGCTACGTTTAGGTATTATTAGTGAATTTTGGGTACCTATTAAAGTGCACAGTAGCACAGTACTGTGAGTTTATGGGTCAGGTGATCTAAAATCATTTTGTGGTGAGTTCTGTTAGGGAAAGTTGCTCTGATCATGGATTTCATACTACTTCATGTTTCAAGGAAAGAAAATTGCACAATAAATAATATTAGAAGAAGTTTATGAAAAACATTGAAATTTTTCATTCAAAACAAAAGTAAAATTTCACCAATTTTACAAAAGTTTAGGTACCGAAACATAGGTATTAATTAGATGTCTTTAAAAGTGCATTTCACTGAATGATGAATCTAAATCGTCACTGTCATTAGCGCTGCCATAGCGTTAGATGTGCTTGGTACAGCATTATCAGTTTCGTGGATGGTGGTCGCGTCAATGAAGTTATCCCTAATCAGATACTAGTTGATGACCTCATCTTTTCTGTTGATATGAGAAATGCGAGGATGTTGTTCTTTTTCCTCTCCACACTTTCCCCCGACTTTTATTTTTCAAAAAGCTTTCCATTAGTAGGAACTTGAGCTGAAAAGATTGAAAATTTCATCGAAAAAAAAGTCGCGGAAAGTTCCAGCGGGATTGAGTCAAAGGATAGTGCCAGAAAACGTACTTGAAATGCTCTAATCCCTCATATCTCCTCTTTTCCAGAAATTCACTATTTAATGTTGAGGTTTAAAAAGAAAAATTGGGAATTATTATTGTGACGATTTTACCGAGTGCTTAAAGGAAATCCATACTTCAAAAATAATTGAAAAACGTGAATAAAGCACATACCTATGCCGTGACTCGTCATGAAGAGCAATAAGACCCAAATTGTTGATATGATTTTGGGTGAAATGAGTTGTTAACATAAATGATCGCGGAACTTGCCCTCTGGTGATCCGTAAGAGGCTTGTGAGGTCTGCAAACCTATTTAAGGGAACCCAGCAGGGAAAAAATGAAAAAAAAAATCGATTTTCGGTTTTTTACACTAAAAAATTCTTTATTTAAATGCGGACAAAATGGTGTATTGTTTTTGATTTTTGCACAATTAGAACTGGTAGAAAAATTAGTTCAAAGTTGAGAAAGTAGGTGTTAGCCGGCGCGGATTTAATACGTTGAATACACGAAACTTGGGAGAAAAAAACCAACTAACAATAACAAAAACGGCGAACCTGATTGAAAATAACCTTCTTTCTTATTCTTCTTCACTTTCTATCATTTTTTGCATGTTTGAAGTCATTGTTGTCATTGGGAGTTACGTTTTACTTTGTTTGAGATGCGTTTTGCGAAGTTTTCAGAAAAAGTGCTCTCCTGTAAAATTACGTTTTTTTGACCTTCTTGCCCCTGTTTCTCTGCAATGGTTGAAGTTATCGTGTTCCCCCAATTTTTCCTCGAAACTGCTATTATTTAACTCCACTTTAGTCAGATGGTTTCTCAAAATTTCAATTATAAGGTTTTAAAAAAAAAATTTTGAAGTTGAAAAAATGCAGATAAAAAAACGGAATTTTTGAAAAATCATACCTAAGCTATAAATTGAAATTTTCAAAATCCATCTGACTAAAGTGAAGACGACTATATGTACTACCACTGGAAAAAATTTCATTTTCTGCCGACCCACTTTAGTACTAGCTGCTGGGTTCCCTTAAACGTGCTCAAAGACTATCTGGGGATAGGTTCTTGCGCTCCTTTCCAATACTTATGGACGCTCGTTTTTTTTTTCGATTTTTTACATATTGATACCTTAAAGCACAAAAGGGCTTTTAAATTTTTTTTTAACTTCAGAAAGACTCAAATTTAACAAAACTATTATTGACCTTCTTGACGATTATAGCTCGAAAATTTCTTGAAGAAATTAAAGAGTTTGGTGTAAAAAGCCATTATTTTAGGAATTGTGCACTGGTGATAACTTCTTTTGCGTTTTTCTCAAAACTCCGTTTTTGGACATAGCGCCTTTGTGCTTTAGGGTATCGATATATGCTTACATTACTGTGAGTCGTACCTGTTCGTACCTACCATTTCCGGATCTCGAATCCCGCTCGTAATTTTAATAACCGAAATTGTAATATCTCATCCAGCTAACCACAGTTTGATCGAAACTAAAGTCTGAATTCGCCGGATTTAGGGCGTCGAGGTGAACGAAGACGAGCCTCTCCCCAAAGACCCCTACACCGACCGAAGAATCACCGAAAACGCCGCCAAGTCGTTCAAAACTCCACCATTTGCCGACAAATTCTACAAATTTCTCGTCTACGACAAAAAAGTTCTTCGATTCACGGGAGTCTGGGATGACCGTGACAGTGAATACGGTACTTTCGACAAGTACAGCATCTTGTACTACTTGGCTGATGACACTTTCGAGATACAAAAATTACCTCTGGGCCGTGAAAAAGAACTGAATCCCGTGCTTTTATCGAAAACTAAAATTCCCAAAAACTGGAAACACACGGGTAGAGATTTTCCGTCGATTTATTTGGAAAAATGTGACGAAGACTTGGGAGGTTTCTACTCGCCTGACGACCTCGTGATTGGTAACACTATTTTCGTATTCGGGAGAAGATTTTTGATCATTGACTGCGACAAAGCGACCAGAGATTTCTATAATGATGTATTGCACGTAGAACAACCGAACCCGATTTGTGTCGAGGACGAAAAAGCGAGAGAAATACCGGTGAGGCCGATCCCCAAGTACACAGGGATAGGAACTCACGAAGACAGCATCCAGTCGTTCTACACGTTCAACCCTCAACCGCCCAAGTTGGATTTGGTCCGGTATTTGCTCAATATGAGTAAAATCCTTCGTTACACGGCCGTGATGGACGTCGTTCACCCGGACGACGCCTTGAGAAGTTTCATAATTCAGTACAGGCTCAGCGACGGGTATTTGTCGGTCAACGAGGAGAAAATTCGAAATACCGGATTCCTCGGGGGTACTTTCCTCAAGTACACTCTGATCCCGAAACACGGATCGGATCCGGACAACCCGCAGTACCTCACGCCAGCGGATTTCTATTTGGGTGAGAATGCCTCATGTATTTTCCAAACACTTGGGTGACGAGCTCAGCCAGTTTTTGGTTTATTATTTTCAATAGTGAATCTCATGGAGGTTGTAAGGCCTTTCTTCGTTCAAAGTGGTTTTGTTGAGGAGGGATAGATTTTGGAAATTCGTTTTATTAGGAGTTAAGTGCACTTTCGCCTTGTTAGCATCGTCAGAACTCGTGGCTTATGTTAAATACAATACGCAGATCCTCATTCTTATAGTTCCTGAAGTAAAATAAGATAGATTATGTTTTTTGTATGTTCCATTTCCAGTTCCAGTTTTTCATAATTAGTAAATAAATTGAAAATCTAAAGGGGGTTAGAAATAATATTGACATTGTCTTTGCTTTGGCACATAAACTGAAAAATCGTCACGAAAACTAAGCAAGCTCACGCCTTTTGCTTCCGAGTCTATCAAGGTAGCGGAAGCTTTGTTTTCCAAAATCAAAATTTTCACTCGCGTTTTGCGTTTTAGACCTTTCTGAACAATTTTGGTTCCGTGTCTGTCTGTCCGTCTGTCATCAATTCCTTGTAACGCGCATAACTATACGAAGTTATTGTCCGATTTCGATGAAATTTTCAGGGATTGTGCGGGTTGGTGTGTAGACGGTCCCCTATGAAAATCATCATCCTCGGACTGATACAAGCGACTGCGCATGCGCAAACGTGAATTCCTTGTAACTGCCATAACTTATACATTTTCCACCTGATTTCGATGAAATTTTCAGGGATTATGTGGATTAGGTTGTAAATGGTCCCCTATGAAAATGATCATCCCCGGACTCATAGAAGCGACTGCGCATGCGCAAATGTGAATTCCTTGTAACGGCCATAACTTATACATTTTCAATCCGATTTCAATGAAATTTTCAGGGATGTTACAGATTAGTATTTAGATGGTCCCCTATGAAAATCATAGAGAATTGTTTTTCATAGAGGGATTCATTCATAGAGGAACGGTCTCCTGTGACAGAGACGAGGTTTCAATAGCGCAGAGGATTGAGCCTTGAGTTGTGCTCTAAGAATCGTGGGTTCGAATCCCAGTCGAGGCTAAGAATATTTTTGATCCAATCACATACATCTACTCACTTAATTTTTCATCCGAATTTGATGAAATTTTCTAGGATTGTCCGGATTAGCGTGTAGATGGTCCCCTATGAGAGTAGTGGAAGGTACTTAGAGATTGGTGTTTTGAGATTAACTACTATGCATGGGATCATCTTTACAATCGGGTTATGGATACGAGGAAGCTGTGTGCCACACCCACTTGGCAGACTTTTTTTCATTTTAAAGTTTTTTCTCGCGTTTTCGACTTTACGGCACTGAAATGGGCATAACTTCCTTATTTCTCCTGAAAATTCAAATCTAACTGCACCGTTAGAAAGAGCGTTATATTCCTAAGCTATCTAGTGCAAAATCAAAATCTTTCAGCTATAAAATACTTTCAAAAAATCAAGTCAAAAGCAAACTTAAAAATTTGTCGAAACTTGACTTTCTTCGACGAAAGTTTTCACTCTAAATCCCATTTCGATGGGCGCTCTTCGGAGAAAACCTGCTCAAATTGTCAGCTTTCCAAAGGCCTATCAATTTTTCTTTTAAACATTCAAATTGAAAGAGTAAATTAAGTTTGAATGTCAAAAAACGTGTGTTTTATAGGAAAATCCAGTGTTTCAAGAGGTTTATGGTCCCCCTCGATCTCAAAATGGCTTGACGAGTTTGGTATCAATTCCTATGTAATTTTTTACGCTGATTCCAATGGTGATACTTCCGAATGATTCCGACTGCTAGAAAGTGGATTTCTCGAAGAAAACCTTCGTTTTTCGTACATAAAATACGCATTATTCGTAGATATAGTAGTGAGCATAAAGTAACACCTTTCTACTCAACAAAAACTTCAATCAGCTAGAAATTCGGTGTTTTATTGAGTAGAAAGGTGTTACTTTATATCACTACTATATCTACGAATAATGCGTATTTTTTGTACGAAAAACGAAGGTTTTCTTCGAAAAATCTACTTTTTCTAGGTTTCTCACTATTGATTCCTACCTACTTTTCACAAGGAACTAGATCTGTATCAATGAATCTGATTCCCAAATTGCAAACTGGTAACATCTATTGGAAATCTTGCTTCAACAAACATAATAATTCCTGGGTACTTGAACCTACCACAAATGCATTTATTAATTATCACCCACTTTTTTCAACGAGGTCATTAATATGTAACTACCTACCCATATACATGCAAGATTACTAAGAATATAATTTAATATTAATAAATATAATAAGAAATAAATATAAAATAAATATAAAATAATAAAATAAATTTAATAAGAATCTGCATACTGCATATAAAACAAGCCATAAGTTCTGACAATGCTAACATAGCGATAGTTCTCCTAACTTCTAATAAAATGAATCACGAGGATATTGCCGAAATCTATTCCCCCTCAACAAAACGACTTCGAATTTAAATTAAACAAATTTCAACATCCCTTTCTCAAAATGTTATAATAATTGTTAATAATGTTATAATAGTTCGGAAAATCAAAAAGTCAAATCAAAGCTACAAATTATTAAACAACGGCTTATTTTTTGCTGTATAGTTCACTTCGCTATAATTATAATTATATATTACAGTAAAAGAGGGAAAAATAGAAATGATGTAATATTATAATTTCACTAGGGGCAACGGTGAACGTATTCAGTCACCGGTTCATCATCACCGGCGTGGATCTGGCAGTGTACCGCTACATGGAGGCGAACCCAACGAAATTCAGAAAAGAAGTGATCGATGAAATCCGCAAAGATCTGACGAGGAAGAATCTCCTCACGGAAGACGTCAAGGAAGTGGCTGATTTCAGGAAGCGAGAAGAAATCGCGGAGCCGATGTTCGAAGAACCACCGGACTTTCAACCAATCCACGTTGGCGGAGCCAACCAACCTCTACCAAACCCTGATTGTCTCAAAAGAACGTAACGTTGTGAATTTGGAGAATACGAAAATTGACTGCTATCCGCTTGGAACTTATAGACAGAGTGATTCAAATTAAAGGATGCTTGGAGAAACTGCTCAATTGACAAGTTATTCCACGAAATGGTAGTTATTGTGAGTTGAAATTTGTTGTTTATGTCCATGGAATCGGAATCGGCATCCGCGATGCCCTATACACCAATTTTCAGTTCCTATCAGGATGAAGTAAAAGATACAACGGAAAGAATAAGTCCTTAAAAACAAAATGGCGTCACAGCTGGAAAATCTCCCCATCCCTCGTTTACCAAGTACAGGTGCGAGTTGAAGATTGTTCAGGTCTGACGAAAATTCGTTTCATCTAGCTTTTTCCTTCGATTGTTTTACCAAATTTTGATCTTTTTCAGTTCGAAATCTTCGGTTTTTAGTTCCAAAATTGATTTGGTGAACTCGGGCTCCATTTTCAAAGTCCAGGCAACGGAGGTTCGCTGTTGCAAGCACCTCTCAGTGGGTGAAAGACGGTATTATGGAGAATTATGTTCTCACATCGTGCTTATGTCTTGGACTAATTCATTTCCATGGGGAGAGAGATATTCTCTTCAAGAATATGGAGGAATCAGAACAAATAGGAAAATGATCCCCTGATGTCCCATGCTGCCTTATATTTTCTGCTTTTCCCGTGCTGCTGAGTTGGCGTCTGTGTCCTAATCTCGGAAACAAATCTGGCAAAAACGCCGGCCGCTCATTATCCCAGAATCCTGGATTTCCATGTCAGCCACTATCAGCGGGTTCCCATCTTCATCCACTTTGAACGGGTTCAATGGCAATCCCCTGCGAAAGTTGAAATAGAAGTCACTAATAGCGTTTATCGTACTTACCACTTATCTATACAGGGTGTAAGCCTAACTGGTCTGCCATACGGTACCAGTCGATTCTATATCTATTTGCAACAAAAAATGTCTCATAGCAATTTTTTTAATCCCTTCATTTTCGAGTTATTTTAACTTTACACTTTTTTTTCGTGATTTTGACCTTTTGTCATTAAATTGGTCATAACTCCATTAATTACAATTTGAGGATACCGTTGGAAAGAGCATCAAATTTCCTATCCGATAGATGCCTTAACGTTTTTTTGAGTCAAGGTTTGAGACATGAAAACGCCCTCTAAAAAGAGAATTTTACGTCATTTTGGAAACATCGCATTTTTTCAATCGCAAATTGAACTACGAGAATCCATATTTTTTCAAGTTGCAAGAACAGTAAAAACTGCGCTAGAATCTCAGCTTTCCAATGGTATAATTAAAAAATATTTTATTACCAAATTTAGGGGAGAAATTCGTGTTTTAACGCGGAAAAACGTGCATTTTATCAACGAAATCAGCGCTCCACCTCGAAGGTCTGAGGGGTCGGACGATAGAAGTGGGTGGGAGGGCGCGGTTTCCAATATGACGTAAAATTCTCTTTTTAGAGGACTTTTTCATGTCTCAACCTTGACTCAAAAAAATTTAAAGGCATCTATCCGATAGGAAATTTAATGCTCTTTCCAACGGTATCCTCAAATTGTAATTAACACAGCTAATTAACGGAGTTATGACCGATTTAATGACAAAAAATGAAAATTACAGAAAAAAAGTTTAAAGTTGAATTAACTCGAAAACGAAGGGTTAAAAAAAAAATTGCTAAGAGACATTTTTTGTTGCAAATTAGTTATAGAATCGACTGGTAAATATAGCAGACCATTTAGGCTTACACCCTGTATATCTGTATATTCTAGTTGAAGGTCTGATCGTAAGCTTCTAAATGGTGGGAGATGTGTCTAAATGAGTTGCTATACTTGGGGGTTCTGATAATTGGGCGATGCTAAGGAGAGTAGAGAGGGGGAAATTATTGTAGATTATTTTCAAAGCACCTGCAAGAACTTTATTAAACGTTAACGAACGTGTTCATGCTTTTTCAAGTATTTTAGATGGATGTATGTATTTTATATGGATATATGCATACCCATATTTCTCTCCTGTATGGAATTTAGTGTTGGAACATCAGGTAGGTGCTACATCCTGGTATAATCACATTAACCCTTCGTAGAGTCACCCTAGGCTCAATATCTGCGAAATTCTCTGTGTTTCATACGATGAAATTCAATCACTTCAAATGGAAAACCGCAAAGTCGGGCCAATACAATGTTTCATTGTGGTCCTCCCTTTTCAGGAACCAGATAGATATTTGCCCTCAACTCAATTCACACGGGAGAGCGTGGTCACGTCATCCCTTTGTTCGCGGTTAAGCTCATAAATCTGGGAAGCTTGGAAAAACTGTATCTTTTCAGAATTGAAAAAAAAATACGACTCCGAGAGCTTTTCCCTCCGGTAACAACAGTTTCCAGTAAATCTGTAGGTGAGGCGGAGGTTACTTCAAACACCAACGTGGGGGGGGGGGGAAGAGGAAGGCACAAATCTCTCTTGACAAGGCCTTTGTACGTACTGGACAGGTTTCCGTGATGGTTCGGCTTGATGGTTTTTCGAGATGACTACGCCTTCCCCACAACACGTGATTTCGGAAGAATTCGGAGGTTGTCATGAATTATCGATACGAAACTTCCTTTCAGTCTATCAATTCTTCAACATTTCTTATCCATCTAAAATACTTGAAAAAGCATGAACACGTTCGTTAACGTTTAATAAAGTTCTTGCAGGTGCTCTGAAAATAATCTACAATAATTTCCGTTATTATAAGGTCCGTTGGTATTCGCAGCCAACTGGTGTAGGGTTTGGGCTAGAAATGGGTTGAATCTAGAAACTCTCTTAACTCAATACGGCTCAAAAATGAGTGAGTTCATGTTGCCATTTCACCCTCGAAATTCTTGGAGTGGTTTTGCCAATAAAATCAACACATCATAATAAAATAAATGAGGTTTTGTTTATTGTGAACAATTTTAATACCTACCTATAAATAATGAACATTTTGTACACCAAAAAAATCTGTAAGTTCTGTGGATTCTGTGGATTTTGGAAATCCTGTGTTCTGATGGGCGGTAGGAGACGGTGGGTGGTAGGCCTAAGCCAATCGGAATGGGGAAAATCCTTCATTTTGATTGACGGGTGGAACCATATTTTCCATACTAATGGAAACCAAAGGTGTGTTCCATACTAACGATACTCGTTCCATCCGTCATTCTCCTGGGAAAATTGATGTAGTGCTGACAGGGAAACCAGCTCTATTCCGTTCTTTAGATACTGGTCCAAACCGAGTTGACGCCATTTTTGAACCAGTGTCTAAACTAAGTGAGTATGTGCTCATATCATCAGGTTTGAAACTAATTGTGCAGCATGGATCTTTCATCATGACCACATTACACCAGATGATGTAGCACATCCACCATGTTAGGGATGGTAGGAAAAATCCACAATGTTCCAATGTTAGGGATGTCAGATTCTTCAAAATGAATCGATTTAAATCGAATCGATCTTTTAGAAAAAAGTCTAAAAAAATCGATACAATTTTTTCTAAACGTATCGATTTTTTCAAGAATCGATACTTTTTAAGCAAAAGTCATACCCAAGTAAAATTACCAAAAGCTGGAGCTAAATTTTGATCCCTAAGTATATAAAGTTTACTTAAATTCGATTAATATGAAAGATGTAAGTAGTAGGATTTGAAACTTTACGTTTTTTGACTATTTATGTCACGGGAAAAGGTGTATGCATTCTGCGTAGATGATAACCAACTAATTTTTCTTCGTGAACTGGGGATAAGAGAATGACGTCATGAATTATCAGGATAGGTTGAGGTGGTGTTTCTCATTTTGTGATCATTAGGTAGTAATAATCAATTATTTTCATCAATTTTCCTTCCTCATTGAGGTAGTTTTGGTTGTTGACTACAATTTATTTCCCTTAATCAGCTAATGAAAAGAATCGGACCGATTCTCGAATTTTTGAATCGAGTCTCCGATTCTTTAGGAGAAAAAAAAACAATCTAAAAATATCGATAGTTTTTTCAAAAGAATCGATTTTATAAAGAATCAATACTTTTTTGCCATCCCTACACTATGTGTGATGAAGCCTGCTTGGCGTATTGAAATATTCCCTTGGAGGGAAATACATACTTTACTTACTTTACGGCTACATAGCGTAGAGTGTAACTGGCATGAGGGTCAGGGTTGAGTTCTTCCGTTTCCCGAAGGTTAGCGTGATCGAGACAGTTCGGTAAAACCACCTTGTCCGTGACCCGAGACATTAGAACAGTTAGAGTTGGCCGGGTTTGAGCCTAAGTATCGTGATAGTCATCTGACATTGGCCACGTTCGTATTTTCATGGCCTCATTTGAACTTCATCTTCTTGACCGTTCAATGTGTAATTGCTATTGCTACCCTCAAGAACCTGATTTCCTCTCCCCTTTGTTGAAATTTCGGCTTTTGTTTTTAAGGACTGACCAATATAGCTAGACAAGGTGCCTTGTACTAAGTTTCGGTCGGGAGTGGAAACCACGCGACCGGCAAGAGAAAGTACCACTTTGATATCCTATCCTAATGATAATCTGGCAACGAATTTAAGATTGATAAAGGCATTTTTCTAGTGCACTCTGAGGATGAACTTCAAGTTCTTTTAGACAGGGTGGTTGTTGATTGACCACTACAGTCGTTTGATAAAGTATTAGCGTAGTACCATTTCGACAGTAACAATGTAAAACCGCGTAAGTTGAAAACGGTTTCATTTTCGGGCGGAGGCGGTGTAGAATGATGGCGAAGCGTCGTCACACTAATCTTTTTGAAGAGGAAGAGGCGCTCCATCCTCGAGGCCACACCTAATTTCTCTCCTGGAGTCACGGAGCCGTAAGGATGCTGCTCGTATTATCGCAAATTGCACTTTTGTACGAACCCACCCAGCAACCACGGATATCGGCTTATCCCACTTTTCTGCCAGTGTGTGGGTGAGACGTTTTTCGAAATTTTCAAATTCTTTGTGTAACACTCCATCGAATGAACATATTAAAGGGGTGAAACAACGACGTAGGTCTTCAACTGCCTGGTCATATTTTCTGTGTTTTGCTCGCTCAGCATCTCTTAAAATTGAAATCCAGTCCTGGGAAGAGTAAGAGGTGGCGTCGGCATTTATTATGCGGTTATCCAAGTACGCCACTCTCTCCCTCTCCCACAGCCCTGGGATCATGATATCTGCAATGAGGGCGGTCGTTCCATTTTCAGCTTCTCTCATGACGGGTTCAATGCCGACCCTCCCCCAGGCAAGGGTTGCTAGTCTCGCACATTCATTTCGTACAGCATTGTGCCCTTGGATCACCAGTCCTCATTTTCGACAGTTGAGAGCGTGGGTGGTGTCCATTACCTCTCTGCAGCCTTCACAGGAGGAAGGAAGACCTCGCGCCTTCTGCCCATATCTCAGTGCGAGTGCATCTGTGAATTGGCTGCGAGAGAGATCTAGGTTGTCCCCTGTCAACGGTAGTACAGTCAACCATTGTGATGCGTTGCCTGCCACTGTACGACTTACAGACCTCTTTTGCTTAGCTGGCAAAAGGGCAATGACTTCTTGGCTTTTAATGGCTTCCCTGTTTTTCCGCGCTGTTCTTTCTAGGGCTTGAACGTTTCTTATGTGGACCCAATGTTCATTGCAGTCGAGTGGAATCCCGGTCTTAATTGCAGCAGTCAGTATTTCTGTCGTTCCTAGGGATGAATTGTGTCCATCCCTACAACAGGTTGGTTGTAGCCTACAGGAAATATGGACTGGCTGTTAACTAAGCAAAAACGAAGTCGATGGTGATATACAAGGTGGTGAATAGCGGTATTCGACTGCCAGTCAATGGGCGACTTATCGAGCAGGTTGCTCGGTTCAATTACTTGGGCCAATGGGTGTCAGAAACGAGGTCACTCGAAGGGGAGCTGCGTGGTCGGATTGAGATAGCTCGGGAGGCCTTCAACAACATACGGAGTATATTATATTATGTACGTATGGTCTATACTCTATACTATGGAGTGGAGACTTGGACTCCAAAAGCCAAGGACGTTAACCGACTGGAGGCTTTTGAAATGTGACTGATCCGACATATGCTGAGTCCCCTTCACAATGAGTATATATCCTTCATCAAAACTCTCAGAAGCGCGAACTGCTGACAACAATAAAAAGGCGCAAGGTTTCCTACTTGGGGCATGTTATGCGTGGGCCCAAGTAAGGGTTTTTGCATTATGATGAGCAAAATCAGCTGAAGTAGAGGAGTTGGAAGGAAGCGTACCTCGTGGTTGTCCAATATCCGTAGCTGGACGGGAATCGACCGAGCAGTGGACCTGTTTCACCTGGTGCAGGGCCTTGAGATTTATGCGGAGATGATCGCCAACCTTCAGTAATGGAGAGGGCACTACAAGAAGAAGAAGAAAAGTTTTTTTGATAAGAGTATCGGAAGTGAAAGAAGAAAAGAAACGCGAAGAAAACTGTGGGGATTGGAGAATGTTGGAGGCCTTGTCGTGAATGATGATAATTGTTGAATTCAAAATATTCTGTAATGATAAAACCTTCTGGAGAATAAGGTTTTATTCAACACAAAACTTTGCTATTGAATGAAAGAAATAAAACACGTTACATCAGAAAAATATTATCAGCTGAACAGGAAAATCACCACATTCTCGCGGGGAGCTTGTTAGAAGAATTTCATGAGAACCTTGGGTCTCCGGTGAATCCTAGAATACCATCTTAGCTCTGACGGATTCTGAGGACTGCTGTAGGATGTTGGCTGTTCAAGTGTTCTTGGGAATTATCAGTTTCTGCTTGATTGTCGGATCCAGGTTGTTCTTCTTCAGAGATTTATTTATTTATGTGAATACGGTACGAACCCAATCACAAATGAAAAAACAAACAGTGTACAGTCAAATGGTTACAGAGTTAAATGGGTGTAGAGTCAAATGGTTGGAGAAGGCAATCCGAGGGGTCACCAATGGCAATAAAGAGCTTCAAGTCGTCTGCATAGATCAAGAACTTAGAGCAGTGAAGGGAGGAGGTTCACCAGGTTGAAGAGAAGTGGGCCAAGGAGCCTTGTGGAACACCAGAAGTGGCAATGAATGAGCGGGAAGCAACACCATTTATACGTACTGAGAGCTGTCTAGCTGTGAGGTAGCTGGCAATCCATGCATGAAATGGTCCAAAGACACCAAGTGATGACAGCACATCAAGGATCGTGCAGATTGCAGTGATTTCCAAGTCATCCTCTACCTGTACATTAGGTAGCTCTTGGGGCAAGATGTTTCAATGACATGAACGTCTCACTTTCATCTTGTGTCTTCACTCAGGCATAGGACAGACAATTTCCACCTCTTCGACTTTGGAATCAAACTTACTCTACCGAATATGCTTTCCATTAAAGGTTTCCCAATAGGTACGATCTAAGAAGGTAGCCTCTCCGTTGGATGACCGAACATGAGTTCATGAGGAGTGAGGATGGTTGCAGTAGGTACTCAAAAGCGATCTGGTAGAGTGAAGAGCATCTGGGAGTACAAACTACCACAATTTAACTCGTGGATCGTTGTTTTTCAGCTCCAGAATGATGAGAATTCGCTCTCTCTCACCACCTCCCCATTCCCTCTAAATGGTGATTTTTACTCTATCTAATGATTTGGCGAATCGGTGCCAAATCACAGCAAGAATTAAAACTGAACCTAGGACATTTAACCTTAAAGTCTGTAAACTTTTTTCAATTTCTAACCACTGTAGCTTCTTGCACAAATGGACCATATTGCCGGAGTTTAACCATCCCAAAATTTTGACCTCCTCCAGATTGGAATCATATTCTTTCGCTAATTTATAGCTCCTCGCTTCTCCAAACTAGATATTTTCTTCGCAATTAAGCGGAATTGGGCGGCAATATTCATTCTCCTCCCGAGAATCTCCCTCAAGGTGGAACTAATGAAGATGAAACTACGAAATAACTGTTATGGAAATTTCGGGGGCTCATAACTTCCGAGGCGGGAGAAAAGCCTTCGCATTCTTCAGGACGTTTCCCGGCAACCGGGATATTAAGTTGGGCGAGCGGAAAATTACGTTACTCTGAGGCAGCTGCTGTCTTCTATCAAATCCGGTTCGTATTATTGCGTTGAAACAATGAGGGAGGGATGCCTTTCACCCCGATTCTCAAGAGAATCTTTACGAAGATTGGGTATCAAAAGCAATCGCCCAACACTTTTACTCAGTCTGGTGAAGGTTTGTGGGTTGACAGGGAGTTTCCCATTCAATTCATAATCAGTCTGATCACGAAGAGTTTGAAATGGAGTAATTCTTCGTTGTTTCGTTATTCTCAGGCGTTTTTCCAACCAAATGGCCAATGTCATCGTATCTGATGGTTTCTATGGTCACCCGAGAGTGTATAATAATGGTTTTTGTGGTGCCAATTCTCGGAGACCCAATTCTTGGTCGAGTGATAGCGAAATGGAGACAAAATCAAGCTCGCTAAAATGTTCGAGCTTTCGATAGCTGACCCAGGTGTTATTCACAACACAGCCACTCACCCATATGAATATCGGTAACCAACTTTTACTTGGCATGTCAATTCTATACCAATTATTTATGTTTGCACCCATCTGGTTTGTACCTCCTGTATCCCCTTGTTATTCATATCAACAGAGTAAGGGCGGTTTCAGGACACATTATTTTATTTAGAACATTTCAATGAAGGAATCGTTAAGGAGTGGATCAATTTTTTTCGGCTCTTAGTCACCAACGATGAGAAACTAGGGCGGCTCCCCATCGGCTAGCCTTGGTTGTTTCCAAATTTGTGCATTTGGATCTCGACAAACGAGAAATGCTGTGGCTGAGGAGAAGTACCTGGCAATGGGGACATCACAGTTATAATTTCGCCGTCTAAGCCTGATTAAGACTCGCCAAAAACTATTTCAACTGCAGCTAAAATCTGATTTCCTGAAAAGTTTAATATTTCCCCGGGATCATCTTCATAACAGATTCTTCATCCGTATCTTTTGAAGGAGGGAGAGTTAAAAGGCTGGGAATTTGCCAAAATATCGCTGAGAAGTTCCATCGCTCCTTGGAATGCACTCAAGGCCTATGAAAATACCCAGTACCCTACGATGCCGTTTGTTATAAAAAAAAAGATGGAGCGAATTACAAATACTATAAATGCATTGAAGTGTGATTTTGTTTTCCTTCAGAAGATTTGGACAAAATTTACAAAATTAAAACCATACTTAATCTGGTGGTACGTATTGAACCCCTCAGAAAAACAGGGCACCAAATACCACAGTGCAAAAAATGTCAAGGATATCTTCACACAAAATCCTTTTGTGAAAAAGAGCCACGCTGCGTTAAGGGGACACGGAACCCACCCCCCTCCCGCCTGTAATAGAGGTGTTTTCTGGTACATTTTTCTCAGTCCCTGTTCAACCGAATCTTCTAATTTTTTTTTTTTGGTTTGTAGGATATATTCTCATCTTGCCTCGGACGGATCCTTTTTAGATTATCTTAATTACTTTTTATTTGAGATTCTGTTATATAAAATAGAATTATTTTCTACCTTCGTTACTCTTTTTGGAATAGTTGGAATTGGAAAATTGGTTAAAGGATCCGGTACAGCCTTCGTTTAGGTGTCTTCTTTCATTAAAAAAAAAGAAATAGAGGATAGGATTAGTAGTTCCTGAGAAAAAGGAACATTTATCATGAAAAAGTGAACTATTCAGGAGAGCAATTTGAAGTTGAGTGGGAACAAACGAGGGCGCTTGCACATGAAACTATCGATTCTCACCTCACGTTTCTCGAATTTTGATTGGTTCCTTGATTTTGAATTGTCTTTGCTTATTGGTTGTTCAACCAAAGACAATTCAATATTTGCCTTCCGATTTATACTATCGATTTTTCAGTATTGCATTGAAATAGTGTAACAGGTTGGTAGGTTAGTTTCGTTAGTTTCAGGGCTGCACTAGCTACGCAAAAATTAATTTCCTCGTCATTTGAGACGGAATTTTTCGGTAATTCTTGTTTAAATCTATTCTCAGCATGTTCAAGAATGATTTTCAATTTAAAAAAAAAAAAAAATCGAAATTTTCATCATTTTTTGGGTTCCGTGTCCCCTTAAATGTGCAGGTAAACACGATTCCAGCAAGTGTGAGGTACCTTCAGACACGCCCCCAAAATGTGTTAATTGTGGGAAACTCCACCCAGCCAACTACAGAGGCTGTGAAATTGCACAGGAGCTACAGAAAATAAGGAACCAAACAAGGAACCCGAACAAGGATATTCATGTTAAAATCAAGCCCAGTAACATGAAGGCTATCCCCTCTAGAAGACCATCGGTGTCTTATGCTAGCGCCGTAACCGGGGGCGACAGGAAAGTGAAACCTCCAATAAGGCTCCGAAAATAGAAGATACACTTAGAAGAATAATGGAGTTCATGGAAAACCAGAATTCAACAAATAAAGCCTTGCTGGCGCGAATGGAAAAGCTAGAGAGTAGCGTATCTAAACGGCGTTATTAAATCATACGTTACTCCCAACTCAACTCCCACAACAAAGTTCTGTTACATAAAACAGTACTGATGCCGATTTGGACCTATGGCATTCAACTATGGGGCTGTACTGCCAAAACAAACGTGCAAATAATACAGAAATTTCAAAATAAAGTACTCAAGAGTATTGTAAACGCACCTTGGTACGAGTACATTAGAAATGACGACCTCCACAGAGACTTGGGAGTGGAGAGCGTCACTGATGTCATAAAAACAACAGCAAGACGCTACGAGAAGAGACTTCTCGTACACTCAAATCCAGAAGCCATACAACTACTGGACAATTCACAACAAATTCGGCGACTGAAAAGGACCAAACCCCTGGACCTTGCAAGCTGACGTTGTAGTGTAAAATTAGTGTGGTGCCTGCTAGTGAACATTCGCCATAACAGACTTTGCGGTGATATATTAGAAATAAATAACTAGATAGTTACTTGTAAACAATACAGTTTGTAACTAGTTGTTATGATAAATAAAACGCTTAAAAACAAACAAAAAAAAAGTTTTCCTATATTAGTGTTTGAACTATCCATTTAACGAATCCAAGTCCAATTACCCTCAAGAAGTACAAAGTACAGTACTTACGCCAGTAAAAGTTGCAAGGCGAAGCACTCTAAATTCTCTTGTATTTTAACATGTCTGGGTAAAAGCTGGATGCTGAATGAAAACGAAAACCCTCCTCAGGCGGGTCATTTGGAACCTCAGGAACATGATCAGATAGAATTGAACTTGATCGAGCATACAGGGAGACCTTCCTGTTACCATATCTGAACCTGCTTTTTGAATGCCAAACGGCATCGTTGGGCATTAGTTGGTTAATTCTACTTGATTAGAAACTACTACTAGTTACATTCTTTCAAAATTATGCGTCCTATGTGTCAGTACTTCATAACTGTGTATACTATGTGTCTTAACTAAATGAAGCTCATGTTTGAGTTGAATTAACCCTAGCCGTAATCTCTTCATCACGAAAAGTTTTCCAGGAACAAAGCTGTTTTGTTCCGTGTTATAACAAGGTCGAAAACGGGATAAAATCCATTCCTCCCTAAAGAACCCCTAAATCTAGCATGTCCCGTGATAATTGAGTTTCTACCTACTCCGTTGCCAATAACCGGAGTTCGCTGATAACGGAAACACGGCGATAAGAGCGGTCCGAACTTCATCCTCCAATCTTCATCCCCCTCTCCCTACTCTCCAATCTCCTAGGAGCGAGTTCTGGCGCAGATCCCATTATTGATAAGTAATATCGGTTTTCCCCAAAAGAGCGAGCAAGAGACGCTAAGGGGAAAGTGATGAAGAATGATGGAGTTCTACCGCGCTGGGCGTGGAAGGAGGTAAGGGGGCCTGGATAGGATCGACGATATTGAATAAGGATCTCGATGGCTGAGGAGCCCGTATCGTATAGCAGCTGAGTTTCACGAGGGGATGAAGAGAGTGACACGCGGGTAATTGAGGGGGATATAGAGGTAGTTGAAGTTGAGAGGTGAAGAAAATACGGACACCTATCGAATCGTCATGTACGAAAATAATCCACGTAGACTTCAGCAATGTTCATCATCAGTTCATCACTTGATTGTAGGTTGCCGGTTTTTAGGACGTCCCACAGTAAGACTTGGGCGTCCTTATGCGATTGATCTGGGGTGAAGTTGGACAACAATCAACAGAAAAAAAAAAATAACCACACAGTAATCCGTTTTAGACCATTCTGAATCCAAATCCGCGAAAAAAACCATAGGTGTATGTCTGTGTGTGTGTGTGTGACAAAATCTTGTGTCGTCTGCACAGGCCTTAGTTTTCAACCGATTTTCCTGGTTCTTTTTTTGTTCGACGCGGAAAACTATCTGGTTGTGCACTACGTCGCCGGAATTTCGAATTTTGCCTTTTAAGGGGGGGAAAGGGGGGGTTAATGCTCAAAAAACGTGCGTTTTTGGGCATAATCTTGTGTCGTCTGCCCAGGCCTCAGTTCTCAACCGATTTTTGTGGTTCTTTTTTTGTTCGACGCGGAAAACTATCTGGTTTTGCACTACGGCGCCGGAATTTTGAATTTTGCTTTTTAAGGGGGGAAAGGGGGGGTTAATGCATAAAAAACGTGCGTTTGCGGGCGTAATCTTGTAAATTCTGCCTAGGCCTCAATTTCCAACCGATTTGTGTGTTTCTTTTTTCATTTGACTCAAATAACTTCCGAGTTGTATATAATTTCACCCGAGTACCAAAATTCGCTAGGGGAGGGGGTGAGTGGGGGATAATATTCACAAAACATCCGATTTTTCAATATTTCCGTTCCTTTACTGCTTACTAATTGTATCCAAGCTTTGAAATTGAGGAAAAATTCTCTTTATACTTCAGGATTTGCATGAATTACTTTCTGTACCACCATGGAAATAAAAGTGGTGCCACCATGGTGCCAGGGCACCATAAACCTCATATTTCTTGGGTTTTTTGGTGTTTCACCTTGAATACGGATGTGCCATTCGACGGACTGCCTACTAAACCTGATAGATGAAAGTTCAATGTTACGACGTATTTCCGCTTTGGTGCCAGACCGGCACTATTGGTGGTGATGGGGGGGGGGGGGGTGTACTCGAATTCGCATGTTGGGTGTCGTAGATCATGGATTTTAAAATGCTCTCCACAATCGAGGCTCCCATGCCGCTAGAAATGTTTTGGTAGATAATGGTGGGGGGGGGGGTCAGTATTTCTTGCCTAAAGTAATAAACCAAATTACATCGAGTGAAACAGTTTTATCGCTTACCAACTGGTTTAACTGATCTAATGCTTATCCAATGGGACGTCCCCTGGAATCCATGCATTACTAAACAATATGTTTCAAACCATAGTTAGCGACAGCGGCCGTAAAATACGGTAGCCGTCCAAAAGGTGCGTTTCTCTAACGCTGGTTAAAGAAGAGCAGCTCCCTGGGTCTCAGTCGGTCGCCATCTGTTTTTAGTATTTCGCCAAAATGAAGGCGCAAAAACTTAAAAAGTTGTACCTAAATTTGAAATGTTAAAGGATTTTAGAAATTCATTAGTGCATGGGCCTTGGGAATTGAAAAACTGAAATATTGCCGCGGGAATCATCAAAATCGAACAATAATTGCCAAAGAGAAATGGGAAAAAACTACCGAATAATCGGTTTTTCCCTTATTTCTCCAGCAATTATTGTTCGATTTTGATGATTCCGGCGGCAATATTTCAGTTTTTCAATTCCCAAGGCCCATGCACTATACTCTTGCCTTTATTTAAAGAGCTCTGGACCCCGGGTTCCAAAACCCCTTCCCTGCCAAGAGGTGGCAACGTTGCAAGGTGCTCACCTTGGGGTCTCAACCCTTCGCGGTCACAACCCTTCGCGGTCAAAACCCATCATCCCTCTTCCTTCTTCCTCTTCTATCAACATACAATTTAATTATTTATCGTGCCATTGTAGCCTTATTTATTTATAATCTACTAGGAGATTCAATAACCTCTTAATGCAGAGTGTTGTTTGAGTAAGATATTTTTCTATTCTATAAAACACAAGTCACACATACAAGAGTACACACGGAATATATTTTCGATCTAGGAAATTTGATCATCACAAGATAACATATGGACAACTCAATAATAAAACTTGTAGACGTAACAAACAATCTCGTAGGTAGGTTGGCATCAATCTCCAATACTTCCCCTCGACCTATCTACTGTATTGTTGTCTTGTCCAACTCCCAGCAACTTGGTGAAAGTTCGATGCTTCGTGCTTGGCAACGTTTTGGTAAGCACGTCAGCAATCATGTCTTCTGTTTTCTGATATCTAATTTCAATGTTTTTATTTTCGACGTGGGTCCTGATGAAATGATGTCTGATGTCAATGTGTTTGGTTCGTGAATGTTGTGTCGGATTCTTGGTGAGGTATTGAGCTCCTTGATTGTCGTTGTGTATTATTATTGTGTTCGGACAAAGTGGAGATCCCAATCCACCAATGAGATTCTTCAGCGCTAGAGCTTCTTTAGTCGCTTCCGTAACTGCCATGTACTCTGCTTCTACAGTTGACAGAGCTACGGTTTGTTGCTTCCGACTTTCCCATGTGACAGCAGCGCCTCCCAGAATAAATACATATCCGGTATAGGATCTGCGGTCATCCAAACAGGAACCCCAGTCTGCATCTGCATGTCCAGTCAGATTTTCTCCTGTTTTCCTGAACGTCAATCCGTGGTCAGATGTTCCTTTCAAATATCTCAGGATATGTTTTGCGGCTGACCAATGCTCTCTTGTGTAACAATTATTAAATTGGCTCAGGAAGTTCACAGAATGTGATATATCAGGCCGAGTGCATACTGATAAATACAGCAATGAGCCTATTAGCTGCTGGTACGGTAAAGATTTCATTTCCTCTTCAGACGGTGGTACTGGAGGCTTTCTAAGTTTTGTGCCTATTTCCAGTGGCGTCTTTGCAGGTTTTGAATTTTCCATGTTAAAACGTTTGAGAAGTTCATTTATGTACTTTTTCTGGCTCATGAAAATCTTCCCCTCGTTTTTATCATGGTTAAATTCAATTCCGAGTCCATAGTGTAGTTTTCCCAGATCTTTCATTTTGAAATTCTTCTTTAATTCTTGTTTTGTTTCTGTTATCCATTCAGGTCTATTCGATGCAATCCATAAATCGTCTACGTATATTGCTACTAATAGGACGTCGCCTTCCCCTCGTTCCTTGTGGTAGAAACATGGGTCACTGGCTAGTGGTAGTACTCCCATCTTCTTCAGACGTTCGTCCAACTTGAGATACCACTGTCTACCAGCCTGTTTGAGTCCGTATAACGCTTTTTTCAGACGACATACTTTATTTCCCTTTTTCAGTTCTTGTATCATTTTGTAGCTGGTCTTTTTCAACTGTTTGTTTGTTCGATTTATAGATTCCAACGTCTCTTCAAATAACTCTGGAACATCCATATAAATATTTTCTTCAAGCTCGCCATTTAAAAATGCAGTTACAACATCCATCTGATGTATTTCTAAATCGTGTTCAACTGCCAATGCCATTAATACACGAATAGAACTCATCCTTACAACTGGTGCATAGGTTTCTCTGAAATCTACACCAAACTTCTGATTGTAACCTTTTGCTACGATTCTGGCTTTTCTTCTTTCCAATGTTCCATCAGCTTTTAGTTTTTCACATAGTATCAACCTGCAACCTATAATATTTTCATTTTTTGGTTTTTCTACTATTTCAACAGTTCCGTTTTCAATGATTGAACTATATTCTGATTTTATAGCTTCTTGCCACTCTTTTGAATCTGCTCTGGAAAGTGCATCCTTCAAAGAAATTTCTGCCACTGATGCATATTCCTCACTTTCTTGTTCATTAATATTCGTTTCAGGTATTGTTTTCTCCATTGTTCTATAGATTTTCCGAGGTCTTCCCCTGGAGCCAGATCTTGACATACGTGGTCGTCCTCTAGTTCTGTACGTTATTGTTTTTGATGTTGAAGGAATGTTCTCTTCAGTTTCATCATTTCCATTCATTTCATCTAATTCTTGGTCATCTTCCAGTTCTGTTGCAGTTTGTTGATGTTTAGTTTCATTTTTATTATGCCATAAATTGATTTTCATTTCTGGTGTTTTCATAGGTTTTCCATCTTGTTTTTCATACATGAAGTCTTCATATTTTTCTTCATTTCCAAATTCATCAAGAAATTTTACATCTCTTGAAACTTCAACTTTCCTTTCGTCTTTCAACCAAACTCTGTAGGCCTTTGACTGTTCTGAATACCCTATAAATATACATGGTTTTCCACGTGCATCGAATTTTCCTTTCTTAGGGTTTTTGTTCAAAATATAAGCGTTACAGCCAAATGTTCTGAAATATGATACAACTGGAGGTTTTCCAGTCCATCTCTCATACGGGGTCTCTCCTCCAATGCTTCTTGAAGGACATCTGTTACGAATGTGATTTGCTGTGAACACAGCTTCTGCCCAGAATTTTGAGGATAATTTTGCTTGGATTAGTAGACATCTAGATGTTTCCACTAGTGTTCTATTTTTGCGTTCCGCAAGTCCGTTTTGTTCTGGTGTGTATTTTACTGCTAATCTTCTAGTAATTCCTGATTTTGCTAGATATTCGTCAAATTGAGTATTACAATATTCAGTTCCGTTATCTGATTGAAGGTACTTTATCCTTTTTCCCGTTCTGTTTTCTACAAGATTTTTATACTTTATGAATTCTGAAAGTACATCACTTTTATTTTTCACAAATCTAATTTCACACCATCTTGAATAGTCATCTATGAAGGTCAAAAAGTATTTTGCCCCAGCCATTGAATTTATTCTCATGGGACCACACAAATCTGTGTGAATTATCTCCAGGAGTTCTGTGGATCTGTTTGATTTTGTTGGAAAGGGTTTCTGCGTCATTTTCCCTTCAGCACAAACACCACAAGGAGACATTTTCCCACTGAATTCAATTCCCAAAGCTCTATTTTTCTTACTTAAGTCTTTCAAGTCATTCTCATTCAAATGACCATATCTTTGATGCCAAATGTCTATGCTAGTTCTGCGTGGAGTTTCTGTTGATGTATTACAACATACATTTTCTTCTAGATAGTACAAGTTATTTATGCGTTTGGCTTTCATTGTTATTTTTCCGGCAGGATTGGTTACTATTGCCGATTCCTTTTTGAATATTACAGTGTCCCCACTATCAGTGATTTTACTTACAGATAGCAAGTTCGTGCGTAAGTCCGGTACATACAATGTATTTTTCAGGTTCAAGACCATATCGTTTCCTTGGATTTTTACTAGCCCTTGTCCATTAATTTTAGTAGAACTATTGTTAGCTAGATTAACTGTACCATTACTATCTAATTTTTCTATTTCTACAAATTTACTCTCTTCGTTGCACATGTGAGCTGAACAACCGCTGTCCAGGCACCATCCAATTCCCGAAACGTTCAAGGCGACATGTGGATCTTCTGTGAGGAGATAACTTCCCTCATCAGCTTTTTGTGCTTGGTTGCGATACCGGCACTCTGTTGCCTTATGTCCCTTTCTTTTACAAATGTTGCAATTGAATTTGAAATAGCTTCCTATCTTACTCTGCTCTCGATTCCGAGTATACTGTCTTGATTCATAATTCTGCTCTCTGGGCTCATATTTCTGCTTATTATATCTCTTGGATGAAAGCATGGCACCATCAGAATAACTATCAGATTTCTTTTCTTTTCTGGAATCTGCTTGTTCCAATATTTTTATTTTTAACATTTCAGGAGTAGGTAACTCGTCTCTTGTCTCTATGGCACATCTGAAATTTTCATAACTTTCAGGTAAACTGCATAACAGCATTATGGTCATCAAATCTTCATTTATGACAACATCCATTGTCTGCAACTTGTCGACAGCTTCAAAGAACTTTGATAGGTGTTCCCTTACATCTCCGTCTTCTTTTAGCTTGTTGAGCATGAGTTGCTTCAGGAGTGTGGCTTTACGAGCAGGTCCTTTGGATTCATAAATATTTTGGAGCTTTTCCCAGAGATCTTTTGATGTTCTGGTATCTTTTATCTGTCGAATTTCTGATGGAGATATTGCTAAAATGATGTCTGCTCTCGCCTTCTGATCCCCAGTTTCCCATTCTTCAAGTGAAATTCTCGGGCGGTTATCTCCGGACGGACCATCAGGACTAGAGTCAGGTTTCTTTATTTTTCCGTTGACATATCCCATCAAGTCGTTCTTTATCAACAATGCTTCCATTTGAATTTTCCAGGAGTCATAATTCTCCTTACTCAGTTGCTGAATCTTCACGCTCATGGTGCACACACCAATTCAGCAGTGAAATAGTCAGGAACAAATTTTGAAAGCGTACCTACTTTGTTTTCCTCCTACTTTAGCGTGCTTCGCACATAACCTAATGCAGAGTGTTGTTAGAGTAAGATATTTTTCTATTCTATAAAACACAAGTCACACATACAAGAGTACACACGGAATATATTTTCGATCTAGGAAATTTGATCATCACAAGATAACATATGGACAACTCAATAATAAAACTTGTAGACGTAACAAACAATCTCGTAGGTAGGTTGGCATCAATCTCCAATACCTCTCGTAATAGATTATTTATCAACCCAAAAATATCTTACAAATCAATATTTTTAATCACAACTGTAACAATAATACGGTAAACAAAGCTCAGAAAAAATTATTATTAAATGTATAACTTATATTTGGGAAATACCTGTAATCAAGATATAGGTAGGTTAAAATCTCTGCTGTAAGACAATTTACTTGAATGTTCCTCATCACTCTTTTTTAATCGTACCTGCCTCGAGTTTATACTCGATATGTTCAATTTTTCTCGCTGATCATGATTTTGGTGATGGGATGATCGAAATAATTTGTGAATCAAGTGTGCATTTGCAGAAGAGGGTAAACTGTTGGGGGGAGGGGGGGGGGTTCACGGGCGGAGGGGTCGCGCAGGTATACCTACCTCGACCTTCCGCTGGGGCTCGGATTCTTGCAGCGATGCCGAACCTTCGGGGCCTTCAAAAATCCCAGAGCTCTTTAAATAAAGGCAAGAGTATAATGAATTTCTAAAATCCTTGAAATTTTCACTGTTCCTTGACGGTTCCTTGAAGGTAGTCTCAACCACCTTGCCTCTGTGATTCACAACATTTCTTATCTGTTCCGTAATGTTTCCCGCAACAAGTGTTCTCTAGAGTGTCTTCTGAGCTTCGTTCGTAGTGCAGTCCGGGACAGTTCTAGGGCAGTCCGGGCATGCGCAGTAGGGCTTTACGCGTTCGCAGTGCACGAATTCCGAGTTCTGGAACTGAGTCCGCTGTTCGCAGTGACTTTCGGACAGAGTTCCGGACTAGTTCGGAACATGGTTCTGGCGTTCCGGATTTTTTCTCGAACTCGGTTTCAGAACTTCGGACACCTACAAAGGAGCTCTCTGGTGAGGGTTTCAAGAAACTTTAATAAGAGGAGGCTACGTGGCTTATCAGGCATATTTTGAATTCAGCGCCTCTGATTACTTAATAATGATTATTAATTAATTTAATAATAATTATGAATCGACCATAAGGCCCAGTCAATTTATACATCGCAAACACTGAGGCATCAACGAATTTTTATGTTGTTAGGATCCTAAATGACTGGTAGTTTATCCCCAAATGTGCAACGTTAAAACCCTCTGTTACTGACGAAGTGCGCTGAAAACCATTGAATTGTTGCTCTTTTGTCGGGTTTTTAAAACAGTAATATCATTTTTAACTAAGTATTATGATTTCAATTTTTTTTTTATTCAATATTTATGCCTATATAAATTTTAATATTGATGCCCAATGTGTTGCAGACTCGTATGCAAGCATTTAGGTTCAGCGTGAAAAATTACTTTAATAACAATTATACTAAGGCAACACATATGCGATTCAAGGAAATTTATTAAAGCGGATCAGACTGCCACAAACAGGTTTTGCCCCAAAAAAACTAAAATTTCTCCACAAAAACAACTTTTTATTTTCTTTGCCTACTTTTAGTAGCCTTTTCAGCTAGTATTAATATCCAGGCTAACTACCTACTTCACGATGTGAAGTAGGTTTTCACAACAGTACCTTTATTTCGAGTTTTTGAGCTATGGCACTTTTGAAAATTACAACTCTTGGAAATGACTGACATCAACCAAAATATTCGGGGCACAACTAGACCCCAAATGGAGCTAGATTGGCCTACAATTGGCTAGGTCTTGGTCAGGATCTCATGGTCACGGCGTGGTTTGAAAAATCGGCCCTCAGTGCCCTTCGAACATTCTCGACAGCTGAAAATAGTACATGATATTATGTAAGTGTACTAAAGATATTATCTGCTTCAGGGGCACATCTGATGGTGCGAATGGCACGATTATAGAGATCAGAGTGCTAAAAGTACCTAAGGTAAGGTAAGAGGATGCTTCGGACGAAAGCGTAATTTTGGCATTTTTGTAGGCGAAGACTTGATTCAGGTATGAGGTGAATTAATCAATCAAATTACCTCCATTAAATGACAAAGGGACAACAAACGAAACCGAACAAGGTAAGAAAAGCAACCGACGTTGGCTTTCAACAGACCCTTTTACTCCGAGTTCCGTTGGTGGAAAGTCAGTGTAGCCACAGGACTGGAAAAAAGCAATTCGGATGTTTCGAGGCTTTGACGGAGAGAGAGGATGAATGTAGATGTAGAATGGCTTTGAAAAGGGCGTGTTTTTCCTTCGGATTAGCTCTACAGCGCCGAGAAGGGCTGATTGGCCCTTCGGGGAGTAGAGTGAGCGGGTCATATTGAAAGGAGGCCTGGAGAAAGACGGATAAGCCTGTTTTCAAACGGTGTACATAAAGATACCCTGATCAGTAAAAAACGAACAAAACTACCTGCTCGGCCTATTCCTCGCCCCACTTGAAAGAAACTCCAACAAACTTGAATTTTGAATAAATTGAGTCTCCAGTGCCCTAAAAATGTGCATCTATTTGATCCAGCTAGAGTTTTTGTGAGCGAATTTTCATTAAATTATGAGTCCAAATTTACTATTATTGATTCTTGATGATTTTCGGTCGGTGAATCGGATGGCGCCAAATCCACGTCACTGCAATAATTAGTTTCGAAAATATTTTGATTTTTGTGCGAAAAACAACAATTCTTTCCAACAACTTCAACAATTGAAGGGTCCAGGGGAAAAACCGACCAAGTCACATTTTCTTGAAACTGAGAAAACTCATTTTGAAAGTTTGAAACTTGATTGTGTTCGGCTAGACGCAAATAAAAACGTCTGCCAAGTGGGTGTGGCACATAGCTTCCTCGTATCCATAACCCGATTGTATAGATGATCCGATGCATAGTAGTTAAACTCAAAACACCAATCTCTAAGAACTGTCACTACCCTCATAGGGGACCTACACGTTAATCTGGACAAACTTAGAAAATTTCATCAAATTCGGATGAAAAACGTAAGTGTTATGGCTGTTACAAGGATTTTACGTATGCGCATGCGCAGAGGCTTCTGTAAATTTTAAGACCCTGATTTTCATAGGGGACCATCTACAACCTAATCCGCGTAAAAATGTCATCAAAATCGGGTATAAAATGTGGAAGTTATGGCTGTTACAAGGAATTCACGTTTGCTCATGCGCAGCAGCTACTATAAATCCGGGGGTGATGATTTTCATAGGGGACCGTCTACACACCAACCCGCACAATCCCTGAAAATTTCACAGAAATCGGACAATATCTTCGTATAGTTATGCGCGTTACAAGGAATTCATGACAGACAGACAGACATACAGACAGACAGACACGGAACCAAAATTGTTCAGAAAGGTCTAAAACGCAAAACGCGAGTGAAAATTTTGATTTTGGAGAACTTTTTTTTTCGTCCTTGAAAAGTGAAAACAAAGTTTCCGCTACCTTGGTAGACTCGGAAGCAAAATTGAAATATGTCCTATTATGTGCTAAAACATCTATTGATTGATAATAATCAGATTGATAATCAGAATTGATGATAATCAGAGCCGTGTCCCTTCGACTGAGGGGCACGAGGAAGTCTATCCGATCCCTGGGTCTGGAGGACGGTGCAGCAGTAGGGTGACTAGCCCAGTGAATGAACAGTACGAGGTTATTTGGGAATAATAAGGCTTGTGATGCACCCTGGTGATAACGGTGTTTTTCATTAGTTCCATCAACATATCATAGATAGCAGGGTGAAGCAGTAGATAAAAAAAAAGTCTGCCATCTTCTTCGGTTTTGATGTTATCAGCAGGTCTGTCTCCAAGAACGTCTCTGGGGGTAAGAAATGGAGTTGGCCATTACGTGGGGATTAGTGTTTAGAGGAAAGTAAAATGCTAAATCAGTCAATGTCATGCTTTATTATTGTAGCTGATATGTTTTTCTGGAGAGAACTAATTGGGTAGAAGGGAATTTTTTTGATTATGATATGTTTTGTTGGGTGTTCATACTGTGGGAGCTAAAATATGACCTCCAACCAGTTAATGAACGACAGTAAAATGACTGTTCATTCACTGGCTGGAGGGTTATTTCACGGTTTTAAATCGAATGGAGGCTTCCCAAGTGAAGAAACAACTAAACTGCTGATTTTTTGCCTCAACTTGTTTAAATAACTATCCTATCCAGTAAATGAACTATAATGTTCATTCACTGGAATTTCAGGGTTCATTCACTAGGAAATAGTGTTCATTCATGGGGTGAAATACATTAACTCCTTTATTGTGGAAAATTAGCTATAAAAATCAACTTTTCTCGTCTTCTCCCATGCTATTCTTGTTCCTTACATAATTTTAAACAACATCAGACAAATTCAAGTAGTGTAGTACTGCAACTTTAATAACTATAGACATTAAAGTTCGTCGCTAGTGTGCTAAGAGCTTAAGTGTTCATTCATTGGGCGAGTCACCCTACTCCAGATAGAAAAGTGAAGAAAAACCAAGAAACAACAATCGAAATTTGATCTCAATCCACCAATGGGGTTTTCAGACTGCATGAAAAGCGCGTCACAAAATTGATAAAAATGAATTTAGTTTCTCTCATTGTTAAAAAAAAAGTTTGAAGGTAGAATGTTAACAATATCGTAGCTTCTGGGTAACATGGCGATGTAACAAGAGTGTGATAAGTGCAGAGTGTACGAAATTGAATATTTAATCAAGAACGCTCGATACCTCAGAGCTTCACTGAGAAAATTATAAAGCCTGTACCAGTCATTTCCGTTTAGGCATTGAATGGCTTCCCACGACTTGAAGAACTTTTTGCCATAATGCCTAAACCTAAATTCTGCCATAATTGGGCAGAATGAAAGGACACATGAAACATAGTGCCCTTTCCGTTCCCCGATTCCATATTTCAGCTCAAGCTGCTCAAATCGCGCCCTTGCTATTTGCTTGACTATTTTAAGGGTTGCGATTTTGAGATAGTCGGAGTTTTGTTCCAGCGAGGCCTACATAGTATAATGAGTTGATTCTTCTGCTCGCCTTAAAAACACCTGTTTTTGTTCTTCGTCTATCCTTGACACAGTAGTCGTCGCGAGCTTGGAAAATTCCGCCACTCACCTCCGACAAACATGCCCCCACTAGTCCAGTCAAATTAGCCAAAAAAAAGGGGGGGGGGGGGGTTTGCATTAATTCCGGACAAAGCGAAACTTTTATGGGTGACTTGTGGGTGCCTATGGAACATGTTTTCAGTATATTCTACTAGATTCTCCTTGTGCTAACTTTTTGGTGCCCGAAAAACCGCGATTTTTCGGCACTTGTTTCAGTTTTTTGCCTATAACTCGTACACGATGCATCCTACGGAAAATTTTACTCCGTCCTTTATTAAACAGGATAAATTTCAGCGTCGAATGACCACCTAAAACGTTAAGATCGGTTCAGCCGTTTGGCCAAAATCGATCGTTGAATTTTGGCGATTTTTCCCAAATTGGTTGAAAAATGGGTTACGCTCAATTTTCAAGGCCTGTACATCAAAAACGGCGTATCCAACCAAAAAATGTCACATAATCAAAGTTGTAGAGAATCAAATTTTGTGTAAGAAAAGCCTCCCCCCTTCCTCCCCCCTCCCACCCGCCCCTACCAAATGATAGAATAACAAAACAACTTCTGAGTGATGAGTGTGTCAACGCCAAATATGAGTATTTAAAACGGTGTTTCAATCAAAAAATGTCATATAATCAAAGTGAAACGTCTGTTGTTCAACCTAAGGCACTGATGTACTTATAATACTAGAAAAGGCAAAAGAAAAAACATCTCCTAGATTCTCCTTTTGCTAACTTTTTGGTGCCCGAAAAACCGCGATTTTTCGGCACTTGTTTCAATTTTTCGCCTATAACTCGTACACGATGCATCCTACGGAAAATTTTACTCAATCCTTTATTAAACAAGATGAATTTTCGCGTCGAATGACCACCTTAATCTTTAAGATCGGTTCAGCCGTTTGGCCGAAATCGATCGTTGAAGTTTGGCGATTTTTCCCAAATTGGTTGAAAAATGGGTTGCGCTCAAGTTTCAAGGCCTGTACATCAAAAACGGCGTATCCAACCAAAAAAAGGCACTTAATCAAAGTTGTAGAGAATCAAATTTTGTGTAAGAAAAGCCTCCCCCCTCCCTCCCCCCCACCCGCCCCTACCAAATGATAGAATAACAAAACAACCTCTGAGTGATGGGTGTGTCAACGCCAAATATGAGTATTGACAACCGTGTTGCAATCAAAAAATGTCATAAAACGTCTGTTGTTCAACCTAAGGCACTGAGGTACTTATAACACTAGGAAAGGCAAAAGAAAAAACATCTACTAGATCCATACACGGTTGTCAATACTCATATTTGGCGTTGACACACTCATCACTCAGAAGTTGTTTTGTTATTCTATCATTTGGTAGGGGTGGGTGGGAGGGGGAGGGAGCGGGGAGGCTTTTCTTACACAAAATTTGATTCTCTACAACTTTGATTATGTAACATTTTTTGGTTGGATACGCCGTTTTTGATGTACAGGCCTTGAAACTTGAGCGCAACCCATTTTTCAACCAATTTGGGAAAAATCGCCAAACTTCAACGATCGATTTCGGCCAAACGGCTGAACCGATCTTAACGTTTCAGGTGGTCATTCGACGCAGAAATTTATCCTGTTTAATAAAGGACAGAGTAAAATTTTCCGTAGGATGCATCGTGTACGAGTTATAGGCAAAAAACTGAAACAAGTGCCGAAAAATCGCGGTTTTTCGGGCACCAAAAAGTTAGCACAAGGAGAATCTAGTAGAATATACTGAAAACATGTTCCATAGGCACCCACAAGTCACCCATAAAAGTTTCGCTTTGTCCGGAATTAATGCAAACCCTAACTGCTAATTTGACTGGACTATACCGCGAACCGCTCATTCAGTATTTCCCAGGTCTTAAACCAGTATGCCTTTAGCCTTACAGCCTCTTTGGCAATCTGAAAAGGGTACTGGTTTTCCGGCATTTTCAAAACTTTCAGAATGTAGTTGGCATGCGTTTCGAAATTTCTAACAAACATAGTACTCAGACCGGTCTATAGATGGAGCATGTAGGTTGGGGTGCTAGTCGGCAGTGACAGAACCTTCTTTAGGAATAACCTCAAGAGCTTTTCCGTCTCCCCACAGTCTTCAAAATCCCACACCTGCGCAGCGTACCCCATCACAGGTACCATCACGCTACCTTGAGGTAGCGTTAAATATTTTCAATTTATGATCAAACGCTATTTTCTTCGACAGGAGATTCTTCCCTTCCAGATGAGGTATTATACAGGGTGTAAGCCTAACTGGTCTGCCATACGGTACCAGTCAATTCTACAACTAATTTGCAACAAAAAATATCCCCTAGCAATTTTTTTTTAAACCCTTCGTTTTCGAGTTATTTTAACTTTAAACTTTTTTTTGTGATTTTAACCTTATGTCATTAAATCGGTCATAACTCCGTTAATTAGCTGTGTAAATTACAATTTGAGGATACCGTTGGAAAGAGCATTCAATTTCCTATCGAATAGATGCCTTAACTGATTTTTAAGTCAAGGTTTGAGACATGAAAACGTCCTCTAAAAGGAGAATTTTACGTAATTTTAGAAACCTCGCATTTTTTCAATCTCAAATTGAACTATGAGAGCCCATACTTTTTCAAGATGCAAGAACAGTGAAAACTGCGCCAGAATCTCAGCTTTCCAATGGTATAATCAAAACATATTCTACAACCGTATTTGAGGGAGAAATTCGTGTTTGAACGGGGAAAAACACGCATTTATTCAACGAAATAGGCGCTCTGGCCTCCTGTTTCCGGAGGCCTCGCGGTCTACTGCGGCGCCCTCCCACCCACTGCCGTCGTCCGGCCCCTCAAATCGACTAGGCGGAGCGCCGATTTCGTTGAAAAAATGCACGTTTTTTCCGCGTTCAAACACGAATTTCTCCCTCAAATACGGTTGTAGAATATGTTTTGATTATACCATTGGAAAGCTGAGATTCTGGCGCAGTTATCACTGTTCTTGTATCTTGAAAAAGTATGGGCTCTCATAGTTCAATTTGAGATTGAAAAAATGCGAGGTTTCCAAAATTACGTAAAATTCTCTTTTTAGAGGACGTTTTCATGTCTCAAACCATGACTTAAAAAGAAGTTAAGGCATTTATCCGATAGGAAATTTAATGCTGTTTCCAACGGTATCCTTAAATTGTAATTTACACAGCAAATTAAAGGAGTTATGACCAATTTAATGACACAAGGTCAAAATCACGAAAAAAAAGTTTAAAGTTAAAATAAATCGAAAACGAAGGGTTTTAAAAAAATTGCTAAGGGACATTTTGTGTTGAAAATTAGTTGTAGAATCGACTGGTACCGTATGGCAGACCAGTTAGGCTTACACCCTGTATAAGGAGTATGTCAACTCTACCCCGAGGTATTTATACTTTTTTACAACCTCTATGGAAGAGAGTAGTACGAGACGGAGAAGAGAATACGGAGACGAGTAGAGTATGAATATGGACTCATAACAGCTTCAAAGCATACCCAGTGCATACAGTATGTTGGTGTGGCATTCTAGAAATCGCAAATACCGAAAATAAAAAACTTTCTAAAAGAAATTGCCACACTATTGATCCTTTTCTTAACCATACCTTCAACTGAATGATTTCTTTGAAAATTCGCTCAATAATTCATGCTGCATGAATGGACTTATTTTTTACCTACCTACCAACCATAGGTATGTTGTGATCAGCGACCTCTTCGCATTTCTGTCCATTCGCTTCCTTAGCTCAGTGGTAAAGAGCTCCGACTCAGAAGTGTAAATGTAGTTTAGTCGGACGATAGGAGATCGATCCCCGGTCGAGGGAAGTTAATTTTTGATGATTCAACAGGTACCTACTTGCTACAAGAGTTTTAGAACCAGGTTTTTTTTAATTTTCAAAATGCCCTAGCTCTAAAACTCTCGTAGCTAGTAGGTACCTGTAGTGGGTACCACAACATTATCCACTACAATGCAAGTTTATTGTTGCATAGTGCATCAAATGTTTTTTGTTTACCTTAGTTTTCAAAATTTCCCTCTCCATTTTGTTCAAAATCGGGGTCACCACTTTAGTGTCCGTACCTATCTGTACTGTTGGTTTACTTCAAGAAAGAACATACAAGTCGTTCGATAGCGAACACCGGAATAAATTTTTATTATTCTTCCAAAATTAAGGTAAACAAAAAACATTTGATGCACTATGCAACAATAAACTTGCAGTGTAGTGGATAATGTTGTGGTACCCACTACAGTACCTATGGTTGGTAGGTAAAAATAAATAAGCAAATAGTGACAATGGCAAAGCTGTGATCTTTGCAGATGAGTGATCTATACTGGAAAATAATACACCTTTGTGAAATAATTTGCAGCGTTTAGTATCAGATCACTATACCTAGTGCAGAAAGAGTGAATTCAAGTTTCAATTCAAATAAGAGTAAATCCAGGAGCTAGGAAAAGTGAAAACCATTTTGTTCAAGGATCCCTAAAGGTAAATCGTAACCATCGTATTAGGCGCGAATCGATTGATTTTTTCCAATTTTTACCCCCCCCCCTCCCC
>CM019170.2:37743340-37883188 GCA_009739505.2 Apolygus lucorum | reverse complement strand
CCCCCCAAAGAAATAGTTTGAGCGTGTCGGAGTTCGATATTAATGGTTCGAAGGGCTGATTATTATCGTTATACAGTTCTTACTTGTAATTCCGTTAGCGGAGCGAGTCAGAAGATGGAATCAATAGGGAGCTCTCCGCTTCTGTCCCGCCTTCCCATCTAATGAACGACTTTATCAAAAGAGACCGCTCTCTGAATCCTAAAAGCGGTCCTTGATCCCCCTCTCCGCAACCATCGCAGTTTCCATTAATAAGGCCGGAATCGATCCCAGCTACCAGGGTTCCTTCCTCTCTTATAGGTACTCTTCGCCTTTCCCTCTTCGAATACTGATTATGTTGACTCCTCTCCTTGATTTTCTTTTGTTCCCTGAAACCGTATCATGTTTTAGCTCCAAGTTACACACATGATGTCCACATAATTGAATGATGTGTTTAAATTTCCTCGTTGATTCAGACGAGTATCGTGTTCGTGTATTCAAGCAGCTCTTAACGAACTGGATCAACCATAACAAGTCAACGTTTCTTACGGTGTCTATTCATCAAAGAGTACACAAATAAGAAATGATATGCAATTAAAACTCACTCGGTATTGAATTTTCATGTCTCGTCACAAACTGGAAACTCCAGTTCCACACCAAGGATTCTCTACGCTACAGTTCCACACGCAAACATTGGACAAATCTGATGAGTAAATTAATGATGAGTTAATTAATTCAGAAGCAGTACGCGGAACTTTCTTCAGTTAGCATTGACCGATTTGGTTCAAATTTGGTATGTGAAATTTTGAAAACGCCCTAACTCAAAAATGTTGATATAAAGGTATTATTTTTCCATCAATTTAAGATAGTATTATTGAATTTTTAGAGACCATGCGGAGCTCTGTAGGAGAAACTGTTCGCTCCCTACGAGAATTTACGGGTTGGAGTTACGATAAATCAGAAACACGAGTGTGAATCGCGAAAGAGGCCTAACCTCCGTTCAAATTCATGTTAGTTGGTGACAATGGCAAAGTCGAGTTCTTTGCAGACGAGTGATCTACATAGAAAAATAGTCAACCTTTATGTAATAATTTGCAGCGTTGTCATTTCAAAATAGTCCTTAAAAACCTGAATTTTGAGAAATTATCATCACTTTAAATGTGATGTTAACAAATTTTGTTAATATTTTAAACGATTTAGAACCCTGGAAAAAGTCGAAAATTGACCCTGAAAAACCTGGAAAACTCAGGGAATTTTTTTTTCGAGGAATCGCTGGACACCCTGAAATAGCATCAAAAACTGTGGCGTACGGTGGACATTTTTATTTTGGTTTATTATTTTCAATAATAAGCCTTTGGAATCGAGCAAGAAAAAAAAAATTTTAACCCCCACTCAAAATTTGATGTTTTACGTTTCAAGGTACGTAGAATACGAAAATCGAATAGAAAAATTTCCGTCCGTCCGTCCGTCCGCCGTACGCGGCACTTTTCTTAGCAACACTGGACCGATTTGGTTCAAATTTGGTATATGGGCTCCATTTGGGGTCTAGTTGTGCCGCGAAGCTTTTGGTTGGTGTAGGTCACTTGTAAGGGGTGAAAATTAAGGGTTGAAATTTTCAAGAGTGCCCTAGCTCGAAAACTCACTAAATAAAGGTATCGTTTTTTCACCAATTTTAAATAGTATTGAATTTTTAAAAATTTTTGAGACCACCCGGAGCTCTGTAGGACAAACCGTTCGGTCCCTACGAGTACTTGAAGGTTTTCCTTCGATAAAACAGAATCATGAGTGTGAATCGCAAAAAAGTTCTAATCTCCATTCAAATTTTATCGGACTAAAATGCGATCGCTGTTCATTTCTTCGATTTGTATACAGTTTTGCCTTCTGCGTAACCAGTAATCAAATTTCCATATGAAGCTTTCTATTTTTCCAATCGAGTGTGAAGCGTTTAGTTCTTTCTAATAAACTTGATTGTGAAGGTGTGAAGCCAGTATGGTGTGGTAGGTAGTACCTAGCTGGTAGGTAAAAAAAAGTTGGTAGGTAACAAAAATGTTGGTGGGTAAAAAACGCTGCAAATCATTGCTCAAAGGCTTCTTCACTCTTCAGATCACAGATGAGCTGAGTGAGCTCCGAAGCCATTTTCAATCCTATTGAATGGAAGTGCTCTTCCAGGCGTCTCCAGCATTCGAGGAGATCTTCTTCACTCCTCAGATCACTGATCAGCTGAGTGAGCTCCAAAGCCATTTTCAATCCTGTTGAGTGGAAGTGCTCTTCCAGGCGTCTCCAGCATTCGAGGAAATCTTCTTCACTCCTCAGATCACTGTTCAGCTGAGTGAGCTGCAAAGCCATTTTCAATCCTATTGAACGCAGGAAGCTGAAATTTGAGAGGGAAGGTCAAGGGAGAATACAGATGGTGGTAGGTGCTATTGATGGAGAACCAGTGATCTATACAGAAGGGTGATCTATACAGAAAATAATAAACCTTTGAGCAATGATTTGCAGCGTTTTTGAATTCTACTTACCTTGAAACGATAACCATCAAATTTTGAGGGTTGGTTAAAAAAAATTTTTTGGTCGATTACAAAAGTTCATTATTGAAAATAATAAACCAAAATCACGAATTAAACTAATTTAACTTCTTAAAGAACTCTTAGGGTTCTTACAATGCTCTCAAGTACTTCAGAGCTCTGGATGGTCTCATTCGATCCTAGAAAAATCTTAGGTATTTCAAATCAATGAAAAACACTACCTTTATGTTGAAAGTTCTCGAGCCAGGGCGTTTTGGAAATCCTCCCTCTTTTCACCCTTCAGAATGAACTAGTACCTATCAAAATCTTCGGAGCTCAAATTGACCCCTAATGAAGCTTTTTTTCTTGCTCGATCCGAAAGGTTCATTATTGACAATAGAAACCTAAAATAACACTTTCGAAGTCCAAATCGAAATAATTCCGCCACTTTTACTGTTCTGTCAGTTGATATCAAGAGTTTCCAAATTAGGGTTTTGGGTTTGGTAAAAATTATGAAAAAATGAAAATTTCTCGTGACCTTGTTTGCTTTCTGAAATGATTTTTTTTTCAATGATATTTTTATTTATTAAATGTCGATAACAGAACAACTGGGCACCTAAGGAGCCCATCCAGTTAATTTGCTTTCAAAATTTAATTAAGTTTGTAGAGTCAACAGCCCAGTGGCTATGCTCTAAAGTACGGGTAACACAACACTGGGACTCAATTTATCACTAGGTCGAAGGGTAAGGTCCTATTAACCCTCCAACTGCAACGTGAGGACAAAAATGACCCGAAGGTGAAAGTATGAAGGTTTGGGTGAAGTGGAGTTGAGGGAGGGGGCCTGGGTCTTGAGTAGCTGTCCAACCAGTCTTCTTTCAGCTGTCAACCAAGTAGTGACCCTTCTGAAGGTGAGTGACCTTGAATAATTCAGGTAGAAGGAATAAAACGCTGCAAATTATTACACAACGGTTTATTATTTTTATATAGATCACTCGTCTACAAAATCACCAACCATCCAATATGAAGAGAAAAATTAAAAAAAAAAAAAAAAAAATCCAAAAAAAAATTAAAATCACCAACCATTGATTGCATTTCGGTCAGCTCTAATTTGAACGGAGATTAGGCCTCTTTTGCGATTCACACTCGTGTTTTGATATATATATATATATATTTCAATATAAACCCTTAAATTTTCGTAGGGAGCGAACGGTTTGTCCTACAGAGCTCCGCGTGGTCTCAAAAAATTCTCAAAATTCTATAGAATCTTAAATTGAAAGAAAAACAATACCTTTATATAATTTTTTTTGAGTTAGAGCGTTTTCGAAATTTCAAAATTGATTTTGGAACCCTTAGAAGTGACCTACATCAACCAAAAGCTTCGGGGCACAACTAGACCCCAAATGGAGCCTACATACCAAATTTCATCAAAATCGGTCAATGCTAAGTGGCGAAAGTGCCGCGTACGGCGTACGGTGGACGGACGGCCAAATTTTTATTCGATTTTTGGATTCTACGTACCTTAGAACGTAAACCATCAAATTTTGAGGGGGTGTTAAAATTTTTTTTTCTTGGTCGATTCCAAAGGTTCATTATTGAAAATAATAAACCAAAAAAGAAGTGATTTGGGTCAATATAACCCGACGTTGTAGAGTGTATGAAATCGATTTTGATCAATATGACCTGACGTTGTAGAGTTAGTGAAATCAATTTTGATCAATTTGACTCAATTGTACACAGATTTTTCACCAATTCACATTTTTCCTTCACGTAGTAAATTTCTGTGAGTTATCCGATATTTCTGCCGTATGAGGGAGTGAATCAAACTAAAATATTTCAGCCATGGCGAACAGTCCGCGGTTCATGACTGATTATGAAATCCGGCGTGAGGCAGAAAGATTGGTCGACACTGATGATGAATACTTTACACTTGGATGAGGTTTATTTTAGCTCTTCTATAAGTTACCTTGCTGTGTCTTTTGAATTTTAAAACATTTATCGTGTTGTTTTATCTCTTATAGCTGAAAAGCCTGCTAAAAGCAGGCAAAAAATTGTAGATATGTAAAAAAATTTAATGACGCGGCCTGGAATCGAACCCGGGACCCCCACGTTCGGGCGACATACGTACGTACGTACGGTTGGCGTTTTTGTTTGGAAACAAAGACGTGACGACTTGAGATCGTGACGACTCGAGACAGATGGGGCCAGCAGACGCAGATGCTAACTTTTTTTGGTGGATTTCGAGTCGTCACAAAATTAGGTGCGGACTCTGGAAGTGACGCTAAACAGCTACCGACCTGTGAAGTCACTTGAAAATGGCCGATAGCGAACAGCTGATTCAGACTCCGGGGATCTCGAAATGACTTTTTCGGATCGAAAATAAATATGTTTGCCGTATTGAAAAGGCAATAAATTTTTTATTACTTGGATACCTATTTACTTCCCTTTCTGACCCTACATTGCGATATAAAAACCTACCTACTGATGATTTTGATCCTTTTCACCTTTAGAAAGTAGTGAACTACACTAGCTTTTCCAGAGCTCTTACTGCATTTTTTGGATCTATAATACCTACTAACTTCCGATTTTGCAGTAGCTACCTTTCTACTGGTTCCTTGTTTGTCTCACAACACGTCCGTGACATATCTATAGATAATTTAGAGTAGGTAGGTACTTCGTTTCTACCTACCTACTATTACTAAAACAGAAGTACAGATCTATCATACTAGGATAGATCTACGAACTTATAGATGTAACACCTAAATGCAGACATCCATAATTAACCAAATACCTACTATTGTGTGAAAAGAAGGTATGTTTTCAAAGGTAATGAACTTTATGAATGAAAGATAATGAACTTTCCAATTTGACATGCAACTTACAAGTACGATGATCACAGCAAACGGAACTATCAGTTGAAATCTTAAATGGTACCTACTTACGTGAACTGACTCCCGTCGCCTGTTTATTGTAGATCTGTAGTTAGGTATGTTGGTAGATAAATAAATAATATACAACATTAAATGAAAAATAAGGGTGCATTTATTCAGAAATTTCATTGACAATTAAACAATGTAAAATTCGCACAGAGTCAACAACAGTATACGTTGGATTCACTTGATCTTGATGTGAAGACAACAGAATTCTGGTGACGAATAGTTTGTTTCGAGTGATGAAAAACTTGATAATTCCCGGGAAAAAGAAAACTGTTCGAGCAATGAAAGCTAAAATCGAGAACCAAAACACGGGAGTCGACCGTCGAACACAACACAAAATCCGGCTACATCCGATCTAAATTGAAATTGGTTATAAAAGTGTGAGGTTATCAAGGGTAGAGTCGTCAAGAAAGCCGTCGTTCTCGACGCCGTCAAAAGCCGGCATTTGGCGGCGTCCAAGACGACCGAGCTCGCCGTCCGAGTCGTCACGCATGCGCAGTCACCAATTTTCAGACGGTAGCATGGATATTACACGCGGACGGTCGTCACTTGGACAAGTTTTTATTGTCGTCAAGTTTTTATTGGATTAAAAGTTGTATTTTTGAGGAATGTTACCTTGTTGTTCCAATAATTGTTCTCGGAAACGTTAAAATTAATTTCTTTACTTGAAAAATGTGAGTCGGGTCAGACCCGATTGTAGTTTATGACCGGGCGTTTCACGTTGTAGTAGTAGTTAAGCCGCCGAACGACGTTGGACTTGTCTGGAAGACGGAGGACTTCGGGATTTTTATGTCCATGAAGCCGATGTTCGTGTTTAATCGCATGCAGCTTGATCACTTCATTGACAGTTTCCATTTTTAGGTCACGATGGAGATCGTCATTTCGGACTTACCAGGGAGCGTTAACAATGCTCCTTAGTACCTTATTTTGGAAGATTTGGTTAATCTTGACGTTCGATTTCTTCGTGCAGCCCCCAGAGCTGAATACCGTATGTCCAGACAGGTAGGTTTGTTGATGTGTTAGAAGTTTGTTGCGTATGGAGAGCTCAGAATGTCTTCCGAGCAACCAGAACAATGATCTGAAATGATGAAAACCCCTACAGTACGTACTCAGCTATAGTGTAGCAAAAACAAATCGATTCACTGTTCTAAAGAAAAAATCATGTTGGTGCATTTTGGCGCAACATTCAAAAGACCGAGGAGGTAATTATTCGTAATTATTCCTACGTGAACCTACAAATCTACTACTTTACTACCTTCTCTCGATTTTTTCTAATTAGAGACAGAGAGAAATTTACTTGATATAAATGCGTCAAAATGGATTTCCGTGAAAAAATTGTCCATCAATGGGGTGTGCTCATGATTTTGTTTCCAATTTTTAATCGAAAGTAGTCCTCATCCTGAGAATTTTGACACCAACTAATCTCTTTTTGGATGAGTAGATATTTTTCCATGATTTTCCAAAGTGTCGAATGTTTATGAAGTCACGAGTCGCTTTCCCCACCTACTCCGCCATCTTCTAATCTTCACCACTTCAGCTGCTCTGCAAGTGTTTCAGCGTTTTTGTTCAACATCTAACTAGGTACGTTCTAACGTGAGAAGACCTTTTTCTATGATTTTTCAAAGTTTTGAATGTTTATGACGTCACGAGTCGCTTTCCCCACCTACTCCGCCATCTTCTAATCTTGACCACTTCAGCTGCTCTGCAAGTGTTTCAGCGTTTTTGTTCAACATCTAACTAGGTACGTTCTAACGTGAGGAGACCTTTTTCTATGATTTTTCAAAGTTTTGAATGTTTATGACGTCACGAGTCGCTTTCCCCACCTACTCCGCCATCTTCTAATCTTGAACCACTTCAGCTGCTCTGCAAGTGTTTCAGCGTTTTTGTTCAACATCTAACTAGGTACGTTCTAACGTGAGGAGACCTTTTTCTATGATTTTTCAAAGTTTTGAATGTTTATGACGTCACGAGTCGCTTTCCCCACCTACTCCGCCATCTTCTAATCTTGACCACTTCAGCTGCTCTGCAAGTGTTTCAGCGTTTTTGTTCAACATCTAACTAGGTACGTTCTAACGTGAGGAGACCTTTTTCTATGATTTTTCAAAGTTTCGAATGTTTATGACGTCACGAGTCGCTTTCCCCACCTACTCCGCCATCTTCTAATCTTGAACCACTTCAGCTGCTCTGCAAGTGTTTCAGCGTTTTTGTTCAACATCTAACTAGGTACGTTCTAACGTGAGGAGACCTTTTTCTATGATTTTTCAAAGTTTTGAATGTTTATGACGTCACGAGTCGCTTTCCCCACCTACTCCGCCATCTTCTAATCTTGACCACTTCAGCTGCTCTGCAAGTGTTTCAGCGTTTTTGTTCAACATCTAACTAGGTACGTTCTAACGTGAGGAGACCTTTTTCTATGATTTTTCAAAGTTTCGAATGTTTATGACGTCACGCGCCTGGGTGGGACCCCCCCAGCCAACTGTGACGTCATAAATGATCGAAACATTGAAAAATCATAGAAAAAGGTCTTCTCACGACAGAAGGTTGCGGTCAAAATCTTCAGAATGAGGTCTAGTTTTAATTTTAAAAAAACAATAAACAGTTTTTTCAACCCATGCACACACCCCATTTCCATTAGTTCTGAATATCTTGAAGCCATTTCAAATATTAGTTCATTTTCTTACGAAAATATTGCTCGAAGAGGGACATTCATGAAAATTATTTGAATTGGTTAATTCAACATCGTACCTTCTCCCAAATGGCAGTTGATAACTGAATGATATGAAGTCCAGATAAGGCAGAAACCGCATGTAATAGTTTAACCCAGGTCTCATTTAAATAATGACAGGGGTTGAATATCTACACCATCCTGCTATTTATTACGAAAGCGTTCGATGGAGACCAATGGCGAAAATTATGCAGGAGGTGGGAAAGAGGCTGATAGTGAAAGAGAACGTCATAAATAATTCATGTCGTCGCTCGCATTAACTAGAGCCTTCAGTGATGAAACTCCATTTCCCGATAGAGTTGAAAACTATCTGTAACGCGACTTCCGAAGGGCATCGCCATGACCGTGCAAAGCGGGACCTTCAAGAGGTATCATCGGTCTTGTGAAAGGCGATAGGCCCTTACCCGATCATCGGATACCCCTTATTACCGGGTTAGTGAAGGGTTGAGATCAAAAGCCGTATAAGTGGGACGAACCGGCAGGAATTATACCAAGTGGGGGATCGAATTTCGCCATTTGCTGTACGATAGGTGGTCGTGTAGGTGGAGTTCAGAGGTGGTTATCTGATAAATGTTGAAATTAGCGAAATTTCGAAAAAATTAAACTATTGCAATGTTCACAAGTTCCCTTTTCCCGGAAAACCATTTTCTAAATTAAAAACTCTTTTAGCACATTTTCGAAGAGAATTAAGCTATTACGATAGATTTAACGTATCTATCTTTTGGCTGTTTGGCTGCAGAGTTGACCCCTTTGGTTTCTCCTGGTTCATCTGTGAACTGTCACTGTCTGACTGGCGGTGTTTCGTCATCGATGGTTATCTCTTCAGCCAGGAAACTTGCCATGAATCTGACGGAGGGTGATACCTTAATCCTATCTTAACCCTCAATTTTTATTGGTAACGGTTCCATCTCCCAGTTGGAGTCTCTTCTGTCGGATTTGAGTGACGCTGGCATTAATTTGCTTATTTGCAATTTTTCCAAGTTTGTTGAAAAACGTCGTCGATTCACAAAGTATGAAATTTTCAGAGTTAACTGCGAATTGGAAAATCTAATCCCATGCTATAACAAGAGTGTCCTCTATTTGGTTTCATTTCCTCAGTCTTGCTTTAGTGGAGGCTTCCTCAATATGAAGGGAAAATTAGCCTTAATCTCCTTAATTTTGCCGCACATTTTGTTGCCTCTTGATTATTTCAACAATGCATCTATTGACCACGGGAATGATGGACATGAGCAGTGCTCATTTATCACTCTTGATAAGACCTTCGGAAGCGAACTCAATCTTCCCTCGGATTTGCATCGAAGTTTTTTAGAACCCTTTCCGGGCCTAGTCAGTCGCAATTAGAGCCCCGGAATCTATCAACGAGGCGGGAGTCTAAGCTGCATTCTCTAAAACCTCCTTCTCTTTTGAATGTGTACTACCAGAACTGCAGGGGGCTCAGATCAAAAACTCATCGATTTTATTCGAACGTTTTAGCTACAAATAACGACCTTATAGCTTTAACAGAGACCTTTCTTCATTCCTCTGTTCAAGACGCAGAGTTATTTAGCAATGAGTACATTGTGTTTCGCAATGATAGGGATCTTTCTTCTACAAACAAGTGCGATGGTGGAGGAGTATTGTTGGAGATTAGCAAGACGTTCAAAGCTCGCCAATACGCACTGCCCAACATTAATGGCGTGGAACTTCTCGCTGTTGAAGTGCTTAATAAGCGTGGACTCAACTTGAACGTCTGTGTTCTCTACGTCCCCCCTGGTATGAAGTCACAAAGCTATGAAGAAGTATACGACGTGTTGTGCAGCCAACATTATTTGGGCGATCTTTTAATTATCGGAGACTTCAACATGCCGAATGTAGTTGGGAAGGGATTTGACTTTACTACAGGCAACAATTTGGCCTGTGATATCAATGTAACTAGGCATATTGCCTGTATTTATGTAACACTAATAAATAAACATTATTATTATTATCAAGGAACTGTCAACATACCAACGCAAAAATGCCAACCAAAAACTATATGGATGTTGGTAACACTGATTCTCGTTCAAAATTGTTTTACACAATGAAATGATCTGCCTACTTTTCAGGTGTCGTCATGGATCAATTCGTTAATTATTAGTAATTACAGTGCTTCCAGAAAGTTTAGAGACACCCCTCATTTGACACTATCATTCCAGTGTCCCTGGACTTTCTGCTTCCTACCTTGGTAAACATTTTCCTTGCTAGATCAAATCCGTCCAGTAGAAATGGAGGTACCGTTGTACTCATGGACAGTGCCAGCCGAACCCTGGACGAGGGTGCATGTTGATTTTTGTGGTCCGTTCCAGGGGAAAATGTGGTTCCTAATAGTGGACGCCACATCTAAGTGGTTAGAGGTGATCAAAATGGAGCGGACCACCGCTGAAAAAACGATTAGGCATCTATGGGAAGTTTTGGCAAGGTTTGGCCTACCAAGATGTTTGGTGTCGGACAATGGCCCACAGTTCAGTGGTCGCGAATTCAGAGAATTTTGTGAAAGCAACAACATCACGCACATAAGGTCAACGCCACATCATCCTAAGACGAATGGTCTAGCAGAGAGGGAGGTGCGTACGTTCAAACCAAGAATGAAAGCACTAGAGTCAGTGAAGGACCTGGATTTAAGACTACAAATGTTTTTGTTGTCATGTCGCACTACACCCCAAAGGACGACAGGAAGAACACCAGCCGAGATGATGTTTGGTCGGAGGATCAAGACAAGGCTGGAACTACTGAAACCAAGCACAGGAGGCCACATTGATACCGAACTGATGAAGCAAAAGTTAAGCCATGACAGGAAGGTGAGGTTCAGAGAGTTCAGCGAGAATCAGAAGGTCTGGGTGCAGAATCAAATTGGAAAGGGTTTCACAGAAGGAAAGAGTGAAGAGACTGGGGCTCTATTCGTACCTGGTTGATCAGAACGGGGTGGAAAGGAAAAAGCACGGTGATCAGCTACGGCAGAGACAAACATCCGAGGAGTTGGAGGGGGAGAAGATTTAGCGACCTACAGTAGTTTGTTATTGTAACTAGCATAGTTAGCAAGAGTCTGTTTGATATAAACAATAAAAACGCTGCAAATCATTGCTCAAAGGTTTATTATTTTCTGTATAGATCACCCTTCTGTATAGATCACTGGTTCTCCATCAATAGCACCTACCACCATCTGTATTCTCCCTTGACCTTCCCTCTCAAATGTCAGCTTCCTGCGTTCAATAGGATTGAAAATGGCTTCGGAGCTCACTCAGCTGATCAGTGATCTGAGGAGTGAAGAAGATCTCCTCGAATGCTGAAGACGCCTGGAAGAGCACTTCCATTCAATAGGATTGAAAATGGCTTCTTAGCTCACTCAGCTGATCAGTGATATGTGGAGTGAAGAAGATCTCCTCGAATGCTGGAGACGCCTGGAAGAGCACTTCCATTCAATAGGATTGAAAATGGCTTTGGAGCTCACTCAGCTGATCAGTGATCTGAGGAGTGAGGAAGATTTCCTCGAATGCTGGAGACGCCTGGAAGAGCACTTCCATTCAATAGGATTGAAAATGGCTTTGGAGCTCACTCAGCTGATCAGTGATCTGAGGAGTGAAGAAGATCTCGTCGAATGCTGGAGACGCCTGGAAGAGCACTTCCATTCAATAGGATTGAAAATGGCTTTGGAGCTCACTCAGCTGATCAGTGATCTGAGGAGTGAAGAAGATCTCCTCGAATGCTGGAGACACCTGGAAGAGCACTTCCATTCAATAGGATTGAAAATGGCTTTGGAGCTCACTCAGCTGATCAGTGATCTGAGGAGTGAAGAAGATCTCCTCGAATGCTGGAGACGCCTGGAAGAGCACTTCCATTCAATAGGATTGAAAATGGCTTCGGAGCTCACTCAGCTCATCTGTGATCTGAAGAGTGAAGAAGCCTTTGAGCAATGATTTGCAGCGTTTTTTACCCACCAACATTTTTGTTACCTAAGTACCAACTTTTTTATACCTACCAGCTAGGTACTACCTACCACACCATACTGGCTTCACACCTTCACAATCAAGTTTATTAGAAAGAACTAAACGCTTCACACTCGATTGGAAGAATAGAAAGCTTCATATGGAAATTTGATTACTGGTTACGCAGAAGGCAAAACTGTATACAAATCGAAGAAATGAACAGCGATCGCATTTTAGTCCGATAAAATTTTAATGGAGATTAGACCACTTTTGCGATTCACACTCATGATTCTGTTTTATCGAAGGAAAACCTCCAAGTACTCGTAGGGACCGAACGGTTTGTCCTACAGAGCTCCGGGTGGTCTCAAAAATTTTTAAAAATTCAATACTATTTAAAATTGGTGAAAAAAACGATACCTTTATTTCGAGAGTTTTCGAGCTAGGGCACTCTTGAAAATTTCAACCCTTAATTTTCACCCGTTAGAAGTGACCTACATCAACCAAAAGCTTCGCGGCACAACTAGACCCCAAATGGAGCCCATATACCAAATTTGAACCAAATTGGTCCAGTGTTGCTAAGAAAAGTGCCGCGTACGGCGGACGGACGGAAATTTTAACACAGAACGTGTTTTTGCGATGACCTACCGAAAAAAAATCGTCACGAAAAAGCGACAGAAAAAACATCTGGTGATATGTTTATTGGTTGTCATGTTAATGTCAACTCCACATTTATTATTGTTGTCTTTTATTTAACGGATGACTAGTATCGCAAAAACACATTCTGTGTTCCTATGATTTCATACAGAGTATGGAAAAAGAAATAAACCGGGGGGTGCAGGGGGGCGGAGCCCCCCGCCGAGGCGCAAAGCGCCGAGTTTTTATTCGACTTTCGTATTCTACGTACCTTGAAACGTAAAACATCAAATTTTGAGGGGGGGTTAAAATTTTTTTTTTCTTGCTCGATTCCAAAGGCTTATTATTGAAAATAATAAACCAAAATTCATTGTTCGTCTAGTAATGGTTCTTTACACTTTATTCTGTAATATCATAAACGTAGATACTACAATGCAAAACCCCAAAAGCCTCCTGCAGGGCATCCAGACTCCGCCCCAATAAATCAACGTCATCGGCATAAGCCAGAATCTGCCGACAATTGTTCTCTTCTTATCTGCATTCTTGACAGCCTCATGCAGAGCTAGGTTGAACAGTGTGGCTTCCGCTTCTATACAGCAAAACTACAACTGTTTTGCTATTCTGAAGCAAAACTGTTAAGTGAGGTCAACATTTTGTCGGATCAAAACTGATGATTTCATTCGCTCTGGCAATGAACCTAGTTTGACCAAATTTGGGTTAAGAAGTGTCAGAACTTGAATGACGATATGACACTAATGATAATGATAATGACAATGAATTTTATTGGCCAAAATAAACTAATACATACAACTTGAGTTATGAATATGGCAAGTCAAGGGAGGTGTGTGTGAGCCGCAAGCGGCGCGGGCCAGGGGAACCCCAGCCCCGCTCGGGCCCACCCACCATGGTACTACTACTTCTACTATTATACCATAATTATGACGATAGATGATGAATTTGGTCAACAAAGTGCTCGATGTTTTCCGAAACTGTGATATAATAATCGATTCAGAACGCTAAACCTCTCCCGTCATCGGGTACTCGAGGGGGTTGAATCAACGAGCCTCAAATCAGACTCATCCATGTATCGGAAACCACTGCATCACGTTTACCTACTCCATCATTCATGCGTTGGGAGGACGTCTCTCTCGTTTGTCTGTCTAAGGGAATTTCTCACCTCCTCCCCGAGGCAATCGATTAATCACAAATCATGTTAAAGGTTAACCGCGTTCTCCCAACGAAACGCCAACCCTTAACCCGGGGTGCCGTATCTCCTACCATTTATCTCAGGAGGCTGCACTACCGCCTACAAAGCTTTCGCATCAAGTTTACTCCGGTATCTTGATCAAAGTTAATTAAACTTTAGTTGAGAAGCGGCCAAACCGACGATACTTTGGCCCTTGAGGGATGTCTTTCCCGCAGTTACGCTCTCTCCCTGCAGCCCGTACGAATAATTGGATACCTACTGAGTCACGAGAGTTCAACTACTTGATAATTGCGTCCGCAAATTTAAGAAAATGTCAATTTTTCTTGCAAAACTTGGAAAACTATCTCAACTTTATTCTCTTGAAGATTTATTCTCATATCAAAAACATTGCAAAATCCTGTAAGTATATTTCTGGAGGAGTATCTATAGGAGAAGAGAGTGGTGGGACTGTTTGAACTGGTTTCCACCACATTTTGGTCTCAAAATTCCTGTGTTCCTAATTCTTTCCTAAGCATTCCATAATATGGAAGCATAATAGCGAATTCTTATTCATAAATAAGATTATGAATACAAATCATATCTGCGACTTTATGATTATGATTACGAATACAGGTATGAATATGAATACGAAAACAATCGTATTCACACTTTGAATACGATTTTCCCCCGTATTCGTATTTTGAATACGATTTTATGATTGTTTCTATAATTTCCCTAAAAATCGAATTTTTTAAACGATTTTCCCTGAAAATCATACTTTTTTAAAATGATTTTCTCCCGAACTCAAGACATATGAAAACCTAACATGGTCAAAATAATCAATCGAAATTCGAAACACTCACAAATTCTTATAGGATTTTTCTCGCAGAATCGAATGAGACCAATACCATGTCGCTACGACCAACCGTATAGAAACTACGACGACATTTCCGCTGAAAAACATATTTTTTTACAATTTGCACGCAAAATCATTTAAAAAATTATGATTTTTACCGCATTTTTGGTCGTATTTATTCCCTAAAATTGCCAAAATAATTAATAAAAAATCGAAACGCTCACCAATTTTTATAGGATTTTTCACGCAGAATCGAATGAGACCAATACCAAGTCGCTACGACCAACTGAATAGAAAGTACGACGAAATATCTGGTAAAAATCATAATTTTTGGATGATTTTCAGCGCTATTCGTTTAAAAAAATACGATTTTCTGCGGAAATGTCGTCGTAGTTTCTTTTTGGTTGGTCGTAGCGACCTGGTGTTGGTCTCATTCGATTCTGCGAGAAAAATCCTACAAGAATTTGTGAGCGTTTCGAATTTTGATTGATTATTTTGACAATGTTAGGTTATAAATATGTCCAGAGCTCGGGAGAAAATCATAAAAAAGTATGATTTTCAGGGAAAATTGTTTTAAAAAATTTGATTTTGGGGAAATCATAGAAAACTATCAGTCCGGGGATGATGATTTTCATAGGGGACCGTCTACACACAAACCCGCACAATCTCTGAAAATTTCATTGAAATCGGACAATAACTTCGTATAGTTATGCGCGTTACAAGGAATTCATGACAGACAGACAGACAGACACACAGACACACAGACACTGAACCAAAATTGTTCAAAAAGGTCTAAAACGCAAAACGCGAGTGAAAATTTTGATTTTGGAGAACTTTTTTTTTTCGACCTTGAAAAGTGAAAACAAAGCTTCCGCTACCTTGGTAGACTCGGAAGCAAAATCATAAAATTGTATTCAAAATACGAATACGGGGGAAAATCGTATTCAAAGTGTGAATACGATTGTATTCGTATTCATATTCATATTCATACCTGTATTCGTATTCATAATCATAAATTCGCAGGTATGATTCGTATTTATGAATAAGAATTCGCCCATCTCTGAGTACATCGATATATTTCATTCGATTTGCCATCCCTACATCTGATAACACGAGGAAGTTATGTGCCAAACTCACTTGTCAGACATTTTCTTTTTCTTTTAGTTTGTCTATTACTGTTCCCGTCATCGCTGAACCATATTTATAGTACACGTTCAAGGCGTTTCCGCTACCATATCATAGTGTAACTTCAGTGTCGGAAAAAAGGAAAATGAAAATAGAACTTTCCCACCTGGAATTTACGAGTTATACGGTAACGGGTCCGATGAAAAAACCCCCGGTTTTAATTCGTTATTTAGGACACTTGGGAAGGGGAAAAAGAGTGGATGTGTTGTGTTCTGGGAACTGGGCGTTGTCATTGAATTTATTGTTTGAATTGGGAGAAGCGGAGGACAGCGGGAGCAATCACTTAGGGGGTGTTTTTGTCAGAGGGCGATGTGTGACTTTTTACGAACATCCTTTACATTTTCGAAGTGAAAGGAAGGGTTCAGTGATGAATGTGGCTGGTTCCAGTACCTGGACCTCCCCTAGATCGGCGATCGGCATTTTGAACGGAGAATTAGCGGCGTGATCCCTCAAACTGGATGTATAAACCCTTGTGTAACAAATTTATCTATGTCAGACCTTCCTGTTGAAATGTTGAATATGTCAACTCCACTTCAGGTTTCTACTTTGGAGCCTGTAGAGTACTGGATTTTTATTCAATTTTCCACCAGAACTGAGGAAAAAAGTCCATTCATGCAGCATGAATTAATGAGCGAATTTTCAAAGAAATCTTTCAGTAACACTTTTGAAACACTGGTGTTGCAATTTCTTTTAGAAAGTTTTTTATACGATTCTTGGTTTTTTTCGATTTTCAGTATAGCATACCAACGTACTGTATGCACCGGGTATGCTTTGAAGATGTTAGGAGTCCATATTCACGTTCTCCACGAACTCATAGAGTACCCACACGGCTACTGCATTTCTGGGTACAACAAATATATGCACGTATTCATTATATGAGGGGTCCAGAGCACAAAGGGTATAAGTGACATTTTCGGGAAAATTGAGTTAGGGGTAGGAATGGAAACCTGATGGATGTGAAAATTTATTGCGAACGTAATAATATGCATCAGAGTTATACCATGGCCTTAAGGATATAATGTACTTAAAATCTTTGTGCTCCAAACTCATGACAGAAAGTGTTTAGAGCACTATGGAGTCAATGGCACTTGTAACCTTTGAGCTCCAAACTCTTGTCGGAAAATGTTTAGAGCATTTTGGATATAATGGCACTTATATTCTTTGCGCTCCCAACAGGAGAAGGATTTGCATTTAAGTAAGGCAGAAACAGCTGAAAATAAAAAGGAGTCAGCAAGGACAATGGCTAAGGAGGACGAGACATGTGCAGCTGTCTGCTTTGACCTGCAGAAAATGCTGCCTACACCTGTCCTAAGTTGCTCTTCAGCATACTACGCCAGGCAACTTTGGACGTACAATTTCTGTATCCACGATTTGGCTACTGGCAAAGCCCAGATGTTCATGTGGAATGAGGGCCAGGCCTCTCGAGGCTGTCAAGAGATCGCTTCCTGCCTGCTGAAGTACATTGAATCACTTCCTGAGAATGTGACCCAGATCCGTGCATTTAGCGACAACTGTGGGGGACAGAATAAAAGCAAGTTAATCGTGAAATTCTGGCTTTACGTCATTAGTAATACGCGGATTGAGTCGGTCCATCATCACTTCCTAGTATCTGGCCACTCATTCATGGAATGCGACCAGGACTTCGGCTTGATCGAAATAGTCAAACGAACTAGAGGTGGCAGTTTTGTTCCAGAACACTGGGAAACTGTGGTTGCTGGAGCAAGCAAGTCGTTCAAAGTGGTGCCAATGAGAGAGAGCGATTTCAAAAGTTTGAACACCTTGGAGCCGTACTTCAAAAACTCTGTGACTGGCATACGCAGTATGCAGTGGCTACACTTTGAAAAAAGCTCGCTTTGGACTCTCTTTTACAAAAACTCCATGGGTGAGGATATCGAATTTTCGATGATCAACTTGAAGGCACCCCGACGTTGGAACCCTACTAACCATCTCCCGGTTCTTGGTGTGGAAGAGGAAAGGCCTAAAATAAAATACATGAATTACAAGAACCTCCAAGACCTTCTAAAGTTCCTTCCTCCCATGTACCACGAATTCTACTCGTCATTAGCACATGAAGAGCCCCAACAGTGGCGGGTCCAAAGGGAGGCCCACAACGAGGAATCAGAACAAGATCACTTCTTTGAGACCACCGACTCAGAATAATGTTTTGATTGATGTCTTGCAATAATTTTTTTTCAAGAAAAATCAAAAGGTCGCGTCCATCCGTCCGTTCCATTCTCTTTATTATTCAATAATATATTTTATATTTCTATTATTTAAAAAAATCTTGTAGATTCTGTATTAAATAAAGAACCCAAGTTTTACTGGAAAAAAATTTGCTTAATATTGAAAACAAGTATTTACCTTTTTCGGTAACGAATCATCTTGAAAACCGTTTTCACATTATGCTAATATTATTTCCCTACAGTACAATAAAGTTATCACTTTTAAAATAAGTCATATCTTTTCTATTATTTATTTATCGGCATCTTTTGATGCATTATGAGACAAAAAGCTCTTAATTTGGAGCACATAGGGTACAAGTGAGGTCGACTATTTGGAAAAAGTCGATTCGAGTATCGAAATCCGACCAATACGTCAGTTTTGCTTCAAGAACTGAAAGTTCATAACCTTACGAGAACATCTGTTAAATTATCAGGGAGAAAAAGAATACAATCGAATTGCCATAGTTAACAAACTTTGACATCGATTTTCTCGATTCTGTAAAAATGTCACTTATACTTACCCTTTGTGCTCTAGAGCCCTCATATATATAAATAGATACATACTTTTCTTAATTTTGGACAATTTTCATTTTTGAAAAAGGCATTGATATCAGAAATTTCGTGCTGAATCCGAATATACCATATATTACCATGATTTTGTAGGTAATAACCACAAAAAACGGAAAACCCCCATTTTTGGAATTTTTTTTGAATTTTGGACCACTTTGGATTGGTCCCCTGAATATCGGAAAACCAAGGCCTCCGGGTTGGTACTGGGAACAGGGATTTATACCTATTTCCGGCAGGATACATTCGGTACCTACTCCTCCCTCCAAGCAGACATGAGCCGAGAAAAAGACAAGCGTTTGAGGTCGGTGTAAGGGAAGTTGGATACGGGTGGTGGTTCATCTTGGCTTGCTGCTTCTTTCGCTTTCTGGTCAGCCACCTCGTTTCCTTCGATTCCTACGTGTCCTTTTATCCAGCACAGGATCACCTTTTTTTCTATAGTAGACATTTTTCTTAGGATTTCTGCTTCTATACCGTTCAGGCGCGTTGAGGGTTTCAGAGCCGAGAATTTCTTTACCGCACTCAGTGAGTCTATCAGAATCACTATAGGACTTACATTGTTGGTTCTATGGAGATATTGGAGAGCTAGAAGGATTGCATGGACCTCCGCTGTATAATTGATCGGGTCATTTGAAAAAGGGAAACGTTCCACTTGCTTCGATTTTGAGAAAATTTAAAAAAACTTCCCGATTACTCCTTTTTTTACCGTATACATACCACATTTATTACTATAGAAACCAAAGTTATGACAGACTTCAAAATCACTATGCAAGCATAACAGTTGTTTTTATAGCTACTTGAAGTTGATGGAATTTTTCCCTTTTTCCTGTGAACCAAAATGAGGGTTGCAAAAATTAATTAAACAGTTGTTTTGAAGAACTGAATGTTTTTGTTTATTAAAATACTTCTTGAAAACAGGTTTTAAAAATGTTGGAAGTTGTTTGTAGGTATGTATCAATTTTTAAAAACATAAAATCCAAGTATTATTACAGATCATCATCGTCTCTCGTCTGATTCGTCGTTGGCAATGTTACTATTTCGTCATAAAATGGTTTGTGTTCTTCCGGTATGTAGTGGACAACTTTAGATATGTCAGCTATTTTGTTGACGTGTATAGGAATATTCCCTGTGTAAGCTGGTTGCGAAGGAAGTTCCACTGTGCCATTATCTTTAAAAATCTTGAATGATACTTGACATAATCCATCTATGAACTTTGAAGCTAGGATATACCCTTTCATGTCTGCCTTATAGATCAAGTGTCTGTATTTGCTGATTTGGAACGTCTCTTTCTTGTGAATTAGTTCTTTAGTTGTTTTTTGAAGTAAATTGGCCACCAGTCTTTGAAATTCAATATATCTGAGGAGAATGATTCTGTGCACTTTTTCCGACCTTTGGAAGTTACAAACTCTTCCCCCCTTCTGCGTGCATTTTTCTCCATTTCTCTTAAATGCAACTCTTTGTGGATCTTACCTCGCCTTCGTTTTACTGGACTGGAATCCGAATCACTCATCGAATCGCACAATAAACTTGGAACACTACAAGAAAACAGTAGAGCAAAAGTGCAAAACACTAAAACTATAAATTTATTATAAAACCCCTAAAACTAACTAATCAGCTGTCATCTTCTTCTTCTTCATCGTTTAAGAACAGGGTTGGTTGGTAAAAAGCGTCTATTATTTGTCCGGATTGTGACATTAACGCCACCTTCAGTAGAAAAGGGGAAACATTCCTGGAATGTTTCCCTTCTTCAACTGAACAGAAGTTTCGAAGCCATATTTCGACAGGTTACAATGCGGGAATGTTTTCCTTTTTCGGTGGAGTAGATGCGCCTTCGAATTCTGAACATTTTGATGGAAGAAAACATTTTTGGCCAAAATGTGATTGTTTCCCTTTTTTCAAATGACACGTTCAATTTGAAGCATGGTTCCATAGGCGGGCTCCCTGGCAGACCTCAGTGCTTGAGTCAAAAAAGGCGCGGAGGTAGTTCTGAAGTTTCTTCAGCATCAGGCCTTCCATTACTTTAGCAAATATTGGGAGCTTGCAAATGGATCGATATTCAGTAATTCTAACCCCAATGATTTAAATCAACGTGTTTAATTCGGGTCCAGAAATCATAGGTTTATGCGATTCTGCTCGGTGTAGTCGGGAGTAGTAAGACAACTACTGCGAGGAAGTCGTTTAATGGGTCTTCCTTGACATTTCTCAACAACGGAGTTAAATCAAATTCCTCGCAAGACATCAAGGTGTCAGGTTAGAAGGAATTCGATGATGGGAGAACAAGCTGAGGAGGCGCACTTATTGCAGCCTAGTTGTACTTGAGGGCACAAATGAAACTTCCCCTTTCGCCTTTCCCCTCTCACTCTGACGTTCCACTCGGCAATTGTTCGATTAGGAAGCGGATTTAATTGTGTCTGAAAGCCACCTTCAAGCCTTCGCCAGCGCCCCTCGAGGGGGCTCCGGGAATTAATTATAAACTGATTAGAGACAACTGTCAACAACATCCCTCGGATGCCACTGTCGCGTCCCTTCTCCCCGGGCGGCGATTATGCATCGTAATGAGGTTGCTCCCTGTTGCCCCTCTGGCATCAGTTACACGTCATATCGGTCCTCAAGATGTAATCTGCATGCACCTTACGCTGTTCCTGTCCTGTCCTACCAACACAGTAACACAGTTCACTTTACCTGTAATCACAGTGTTCCTTGCCTATAGTCGTGTCTCACGTAATTCTGTTGCAAAGGAAACTGATTCTGAACTGGCCTCTACAATATAATCCGATCTACACACACCCGCCGGATGTATTTACACGCAGCGTGTTCTCGTTCGTAATGACTCACCACTATGATAACAATAACAGCATTCCTGATGTTTCATATTCATAGTTACAACACATACACATTAGAGGTGTGTCGGTCAGGAGTGAACGTATTAAAAAGACCTTATCTTCAAAACGACTTTGTCTGAACTGAACGGGTTGTCAAAATGAACACGGTCATTCCTTCATCAACCCACCAATCGAGATTTCTGGAACAATTCCGAGAACAACGGCAGAAGGCCAACAAAACAATTTACTTGCCCGCAACATGTATGTACAATTTGGTTTATTATTTTCAATAATGAACCTTTGGAATCGACCAAGAAAACATTTTTCTTAACACCCCCTCAAAATTTGATGGTTTACGTTTCAAGGTACGTAGAATCCCAAAATCGAATACAAATTTGGCCGTCCGTCCGCCGTACGCGGCACTTTTGCCACTTAGCATTGACCGATTTTTATGAAATTTGGTATGTAGGCTCCATTTGGGGTCTAGTTGTGCCCCGAAGCTTTTGGTTGATGTAGGTCACTTCTAGGGGTTCCAAAATCAATTTTGAAATTTTGAAAACGCCCTAACTCAAAAAATTGTCATATAAAGTGTTGAAATTAATCGACAATGTTTGTGTCACCTCTAGTCAGGACAGTAAAACTGTAGTGGAAGAAGACCTTGATAAAAGTCGCAGCATCGTGTTGATAGCGACAACCATTTTTTCTCTCGTTCTCATTATTGTTCAAAACGTATTATTCTACTTATTAAAATCTATTTGTTCCGCGTTTCCGGCTTCCTTTGTTCTTTAATACCTTACATTGGTTATGGTGCTCAGTTTGTGGAAATATTGTGCGGAATAAGTATAATAGATTGACCTATTCGTTTACGTTGAATTGACAGTAATCTATTTCGACAAGTGTCCGTTGTAGTACCGGTTGAGATCGCGATTGGAACTTGCGTTCAGAATTATTGTTTGGTTCTTTTGTTTCTCCGACCACAATATAAATATACGATGTCAACTGGATCGAATGTTTCTGTATCTGTCGGCGGAAGTTTGCCACAGATTGAAAAACTGCAAGGATCAACAAACTACAACAATTGGAAGTTCGCAATGAAAATGTATCTCATACATGAAAGTCTCTGGAAGTGTGTTGAAGGTACTGATCAAAGCGCGGTGAATGATTCAAAGGCTTTAGCGAAAATATGCCTAAGTGTCACTCCTTCAATGTACACGCATGTAAGAAAAGCGAACAGTTCCAAGGAAGCGTGGGATAATCTTGCGAAGGTTTTCGAAAATAAAGGTCTGTCCCGGCGGTTACACTTGCTGAGATGTTTATTTGCGGCAAAACTAAACAATTATAGTTCGCTTGAGGAATATGTTAACGATATCATGTCCATTACCCAGAAATTGGAGGATATTAACGCCAAAGTTGAAGATGAATTTGTAGGCGTAATACTCCTGAATGGTTTACCTCCTAACTACGAGCCAATGATCATGGCACTGGAAAGCAGTAATACTACGATCACCAGTGAACTAGTACGAACGAAACTTCTTGATGACGATATCAAGAAACTTACTGTTCCATCCGATGATGCTGTGCTCGCTGCTAGGCAAAGTAACTTACGAACACCTCAAAAACAAGGTAAAAATCAAGTTACTTGTTACCATTGCAAAAAGAGTGGACATATCAAGCGTTTTTGTCGGTATTTAAAAAATGATAACAGCAAAAACTATACTAAGAGTGAACCGAAGAAAAGTGAAAGTCTCTTGTTAGCCTCTGCGTTTGCTGCATGCGATTTCAATACTTCGGAATGGTTGTTGGATTCTGCATGTACTTCACATATGAGTACGAATCGAGAATGGTTTCGTGATTATGATGATGCAACCAAATCAAAAGTGACAGTCGCTGATAACACACAAATAACTTGTGTGGGAACTGGAAACATCCCGGTAAATTTAAAGGGAAATGTTCAGAAGGTCATTTCGGAAGTTATGCACGTACCTATACTTCCTACGAACCTGCTTTCAGTCGGAAAATTAACTGAAAGGGACCTCACTGTCGTCTTTGATGCTCATGGATGTAGAGCTTATAATACCGCCGATTTAAGGTTACCGAGAAATGCTGTTCTTTCAGGTTCTAAGGTGAATGGTCTTTATAAATTGGATCTAGAAAACCTTGGCCCGGCGGTATCATCAGAGAGCGCTTTTATGACGTCACAGAATCAAAATCTTTGGCATAGACGTCTCGGCCACCTGAATCACAAGGGTATGATTCAACTCAAGAATGGCTTGGCAACAGGTATACAATTTGCTGAATCGGATTCATTCAGGCGTTGCGTACAGTGTCTTGAGGGTAAACAATGCAGGAATCCCTTCACCAAGAAAATGAAAGGTAAACGAGCCAAATCAAAATTGGGTCTCGTTCATTCTGATATTTGTGAACTTGGTGAAATAACATGGGGTGGTGCCCGCTATTTATTGATGTTTACCGATGATTTTACACGTAAATCATTTGGATACCTACTCAAACATAAAAATGAAACCTTCACAAAATTTAAGGAGTTCAAAATGCTTGTTGAAAACGAAACTGAGAAGAAAATAAAAGTCTTGAGAACCGATAATGGAACAGAATACACAAGCAAGGAATTTTCTGAGTTTCTCAAACAACATGGTATCAAGCATGAAACCACCGTTCCATATACGCCCCAACAAAATGGCGTTTCAGAGCGAATGAATCGGGTCATCGTTGAGAAAGCCAGGTGTATGCTCCATGATTCTGGTTTGGACAAAAATTCTGGGGTGAGGCAGTAAACACGGCAATTTACCTCAAAAATAGGTCTCCGACAGCTGCAGTTACAGATGCTACTCCAGAGGAAGCATGGTCCGGTCATAAAGTGGATTTGAGCCACCTGAGGGTGTTTGGTAGCAAAGCCTATTCACACATACCAAAACATCGCAGATCAAAACTCGATCCAAAAACCGAACAGCTCATCATGGTTGGGTATTGTGATGCCACGAAAGGGTATAGATTATACAATCCTAACAACTCTGATCGAATAGTCAAGGCACGTGATGTTGTATTCATAGAGGATTCGGTATTGGAATCTGATCAGTCCTGTGCTGAAAAGCTAAGAAATTTGGATGAAAAGGTGGAGCAGTTCTCTGTTCAAATTGAACCTTTGCCTATAAATAGTGAAGATAGTGATGGATCTACTGTGAGAAGATACCCAACAAGGGAGAGAAGACCTCCAACGAAATTTGATGACTATGTGTCATATGCCGCCATCAGTTCCAGTTACATACCCGACACTGTCAGTCAAGCTATGTCATCTCCTGATAGCAAGAAATGGGAGTTGGCTATGCAGAAAGAGTACGACGCATTGTTGGAAAATGGAACATGGAGTTTGATAGATAAAAATCCCGATATGAAAGTAATTAAAAATAAATGGGTTTTTTGTAGTAAAACCAGGAATGAATGGCGAATCTGAACAGTTCAAAGCCCGACTTGTGGCAAAAGGATTCTCGCAGGAGTATGGTGTTAACTATTTGAAACGTTTTCACCTGTTATGAGACATTCTACTCTGCGAATACTTTTGGCCATTGCTGCTGAACATGGATTGAGAGTCGACCATATGGACGTGTCCACCGCTTTTCTTCATGGAAATTTAGAAGAGGAGGTTTATATGTACCAGCCTGAACAATTTGTGATGAAAGGGTCAGAAAATAAAATTTGCAAATTAAATAAAGCGATTTATGGACTTAAACAGGCTTCTAGGGCATGGAACCAAAAGGTTGACAAAGTCATGAGAGAAGTTGGTTTTATGAAAACAGACTGTGATCCTTGTGTCTATTATAAGAAGACCAACGGCTCAACAGTCTTGGCTGGTCTCTATGTAGACGACTTTGTCCTTGTTTATAATAATGAAAAGGATGTCGCTAAATTAAAATGTCATTTGAAGAAAAATTTCAAGGTCAAGGACTTGGGCGAAATATCCAGATGCCTAGGGATGAGAGTTAGAAGAAATGAAGACCACGAAATCCTAATTGACCAAGAAGAATATATTGATCAAATCCTGCAAAAATTTGGGATGACCGATTGCAAACCGACATCCACACCTCTTGACGTGAACGTAAAGTTAATCAATCCGTCGGAGAAAGAACAAGAAAATGCAAGTGACAAGCCTTATCAACATTTAATTGGTACTTTAATGTATTTGTCAGTTTTAACGAGACCTGATATCTGTCATGCTGTGGGAAAGTTGAGCCAATTTAATACTAAATTTGGAGACATGCATTGGCAGGCAGCCAAAAGGGTTCTAAGGTACCTGAAAGGAACTAAAAACCGGTGCCTAAAATTTCGAAGAACCGGAAAAGATATTGTGGGATTCGCTGATGCTGATTGGGGTGGCGATGAAACCGATAGAAAATCTTTCACGGGATACAACTTCATTTTCGGGGGTGGAGCAGTTTCCTGGGAATCCCGAAAACAGCGTAGCGTCGCCCTTTCCTCGACTGAAGCAGAGTTCATGGCACTTAGTGAATCGACCAAAGAGGCTCTTTACTTATCGAGGCTGCTTAATCAACTCACTGGAAGAACTGGACCCATCGTTCTATGCAATGATAACCAAGGAGCCCAGAAATTATCTACCAATCCTGTATTTCATCGCAGAAGTAAACATATTGACATTCGCATGTATTTCATTCGTGATGCTGTCAATAATGGAGAAGTGGAACATGAATACGTCCCTACAGAAGAAATGGTGGCAGATATATTGACCAAAGGACTAGGTCCTTCAAAACATGAATTTTGTGCGTCGAAACTTGGTTTGGTTAAGTGATATCAGTGCTTCAAAGTTTGAATTATATTATTACCACTTTGATCTTGTGATTATTTGTCGATCTTGCAATGTAGGTTGCTCTTTATGAATTCATTCCAAATTGTTTATATATGTTTGTTTATGTTGTTGTTTGATGTTTTACTATGTATGCCGATTAAGAGGGGGTGTTGAAATTAATCGACAATGTTTGTGTCACCTCTAGTCAGGACAGTAAAACTGTAGTGGAAGAAGACCTTGATAAAAGTCGCAGCATCGTGTTGATAGCGACAACCATTTTTTTCTCTCGTTCTCATTATTGTTCAAAACGTATTATTCTACTTATTAAAATCTATTTGTTCCGCGTTTCCGGCTTCCTTTGTTCTTCAATACCTTACATAAAGGTATTGTTTTCCCTTCAATTTAAGATTCTATAGAATTATTAGAATTTTTTGAGACCACCCGGAGCTCTGTAGGACAAACCGTTCGCTCACTACGAGAATTTAAGGGTTGGACTTACGATAAATCAGAAACACGAGTGCGAATCGCAAAGAGGCCTATTCTCCGTTCAATTTAAAGCTGACCGAAATGCGATCGATGTTTTTCTTCATGTTGGATGGTTGGTGGCTTTGCAGACGGGTGATCTATATAGAAAAATAACAAATAATAAACCATTGTGTAATAATTTGCAGCGTTTTTTATACTTTACTTTGGATGTACAATGTATTTGGATACATCCATTCTTGTACATAGATCATGAATGTGTGAAAATGACATGGAAGTATCAACAGAAAGAAGTAGATGGAAGTGGTTTTCTAAGGAAAACCTTCCATCATTCAAGTGAAGAATTACGTTCGAATGAACTGTGGACTAAAATAAAAAGACAAAACTGAAAACCAAAAAGACCAAAAACACTCAAAGGCTGATTCATATGATTCGAATCGATCTTTCATTCGTTTTGTCTTTTAGCTCATTCGATTCATTCAAATCGCCTCCTCACCTACTCATTAATACTACCAATTCCGACCCTTTCGGGTTTTCGAGTCACGACCTGGATTCTTATGGACGTTGTTTGTTTGGTTCCAACGTTCTGACTCGTTCGGTTTATCGACTCGCTTATTTTTGTGACTTCTGACCGGTTGGTTGTTTGTCTTGTGTGTGAACGTAATGAACGGGTAAACGGACTCAAAAGACCTGGTCTCTGTAACGAGTGACCGTTTGGGATTCGAATCCGCCAAATAACCTTGTCTTACACACTCCTATACTGTACCTTCAAATAGCTTTTTTATTCGTAGGTACTGTACCTACCTGCATATAGCTTCAACAAAATAATAAACCATTGTGTAATAATTTGCAGCGTTAATAATTGCTACCATTACCTACTGTACCTGCAAATAGCTCTATATTCGTAGGTACTGTACCTGCAAATAACTTCAACCAAATAATAAACCATTGTGTAATAATTTGTAGCGTATATAATTGCTACCCTTACCTACTGTACCTTCAAATAGCCTCAGCCAAATAATAAACCATTGTGCAATAATTTGTAGCGTATATAATGAGGAATTTCACTGATTTGTGATTTTTTTTCTCGAACGTTCATGGAAATATACGAGCAAAAATCGTGGTGGAATCGAAAACTCTCCTTTCTCTAAATTTTCAGAAGCATCTCAAAATTGGGATTTTGAATATGAGCGGAGAAAAAAAAGTAAAATTTGGCAATGACGTGGTGCGGGTATGTACTGTGATTGGACGAGACTAGTGCATTCGGCTTATTTGGAACCTTCGGCTTATTTACCCCACATTCCAGCCAATGGGCGTCCATTTACAGCACCTCGACACTGAGCGGTTATTTCAAATTGTAAAACCATTCAGATCAGTTTATTATTTCCAATAAACAATACATTCCTCAACTATTCAACTTTTTCACGTTTTTAGAGCAAGTTGATTAAAAATCCAAAATTACACGAGATTTTTCTTACACACTGAAATTGTCCATTGCTACCCTTACCTACTGTACCTGCAAATAGCCTCAACCAAATAATAAACCATTGTGTAATAATTTGCAGCGTTAATAATTGCTACCATTACCTACTGTACCTGCAATTAGCTTTTTATTCGTAGGTACTGTACCAACCTGCAAATAGCTTCAACCAAATAATAAACCATTGTGTAATAATTTGCAGCGTTAATAATTGCTACCATTACCTACTGTACCTGCAATTAGCTTTTTATTCGTAGGTGCTGTACCTACCTGCAAATAGCCTCAACCAAATAATACACCATTGTGTAATAATTTGCTGCGTTAATAATTGCTACCATTACCTACTGTACCTGCAATTAGCTTTTTATTCGTAGGTACTGTACCTATCTGCAAATAGCCTCAACCAAATAATACACCATTGTGTAATAATTTGCAGCGTTAATAATAATTATTGTAGCAATTATTGCTACCATTACCTACTGTACCTGCAATTAGCTTTTTATTCGTAGGTACTGTACCTACCTGCAAATAGCTTCAACCAAATAATTAACCATTGTGTAATAATTTACAGCGTTTCTTTTCTTCTTTGAAAATCATCTATTGCGCTAAGTTACAACTTATTAAACACATATATCTATGACTTCGTTATTATGAAACTTTCGTACCTAATGAAGAAGGTAACATTTTTTAAATGGAAAATTTTGAATGTTCTACATGGAAATCCTTTTTCTCCGGTCTGATCCATAAAACACCTGTGAGTTGTGGACTTGGTTTAATTACGAACGAAAGTTAACTTTCCGAGAACCACCCAACCCTGGTTAATTGTTCTACATAATGATCTTGAGATTTAAAAAAGTACCGTCCATCACACTAAACGATCTTTTACTCAAGTGCCGTGAGGGATAAAAATGAAAAGTATAATAAGAGGCGTTAATGCAAAAACGAGCTAACGCTTCAGTTATTTTTTTAATAGCTAAGAGAATAAAAAAAACTCCCATCCTTGAAATAAGACTTGTTGGATGATATCTCTTAATTAACAGGAAAGATGACGATGGGAGGTGGGGGTGAGTCATTAGCGGAGTCGTGAAAAAGCTAAAAGGGTGGAAAAACGATTTGGGTGACATTATCTATAGGAGCTTTGTCTCTCGGGAAGGAGAGAATTTTAAAGACATTAGACAGGAGGTTCCATTTGAAGAAACGAATGATTGTCTTGAGACGGGGTTTGTCTTTTCTTGATAGACAGCGGACGAAGGGAGGGAGGTGTTTAAAGAATTATTTGGATCATCGTGATGGCCTGGAGTGATCAAATCGTAGTCAAATATAGTAGTGGGTACCAGGATAATCACACCGAGAATGCATCAATACAGGAGCCGCAGATGGTATAACAGGGATAACTTCAGAAACGTCTGTAATTGAGCTCAAACAGATCATAGTGGGTAGAACGTTGTTTCAAAGATAAATCGATTTCGACGGTTGGGTCATCATGACCGACCAAAACGCTGCACGTCATTACACAAAAGTTTATTATTTTTCTATATAGATCACTCGTCTACAAAGAGCACGGCTTTGCCATTGTTACCACCAACCAACACGGAGAAAATCATCGATCGCATTTCGGTCAGATAAAATTTGAACGGAGATTAGGCCTCTATTGCGATTCACACTCGTGTTTCTGGATAATGTAGTAAATACATAGAATGTCTCAATGTCTTGACTCTTATGCAAGAGAACTTGATCTAAATCAGAAATTTAAGTAGCGGTTTTGACGTAAAGTATGTACCTCTCAGCCCCCTTACACCTAAGAAACGAAAAAGTTCGCAATTTTTGCTCGTGAATATGAATTTTCACACCGAACAATTCTATATATATATAGGGCGTCAGAGCAACACCCCACAACGTCATTTTGACAACTTTTCAGGAGAGCCAAAAAACCACTTCCCAATGATTTGCTGTTCTCAATTTCACGCAATATAACTATACTTGTGCTCTATAGATTCAGATTACCTTTCTCCATGGACTTACGAGAGAATATCAAGAAAAAACCTTTTTTTTCTAAAAAATGAGACGTTATGGGGTATTGACCGTCAAAGCTGTGACAATACGGGGTGTTGCTCAATTGAATGTCCGTAAGGACTGTTCTTGCTGCAGAAATATTAAATTCTTTTATTTTTAGTTACAATGATTATACCAAGGAGTACTTAGGATAACATTTAAAAGAAGACACATTTTCCACGTAAATAAATGAAAATCTTTATTTTAGTTAACCAACACGTTGGAGGGGTGATCCCTCTTTTCTTTTTGGTTCGTTCTTCCATAGAAAAAGATCTATTGATAAACACAATATAGTTAAATTTAACAGGAACAAACAACAACTCTTGAACAGTCTTCAATAAATTCAACAATTCATCTTCCGATAAGTACCATCTCGTCCAACTGCACTCATCCGAATTCTCTTCTCTTTAATGAAGATTTTATAGTAAGGTATGGATGAATGTGTAAGTTGAACAAAAATTTGTTGTGGTTGATTCCAAAGGTTCATTTTTGAAAATAATTAACCAAAACTTGTTTTGGAAACGACAATTTTGTTAAATAATTATTGTTGGTGCGTTCTTATGGGTAGAGGGTAGGTATCTCACCACCAAGTTTTGGTTCAGAAACACAGGAATAACTCATTAAGTCTGAAAAATATTGAAAACCAAGCAGGTAGTTATTCCTGAATGCAAAATAAGCATGCAATAATTTTCAATAAAAACCAAAGTCTCTCTCTGTCACAAAGTCTCTCTGTGTCAAGTTTTTCAGTAACCTAATCTCTAAAACAATACCCCAAAACGTCATAAGCTAGTTGTGTCAACTCCCACTTTGTCATAGTGCTTTATTTTATCAAGAAATCATCGCAAAAATGGACCGATTTTAATAACAAAGTTGATTAATATTGAAAGAAACTATCCAAGTTCTTTTGGAAACAACAAGAAAGCAATAAGTCATGCGAAAAATGAAGAAAACTTACTTTAAAATTTAAAGATATTTAACATCAGCCGTGTGACGCGGTTATCAATCCTCACGAAAACACCTGACTGAACTGACGTTGTGGGGTATTACTGACGTCTTGACGATATGGGGTATTCACTTGGGGGCGATTTACGCGTTACGTACCGATTTTTAAATTAAAGTACTTAGTATGATCAGTAGCCACGAGATAGCCACGTCCAATGGTGTCTCTAACTCATTTTCGCAAAAATTGACGATGTGGGGTGTTGCTCTGACATAATATTATTATGTTCATCTTGCTTCGTGTGAGGAAACAATGCTACTCACTCAACATGGCTGATGATATTTTCCCTCGATATTTCGCTAAAAGGAAGTACGAAAAAGATGGGATGTTCAGTATATTTGGAGGTAAAAAGCTGCAAGCTAAGGATAAAGAACCTACACTAGAAGAAATTTAGAGGGTCTCCTCTTCCAAAACGCGGTGCCAGCGTTCAAGCTCCGTTTAACAATCTTATTATGGCTTCACCTCCTCGCTTCGAGAGCCTACCGTCGCAATGCCTCTTAAATTATGCAAAACCCATTTAACGATGAGAGTCCTATTGTTTTTACAAACGGCGGAAAGAAAGTTCCACCGCCAGAGGTGAGCCTGTGGAGCGCCTCTAATCATAGAAGTCCCATTCGTGCAGCATGAATGAATTTTCGAAGAACTTTTTGAGGAACTTAGGCTGTACCGAGTCCCTTTCGAGGGGATAGTCCTCACACATTCAACGCTCTCCATCAGCCATTTTGTCGATCTTTTGAATTTCGAGTTGGCTGATAAAATGCGTAAGGGCAAAAGCGGGTGTTGCAGAGGACTATACTCATCCCGAACCACAGAAAACCCATTTTGGTTTATTATTTTCAATAATAAACCTTTGGAATCGACCAAGATACAATGTTTTTTAAACCGCCCCTCAAAATTTGTTGGTTTACGTTTCAAAGTATGTAGAATCCAAAAACCGAATAAAAATTTGGCCGTCCGTCCGCGGCACTTTCGTTAGTTCCCATGAACCGATTTTGATGAAATTTGGTATGTGGGCTCCATCAGGGGTCTAGTTGTGCCCCGAAGCTTTTGGTTGATTTAGGTCACTTCTAAGAGGTGAAAAATAAAGGTTGCAGTTTTTAAGTCGCCCAAGCTCAAAAAATAATATTAAGGTATTGTTTTTTCTTCAATTTAAAGTAGTAGTGAATTTTTAGAATCGAATGAGACCAACCAGAGCTCTGTAGGACAATCCGTTCGTTCCCTACGAGGACTTAAGGGTTGGACTTACGATAAATCAGAAACACGAGTGTGAATCGCAAAAAAGGCCTAATCTCCGTAGAAACTTTAGCTAGCCAAAATGCGATTGCTGTTCGCTTCTTCTAGTTGAACTCAGTTTTGCGTCCTTAGCAACCAGAATTCAAATTTCCTAATGAAGGCACCCGGAACTCCCTCTTTCTTCGCATTGAGTGTGAAGCGTTTTAGTTCTTCTAAGTAAAATTGATTGTGAAGTTAAAATTGAGGAAATGATGCAGACGAGTGATCTATACTAAAAACTAAAAACCTTTGTGTAATAATTTGCTGCGTTTTTATAAAATTTATAAAGTGTTGCTACTGCTAAATACTGCGGAAATTTTGATTTTGGAAATATTTCTTGAAATTGGCTCCTAACGCTGGTGATGATATCAGGATCACCAAACCACCATCCTGATATTCAGAACTGCATATCGTCGGCTTACAGGAGAAAGGCACTATGTCAATTTTTTCGATTTTCGGGTTATTGCGGTTCCTACAGTAATTATTCACGCTCTTTCGATTGGTGTGGTCTATTTTAGTGTCAGATCAACAGGAAACCAAGGAAACGCAGCTACAAGAAGCACTAAGTCATAATGCAGTTGAATATTTACATTAGGGTTGGGTATCGTTATAAAAGTAGAGATATTCTGTATCGATACTGTATCGTATCCAAGTATCGATATTCCAAGTATTGTTGTGCACGAGTATCGATATTTTAAAATATCGAGTATCAATACTTTAGTGTCACAAACTATCCATATCATCCAATATTCTCAAGAAAAATAATTTCTTTAACAATTTCTATTCATTTTTTACTATCAAGACTCCAAGCAGAGTGATTTACTCCTAGATATAAACGATATTTGTACAACCAAAGAGTAATGACCCAAAAGCCTCTCTACCTTCTTAATTTTTTAGCCATTATGGCGAAATTTCCGCGAGAACTGTATCGATATTCGATATTTAGAAATATCGGATCCAAAGTATCGATATCCAAAAATATCGGATAGAGCAGTAGCAATACTAAAATATCGAATATCGGTTCGAAAGTATCGATATTTTGAAATATCGAGTATCGATACCCATCCCTAATTTACATGAGAAAGGCATTAGGAAGATTGTTTGGAGAAGTGTGCCTTTCACCTGTCAAAGCTCAAGCCAGTAGTAAACAGAGACTGGACGACAGTGCCTTTCTCCTGTCGAGAATATTGCGATTTTCGTCAAGTGTGCCATTTATTACGGGAAAATGCTTCGATTGTCGTAGTAGGTAGGCAAATAATACTTTACAGATCATCGAACAAAAATTCATGGAAAGTGGCCATTCATACATGGAGGTAGATTCCATGCACAGTTCAATAGAGACTTCCCAAAAAAAAACATTGATGTGTTTTCCATCCGTGATTGGGAAAACATTTTAAAACTGGCGAGACGAAAGAATCCGTTCACAACGAAGGAGATGGAATTCAAAACTTCTTGGACCTAAAAACACTTGTAGCAACATCCATCTCTAACAGGAAGATAGACCAAGCTGGCGACCCTGTCAACTGGTTAAAAGTGAAGAGCTTCATCTACCGAAAAGAAGACCCATCGTCCATCGGCTACCGGTATGATTTCAGTGGCGATTACAAGGTGATTTCAGTCGGTACCCCCAAAAAAAGAAGAGGTTCAAACAAAACGCAACAACGCAATCTCGCGAATCCCCCTTCAGCACTCTATAAGAAGAGGTTGCCGATCTCTGCTGCCAAAAAACGGGACTTGATTCAGTTATGTAAAAACGGAGTAATTCCCAAAAACTTCCACTCTTGGTTTGAGAACCTGCCTTCGAGTTCCGCAACAAAGGACCAGGCTCCTGAACCTGACATAGCTTCAGAATTGGAAGATGAGGACTGACTGAGGACAGTTACTGTATAGAGTGGTTTCATCGCAGTTTTAATGAAATTTAATTAAAAATGAACAGTGTTATTTTATAACAGTTTTAATTTTTGTTAAATAAAAAAAATTCCTTTACAACGCCTCGGGCTCAATGTAGTATGTTTCCATGGATCGGTGTCAAGTGGATCGGGACCCACAGTAAAATCTGTCACGGAATTGAAAATGTTTTTGAAATTCAGTAAGGATAGTCAGGAGAAGAGCACTAAGCTGTTTTTAGTCCGGGGAAAGGCACTAAGTCGGGGTCCTTTGAGTCAGAAATGATCCGAATTGGTTCTCAACGTTGATTTATGGTTTTGAAATTCTACAGCATAAACTAAAACATGTTAAAGAGTCTAAAGCCGGGGTTTCAGTAATCTGCGAATTTCTAAGCTGAAGATAGCCCGATTTTGAGGCACTCCCAACTTGAAATGCGTTTTTCTGAAAATGGGACTTTCGGACATAGTGCCTTTCTCCGTTAAACCGACGATATTTTGCTGTCTCGGCAGTTCAATCGACAACCTTCGACCATTTACTGGGTCGATCGATCATAGTCAACAGAGACGTGAAACCTCATGATGTAGATAACGGTTAAATAAAATCGAAGTTGAAAAGCCTCCAACATCACAGATGAAACGATGCTTGACGATACTGACAGATGCTTTCAGACTTGGTTGAGCTTTGCGACGAAACACTGGAGGAATGTAAGGCCTGAGCTTGCCTGTAGGTTCATCAACTGTCTACTCATCACTTGTGGCTAGAGTGATAACCTGACATTAAAGAGCTGAAGGGTGAGATCTTTGTAACGGATCAGTCAATCAATGAGTGGTTACTCAAGGAAGCTAAATAGCATTGAGAAGCGTTTTTCCTACGGCCTGAATAGAGGAGTCAATGCCTTGAAAAATAATGACTATTTTTGCTCAAAATCATTTGTCTAAGACGGGAAGGAGTTCTTCTCCTGCCGAGTGGCTCCCTTAACAAAGAAGGTGGAAGATGCAAGGGTCGGGAAACTTTTGACCTCAGTAACCACCGAGAGAAGTTTTGTCGGGATTATCTGGAAGGTGCTCTTAGTTTACAACCTTCCAGGTAAGTGAAAAGGAGATGGGAGGCTTTACAGGTATTTTCACCAACATACGCTTCCGAAGTTTGAAAGAAAAACGAGAGAAGCTCGATCGCTGATGAATCTGGAAAACTTCAGAGTGGGAATCGATACTCGAATGTTTTGTCGAGCAACTAGGCCAATTCAGTACCAATTTACTGAACCTTAGAAAAGACCGTCTAAGGTCTTTTGGGGAATCCTTGGGAGAACCCAAAAGGTGCTAATTTTGAAAATATACTACCTGGAAAGTTGAGGTTTATATCCCAATAATAAAAACTAGATAGTTATGACAAATATTTAGGCTGCCAAATTTATAGTGTCTAGACCTCATTCTTGAACAGCGACTTAATCTCATTTCTCTTGTAACAATACAGGGTGTCTACACTTAATAATGGCATAACTTCAGGGTTCGATTCTACAAGATATTTCCAACAAAAAATGTCTCATAGCAATTTTCTTTTAACCCACTCAAAATTCCTTTTTTTTCACTTTAAAGTTTTTTTCGCGTTTTCGACCTCACGGCACTGATATGGTCATAACTCCCTTATTTCTCATGCAAATTCAAATCTGACTACACCGTTAGAAAGAGCGTTAAATTCCTAAGCTATCTAGTGCAAAATCAAAATCATTCAGCAATCAAATTGTTTCAAAAAATCAAATCAAAAAAAGCAAACATTAAATTTTTTTCGAAACTTGACTTTTTTCGACCAAAGTTTTCACTCCGAATCCCTCCCCATTTCGATGGGCGCTCTTCGGGGAAAACATGCTCAAATTGTCAGCTTTCCAACGGTTTATAAATTTTTCTTTTTAATACTCAAATTGGAAGAGTAAATGAAGTGTGAATGTCAAAAAACGTGTGTTTCACAAGAAAATCCAGTGTTTTAAGCGGTTTATGGTCCCCCTCGATCTCAAGACGGCTTGACGATTTTGGTATCATTTTCTATGTTATTTTTTACGCTGAATCCAATGGTGATACTTTTGAATGTTCCGACTGCTAGAAAGTGGATTTTTCGAAGAAAACCTTCGTTTTTCGTACATAAAATACGCATTAGGTATTCGTAGATATAGTGGTGAGCATGAGGTAACACCTTTCTACTCAATAAAAATACGGAATTTCATGGTGATTGACGTTTTTGTTGAGTAGAAAGGTGTTACTTTATGCTCACTACCATATCTACGAATAATGAGTGTCGTTTTTATGTACGAAAAACGAAGGTTCTCTTCGAAAAATTCACTTTCTAGCAGTCGGAACCATTCGAAAGTATCACCATTGGATTCAGCGTAAAAAATAACATAGAAAATGATACCAAAATCGTCAAGCCATCTTGAGGTCGAGGGGGACCAGAAACCGCTTAAAACACTGGATTTTCCTGTAAAACACACGTTTTTTGACATTCAAATTTCATTTACTCTTCCAATTTGAGTGTTAAAAGAAAATTTTATAGACCGTTGGAAAGCTGACTATTTTTACCCGAAGAGCGCCCATCGAAATGGGCAGGGGGGTACAGTGAAAACTTTGGTCGAAGAAAGTCAAGTTTCGAAAAAAATTTAATGTTTGCTTTTTTTTACTTGATTTTTTTAAACAATTTTATTGCTGAATGATTTTGATTTTGCACTAGATAGCTTAAGAATTTAACGCTCTTTCTAACGGTGTAGTCAGATTTGAATTTGCATGAGAAATAAGGGAGTTATGACCATATCAGTGCCCAAGGTCGAAAACGCGAAAAAAACTTTAAAGTGGTTTTCTTCCATACCAATGAACCTTCTTTAGAAAAAAAATGTGAGGCAAATTCCCCTTTTGACATCTCAATTGGCGAGAACAGATTTTGAGCAGGTTAGAGGACGGAACCTGGCTTAAACGTGCTGGTACAGCAAGACGGGGATAAATTTATGGCTGCGATTGATCACAAAGAGTAGGCACCAGGTACGTCTGTTTGATAGTGCTCTAGATGCTGAAGTGATAGAGGTCACGTCCCAAAATGACGTTGTTGTCCTTTTGAAGCCAAATTGTTTCTACTTTTTTTTTCAATATCCCAGAAAAACTGTTCACAAACACGAAATTTGGAGTAAGAGTCAGATTTTCCGGAATGCATCAGCTGTTTATTAACTCGAAGGCGCTCGACTGCTGTAAATGTAGAGGATTCCTGAATCTTGAATAGAGACCCCCGACTGAATGCTGAATGAGACGGACGAAAGGAGCACTGGCGTCGACCGAAACGCGAATATCTTTGAATGCCCGTGGAATTTACCTTCTCTCACCTCACACCGTCTCATTTCCTGTTCAACCTCCCCTTTTTCGCACCTTCAATGTGGCTACGTTTCTTCAAATCCACTTTCTCGCCCTGGGTTTGCAACTTAGTCTCCCTTCTAGACCAGTCATCCTCCAATCCACAAGGTAGCCTTTCATCGCAACCCCTTTCTTTATTGAAGATCTTCTCTCCCCTCTATGATGTGAAAGAGATGGGTAGAATGCTTAACACAGTGTTGCACGACAATCGGAACGATGTACTTTCTTTTTCCTCTTGTATCTATCACTTTCATGCAATTTCCTCGCGAACAATCACCATAAGACATTTCTAAGAATACTACAGGTAGTCTTGTTCATGGAGTTGTCAGCCACAAGCTGTGGAGAATCCAGAGATGAATCAGGCTGGATATTTTAGAGTGGTTTCCAATTTTTCGACGGTTCCATAGTAAACTACTTAGCCAAACCAAATTATTGTCAAATTATTGTTGAGTATTCAAGATTCTTCCTCCTCAAGTAAGAATATGAATTGGAGAGTCTTACAAGGCAATTATGCAACAAATTCCGTAGAAGTTGAAGTGGGAGTGATTTAAGAGCGAAAGAATATACGAAAAAACACATTAGAAAGAAGAGACAACAAAAGAAAGGGAATTAAGCGTTGTATTTTTTTTATTTTTAGAAAGTTGTATTTCGCAAGTAAGTAAAAATGTACACACAATGAACAAATTCAAAACCTACACCAGAAACTATTCCCCTATGCGGGCAAACGCCCATGTTAGGGAGAATTCGCAAATCAAGATATAAATAAATACAAATTCAATATTATCGGTTTCAGTGTCGTGGCACAAGCACTTACCCAAGCAGGCAAAACATAAAGAATGATTGAGCAAGAGCAAAGTAGATCCTTCTAAGTGATCTGGACAGCACTGATCGTAATCTGGCAAAAACATTTATATGAGCTTTCGTAGGACTTTATTTTAATGTGGGCCACTTGTTTTTTCCATTTCATGCTAGATTAAAAACGCTGCAAATTATTACACAATGGTTTATTATTTTTCTATACAGATCACTCGTCTACAAAGCCAACAACCATCCAACATGAAGAAGAACATCGATCGCATTTCGGTCAGCTTTAATTTGAACGGAGATTAGGCCTCTTTTGCGATTCGCACTCGTGTTTCTGATTTATCGTACGTAAAACCTTTAAATTCTCGTAGGGAGCGAACGGTTTGTCCTACAGAGCTCCGCGTGGTCTCGAAAAATTCTATAAAATCTTAAATTGAAGGCAAAACAATACCTTTATATCAAAATGTTTTGAGTTAGGGCGTTTTCAAAATTTCAAAATTTATTTTTGAACCCTTAGAAGTGACTTACATCAACCAAAATCTTCAGGCACAACTACGCCTACCGCAATGCCGATCAAAACACGTCTCTCTACAAGTCCTCAATAACGGGGAAAAAATGGTACTTTCCCATTACTGCTCATGTTATTGATGTTGCTGTACAATGTGACGATCCTACTTTTTTATAAGGGACAATCCAATTGGTTTGTTCCCGATTTGTTGGAGCTACGCCTTTAGGGATATCCGATTCATAGAGATATGAATGGATATTCTCTTCAGGCCGGCTGATTAATCTAATCACTGGTTTGAAGGGGTAGGGTCGTCACACCCTCCTCTGTCTCATATATGAGCAATTAGGTGTATTTCAAATTTGTTGTACAAATTGAAATTCAACCTATATTGTTACATGGTAGCAGAGTCTGCATAAATTAGAATTTAAAGACTACGCAGTAGATTATAGCCTTTAACTTCATCACATGGTAGCAGAGCGTGGTTCAGTGGAAATGCACTGAATTTATTTCATCATTTCCCCTCCACTTTTTCTTGGGTATTTCAGAAGGAATTACTCAGAGATTTCTAGAAGAAATCTCTATATTAAATTCATTCCTTTCTTCCACTTCGCCAATCCGACAATTAAATTCAGTCTCTTGTTAGGCTTTGCCAATCTGGCATTTTATTAATTTCAATTTCGTGTTTCTTTTATATAAGCCTTTTCTGCATTTGCCTTTTCAATCATTACACTTGAATGTTTCGTCGTTCGTATTCTTTATTCAGTTTGCTTTCTCCTCAGTTCCTTTGATTTATTCTTTTATGTATAAATGGCCCATTCGTGGCATAAATGACCCATTCGTGGCATTCTTCTTCTTCTTCTTCTTTTGCAATAGTACCATTACGATGGAGGAATCCCCTTGAAGCTTCCAGACGTCCTTTCCTGGGCTTCATACTATTTTCCAGTCCCTTTGACTTGTTTTCATACATACTTCTGTTTGAAACCCAGAAGTATGTTTTAGGGAGAGGAGTGTGACGATCCTACTTTTTTATAAGGGACAATCCAATTGGTTTGTTCCCGATTTGTTGGAGCTACGCCTTTAGTGATATCCGATTCATAAAGATATGAATGGATATTCTCTTCAGGCCGGCTGATTAATCTTATCACTGGTTTGAAGGGGTAGGGTCGTCACACCCTCCTCTGTCTCATATATGGGCAATTAGGTGTATTTCAAATTTGTTGTACAAATTGAAATTTAACCTATATTGTTACATGGTAGCAGAGTCTGCATAAATTTGAATTTAAGGACTACGCAGTAGATTATAGCCTTTAACTTCATCACAACAAACGCCTGGCAGCTACTTAGATATAATGGAGGAACAATGGACCACTTAGGTTTCCGCAAAAGGATCTCATCAACTATGTTGGAGTCTAATAAATTATTGGTATCGTCTAAATGCCGTCCATCCAAATTTGAGAAGATTGACAGCAGATCTGATAAAATCGAATACTACGTTGCCGAACTCGAAGTTGATCAAAACACTGGAAAAGGCATCAACTACGCTGCAGAAATTGCAATAGAAAAGGAACCACAAAATATTTGAAGTTTGAGATCACGTGAGGAGGGGGTCTTCTTTTTGGTTTATTATTTTCAATAATAAGCCTTTGGAATCGAGCAAGAAAAAAAATTTTTTAACCCCCCCTCAAAATTTGATGTTTTACGTTTCAAGGTACGTAGAATCCGAAAATCGAATAAAAAAATTTCCGTCCGTCCGCCGTACGCCGTACGCCGTACGCCGTACGCCGTCCGCCGTCCGCCGTCCGCCGTACGCGGCACTTTTCTTAGCAACACTGGACCGATTTGGTTCAAATTTGGTATATGGGCTCCATTTGGGGTCTAGTTGTGCCGCGAAGCTTTTGGTTGATGTAGGTCACTTCTAAGGGGTGAAAATTAAGGGCTGAAATTTTCAAGAGTGCCCTAGCTCGAAAACTCTCGAAATAAAGGTATCGTTTTTTCACCAATTTTAAATAGTACAGAATTTTTAAAAATTTTTGAGACCACCCGGAGCTCTGTAGGACAAACCGTTCGGTCCCTACGAGTATTTGAAGGTTTTCCTTCGATAAAACAGAATCATGAGTGTGAATCGCAAAAGAGGTCTAATCGCCGTTCAAATTTTATCTGACTAAAATGTGATCGCTGTTCATTTCTTCGATTTGTATACAGTTTTGCCTTCTGCGTAACCAGTAATCAAATTTCCATATCAAGCTTTCTATTTTTCGAATCGAGTGTGAAGCGTTTAGTTCTTTCTAATAAACTTGATTGTGAAGGTGTGAAGCCATTATAGTGTGGTAGGTAGTACCTACCAATAGGTAGGTGTGGTAGGTAAAAAAAAATTGGTAGGTAAAACAATGTTTGTAGGTAAAAAACGCTGCAAACCATTGCTCACTGATGAGCTGAGTGAGCTCCGAAGCCATTTTCAATGCTATTGAATGGAAGTGCTCTTCCAGGCGTCTCCAGCATTCGAGGATATCTTCTTCACTCCTCACATCACTGATCAGCTGAGTGAGCTCCAAAGCCATTTTCAATCCTATTGAATGGAGGTGCTCTTCCAGGCGTCTCCAGCATTCGAGGAGATCTTCTTCACTCCTCACATCACTGATCAGCTGAGTGAGCTCGAAAGCCATTTTCAATCCTATTGAATGGATGTGCTCTTCCAGGCGTCTCCAGCATTCGAGGAGATCTTCTTCACTCTTCTGATCACTGATCAGCTGAGTGAGCTGCGAAGCCATTTTCAATCCTATTGAACGCAGGAGCTGAAATTTTAGAGGGAAGGTCAAGGGAGAATACAGATGGTGGTAGGTGCTATTGATGGAGAACCAGTGATCAATACAGAAGGATGATCTATACAGAAAATAATAAACCTTTGAGCAATGATTTGCAGCGTTTTTTATATTATTATTATCACACAAAAAAATAATTTTATAAAATTTATAGATAAACAGTTGAAATACAATGTATTATTTTTGTTATTTGATCAAAATGGTTATACAAAAAAACGCTGCAAATCATTGCTCAAAGGTTTATTATTTTCTGTACAGATCACCCTTCTGTATAGATCACTGGTTCTCCATCAATAGCACCTACCACCACCTTCTCCCTTGACCTTCCCTCTAAAATTTCAGCTTCCTGCGTTCAACAGGAGAGAAAATGGCCTTGGAACTCACTCAGCTGATCAGTGACCACTCATGCGCCTTCAGCATTCTCCATTGACCCGCCCTCTCAAATTTCAGGTTCCTGCGTTCAACAGGAGAGGAAATGGCCTTGGAGCTCACTCAGCTGATCAGTGACCACTCAGGCGCCTTCAGCATTCTCCTTTGACCCTGCCTCTCAAATTTCAGGTTTCTGCGTTCAACAGGAGAGGAAATGGCCTAGGAGCTCACTCAGCTGATCAGTGACCACTCAGGCGCCTTCAGCATTCTCCCTTGACCTTCCCTCTCAAATTTCAGGTTCCTGCGTTCAACAGGAGAGGAAATGGCCTTGGAGCTCACTCAGCTGATCAGTGACCACTCAGGCGCCTTCAGCATTCTCTATTGACCCGCCCTCTCAAATTTCAGGTTCCTGCGTTCAACAGGAGAGAAAATGGCCTTGGAGCTCACTCAGCTGATCAGTGACCACTCAGGCGCCTTCAGCATTCTCCTTTGACCCGCCCTCTCAAATTTCAGGTTCCTGCGTTCAACAGGAGAGGAAATGACCTTGGAGCTCACTCAGCTGATCAGTGACCATTCAGGCGCCTTCAGCATTCTCAATTGACCAGCCCTCTCAAATTTCAGGTTCCTGCGTTCAACAGGAGAGAAAATGGCCTTGGAGCTCACTCAGCTGATCAGTGACCACTCAGGCGCCTTCAGTATTCTCCATTGACTTTGGATTATGGAAATTTGATTACTGGTTACGCAGAAGGCAAAACTATACAAATCGAAGAAATGAACAGCAATCGCATTTTAGTCAGAAAAAATTTCAACGGAGATTAGACCTCTTTTGCGATTCACACTCATGATTCTGTTTTATCGAAGGAAAACCTTCAAGTACTCGTAGGGACCGAACGGTTTGCCCTACAAAGCTCCGGGTGGTCTCAAAAATTTTTAAAAATTCAGTACTATTTAAAATTAGTGAAAAAACGATACCTTTATTTCGAGAGTTTTCGAGCTAGGGCACTCTTGAAAATTTCAACCCTTAATTTCCACCCCTTAGAAGTGACCTACATCAACCAAAAGCTTCGCGGCACAACTAGACCCCAAATGGAGCCCATATACCAAATTTCATCGAAATCGGTCCATGGTAACTAAGAAAAGTGCCGCGTACGGCGTACGGCGTACGGCGGACGGACGGAAATTTTTTTATTCGATTTTCGTATTCTACGTACCTTGAAACGTAAAACATCAAATTTTGAGGGGGGGTTAAAATTTTTTTTTTCTTGCTCGATTCCAAAGGCTTATTATTGAAAATAATAAACCAAAAAGGATATTCCATTCTCCCAAAATGTCTATTATCCTAATAATCATACATATAATATTTATATATAATTTTGTATGATTTTTGGTTTATTATTTTCAATAATGAACCTTAGGAATCGACCAAGAAAAACATTTTTTTAACACCCCCTCAAAATTTGATGGTTTACGTTTCAAGGTACGTAGAATCCAAAAATCGAATGAAAATTTGGCCGTCCGTACGCCGTACGCGGCACTTTTGCCACTTAGCATTGACCGATTTTGAAGAAATTTGGTATGTAGGCTCCATTTGGGGTCTAGTTGTGCCCCGAAGATTTTGGTTGATGTAGGTCACTTCTAAGGGTTCAAAAATCAATTTTGAAATTTTGAAAACGCCCAAACTCAAAAAATTTTGATATAAAGGTATTGTTTTTCCTTCAATTTAAGATTCTATAGAATTTTTAGAATTTTTTGAGACCACGCGGAGCTCTGTAGGACAACCCGTTCGCTCACTATGATAATTTAAAGTTTGGACGTACGATAAATCAGAAACACGAGTGTGAATCGCAAAAGAGGACTAATCTCCGTTCAAATTAAAGCTGACCGAAATGCGATCGATGTTTTCTTCATGTTGGATGGTTGGTGGCTTTGCAGACGAGTGATCTATATTGAAAAATAAAAAATAATAAACCATTGTGTAATAATTTGCAGCGTTTTCACTAGCCGTGGCCTCCACTATAGGATAATGAAATGACTACGTATCCAAAATGTCCTTTCAGATATGATCAATAATCAAATTATTGATGTTGTTTGTGTTCTGTTGGTTGTTTTTGTGGTTTTTTATAGTTTTTGACTTTTTTGCAAAATTTAGGTTGGCGCCCTCTCATGAATGACTGCCGTTGAGTGAGTTAACTGTTTGTTTTTGTTAGGAATCCGTTTATGATTCATTATGAACAAAATTGAATGCCTGAATTGACCTCGGAAGGAGAATTTGCTTGAGCTTTCTTTTGACTGGTGTAATGTTGGTTTGCTTCCAGCTTCTGTTACCTGAGTTTTTCTAAATGACCCCAGTCCCGATAATTGACGATTTCTTCATACGGTGGATCGATACGCACAACATCTTATCGATTATGCGAAAGTGGGTGAACTTTTAGCTCTGCCAGGGAACGACAAGTCTGCTATATTAAATTTCCCCGTTGAAAACGCTCCTGGCTGGAGGGACGAGGCTGGTCAAACACGGAAAATACGAAAATATCACCGTAGGAGTTATGCATCGCCACAAAAGGCCACACCCGACGATGTACTGGTCCATTCCTACGAGCGAAGCAGGAAATTAAACCCGGTAGGAAGAACCCGGTCGTATAACTCAGTGGTGTAAGCGTCGAGAGCTTTCCCTCACAACCCAACAGCTTTGCGGGATGAGAGCTCTCCGCGGGTGTCTTTTGTTACAACTTCGTTTTTAGCTTCATTGTTTAAACTACTCGCTAGAATAAATTGGAAGACCTTTTCCCGGTAAACCTCCGGTCTTCGGCTCGCATTTCCTTCCCCACATTTTCCCGTTGAGGCGGAGCTCGGAAATGTCTCGACAATGGGAGGGAACGTAAATAATTAGCTTTTAGTGGAAAACGGTGTTACAAGTTTTGTATAACTTGAAAACGAAGAATAACCCCTTTTTCTATGAATGCTTCGCTAATTAAAACTCCAATACCAAGCAATCATTGCTTTTCATGGCAAGACTTGGTTACCCGTACTTTGCACGGATCCACTTTATGAATCAGTTGATGCTTTGTCTATTGAAATAACCATTTGTGAAAACATGCTTTTATTGTTGAAAATAAAATTACTAAGTGACTTGCAATAATAATGGTCAATATACAGGGTGCCATAATGAATTGCTGCCCTCTGAAAAATCGTTATTTTCTACGGTCGAAAGAAATGTTTAACATAGAACATATTATCGCCCTATGGTAACTACCCGAAAAACGTTACATGGAAGGGGGACGCGCAATGGTTACGCACCTTTTTGACACTCCAGTCCTGCACCTTTTCGACAATCCAGTCACGTGCCTTTTCGACACTCCAGTCCCACGCCTTTTCGACACTCCAGTCCCGCGCCTTTTTGACACTCCAGTTTTCGAGGCGCGAAGCGCCGAGTTTTTCTCAATGCATTTTCGATATGTTGCTAGGGATAATATAACTGTGTTATTCGGTAATTCATCATTAATTAGGAAAGAACTTCGCAGGGATCACCTTTATTCATCGCATGCTCTATTAATAACTTTTGATACAGTGCTACCAACTTATCTGGTTAGCCTAGAGGAATTCCCTTAACACTAGGGTTGTGGTTCCCTACAATAACTTTTGTATTATACCTACTACGACCAAATGTTCTGTACTAAATTTGGCTAAAACATGTTCCATATTTCCATAATTAACGCCTTTAAGCACATAGCATCTGGCGAGACGCTAAGTGCTGAGTTTTCATTAATAGACTTTAAAAAAAAATTGATATGTTGTTATGCTGTCTTTGTACACGCAACGCGCAATGTTTTCCCTTTTCAGATTCTACGTAAATTTTCATTATTTTCATGTTTGACCCCTCACTTGATTTTTTAAATTTTTTTAAAAATTACTTTTCGACGCTAAATTTCCATTTAATTTCCCCGCGAATTTTCAATTAAAATAAAATTATTGCAGTAAACTCAAAATTTTAAGCATGGACATTTTTGAATTTTTGTTTTTGTTTTTCACTGTTGTCATTTGGAATATTATAAAACGATTCCTGCAGTTTTTTCATGTCAAGTTTGGGTTAAAATGTTCAAAATAACAAACAGAAAGACAAGTTCGTTAGCCAAGAATTTTGGAAAAAAACTAAAGGGTCCAAATGGGGGAAAAAAACTGCCAAATAACGTGTTTTAGGTTTTTGTGGACCTTAACATCATAATCATAGTAATGTGTGGTATAAGCACAATTTGAGAAATTTAAAATTGCCAAAACATTGTAAATATTTCTGTTAACAATTTATATACATGCATAATGAAAACCTGAATACTCGCAGTACCCAAAAATGCAATAGACCAGTGAGTGCTCTATTAGCTCATGAATATGGACTCATAAAATCTCCGAAACATACCCTGTGGATACAGTAGAAACTAACCAGTATTCTGAAAATCGGAAAAAAAATGTCAACAAAATTGAAATTCAAGACTTTTTAAAAAATATATGAACAAATGTTGGAAATTGAAAATATTAATAAATAAATTTAATAATAAATGTAGGTACGTTAGGGTTCTCTTCAAGTTTGGGGTGACGGTGATCGGCTTTAAAAAATTTGTAACCAAGGAGTTGATTGTATCATTTTAACGATTCGTGCAATGTGCCACACCCACAAGACTGACTAATCTCATATTGCTACTATTTCGATTTTTCTCGTATTTTCTACGACGCTTGTTGTTTTCACGACCTCCAATCAGGTCATTCCGCTAAATAGGACCATTACAGTGAATTTCTAAGTCCAATTCCCGCTAATATTTTCACAGTTTCCATATTTTCACTTCGAGAATCTAAAAGCTCTTATTTTCAGCAAACAAGCACAATTAAGCAAATAATTGAAACACAGAGGTGTTTTTTAATTTTTAGTAGTCCATATTCATGCTCTGCTCGTCTCTACGAACTCACAGATAACCCACTCAGCTGTTATTGACTTAAATTATAGTCTCTTCAACGTCAAAAGGAAAAGGGTTCGTGCTCAACTTTTCCATTAGTGAGGAGAACTTGATATAGAAATCAAATTTAATATACCAACTCGAGTTGAATAATTGTCCCATCAATTTAGAATTCCGAAATAGAAGAGACGGGAAGAGGACCAGTATTTTCAATATCCGAAACTTTCGGTTCTCGGATGGAGTTTTGATGACTTCAATGAGAGAGATGGCTATTAAAGAACGTCGGAGGCAGATGAAGCCTGAATTTAACTGAAAGTTAGGTCCGATAACGAACAGCTCTCCGTTGTTGAAATGGAGATGGAGTCATAGAGGCCTTGTGAACACACATATATTCATTTTTAGGATTGTTTGTCAGTTTTTAGTGATTTTCAGATTTTTTTACTGTATTTATATTGTAATTATAATTCGATTCTGGTAAGCTTTTTAGTTTGGAAAAATATGATATGGTAAAACGGCGGGAAATACAAAAAAAAACTCTGACTGGCATGATGAGGTAGGTCCAAAAAGAAGGACAGCGCGGTCTGGCAAAAGTTCATAAGAACTTATTCAGTGGTGCCACCCTACCAAAAGGGAATTTTTGGTCAGCCTTGTGATATGTCCCATATCATGTTTTCCCAGACGACACGTTCTAGGCAACACTGACATCAGGCTGGTCGGTAAAAAAAGCTAATATGTCAAGTTTTGGAAATTTTCCGGAGAGCCTGTTGAAAATTTTCCAGGCCTTTGGAAGCACATTACGCCTAAAATAAGCTTTCATTCCAAGTTGTAAAAACATCCATTATTCTCATGACAGAATTCGTTTCAACGACATAATTCAATGACTTATCAGGTTAAAAAAAAAAAATCGGATGGTTCGACATATCATTATTGGCACACTATGTATTAAGTGGGGTTGAATAGACCTGCCATTGAATAGAACTACCTCAGAAATAAAAACTGTCGGTTATTGCAGAAATAAAGGAACAATCTAGTATGAAAAGTTCAAGAACTCTCTAAAATATTAGGAAAAATAGGTTTCAAATTCAAAGGTGAAACTTTTTCATCCCAGTTTGAACAACAAAATTGGAATTCGTATCAAAATCACTTAAAAACACTATTGGTTTATTATTTTCAATAATGAACCTTTGGAATCGACCAAGAAAAAAAATTTTAACACCCCCTCAAAATTTGATGGTTTACGTTTCAAGGTACGTAGAATCCAAAAATCGAATAAAAATTTGGCCGTCCGTCCGCCGTACGCGGCACTTTTGCCACTTAGCATTGACCGATTTTGATGAAATTTGATATGTAGGCTCCTTCTGGGGTCTAGTTGTGCTCCGAAGATTTTGGTTGAGGTAAGTCACTTCTAAGGGTTCCCAAACCAATTTTGAAATTTTGAAAACGCCCTAACTCAGAAAATTTTGATATAAAGGTATTGTTTTTCCTTCAATTTAAGATTTTTATAGATATAGAATTAAAAATTAAAATTATAGATATAGAATTTTTAAAATTTTTTGAGACCACCCGGAGCTCTGTAGGACAAACCGTTCGCTCACTACGAGAATTTAAAGTTTGGACGTGCGATAAATCAGAACACAAGTGTGAATCGCAAAAGAGGCCTAATCACCGTTCAAATTAAAGCTGACCGAAATGCGATCGATGTTTTTTCTTCATGTTGGATGGTTGGTGGCTTTGCAGACGGGTGATCTATATAGAAAAATAAAAAATAATAAACCATTGTGTAATAATTTGCAGCGTTTTTTTATACTAATAGCAGTCTTATCAAATTAGCACAAAAATGATTAATAATTTCTCAACGAATTCTCACGACTTACAGAACTGCTAATTACTCCTCATGACTTTTAATTACATGACATTAATTTAGTGTAATTAATCATCATCACTCTCTAATAGGGTAGAGTTATATGAAACGGGTGAAATTCTTTCGGTATCAGGGGCAACAATGACATCAAGTCCTCTTTTACTTCTGATTTATAGTATTTATATAGCACTGGTTTATAGTATTTTTGGCACTATTTTGTTGGCTCTGAAATCTTGTTCATAAGAAACAGCGATGGATCTTGGGCGCCGGAAGTCAACTGTTCTGAGCAGTGATTGCTGATTCAAGTTGTATTTGAATAGCAGAATTCCGAATGGGTTTTTATGACGCATTTTTATTTGTTCGCCTTCGTCGTCGACAGTCTTCTTTTTCAAGCACCTCCTCAATTTATTGAAGGAATACCTACCTTCATGATTTTCATTGTGAAATACACCTTTTGATTCCTATCTACTCTTCTATAAACCCGTGTTTTTCTTCTAACAAACACTTAGTCCTACTATGATTTCCGCTAGTCAAAGGTAGCTATCGAGTATCAACGCTTAACGTATCCCTATACTTGTGAAATGGAGGTGGCGTTTGGAACCACCTACTCAGTGCAAATAGACATTCATGTCACAACGTATAAGCGCAACACGAAATTCATGTCTTGGCACATAAACTCAAAACGATCTATCGAAGGCGGAGCCGGGAATGAAAATGTCTCATAGTGTGTCTCATTTAAATGGTTTCTCAATTACAGCCCTCTCCAGGGAATTACTTTATTTTTATTTTTAACAACACCTAGCTAAATCACTTTTTTTTTAGAAAAAAATTGTGTTTTTAATATAATTATCATAATCTTTTTGGTATCTAAGTTGGCATTGATAACGTGGGGGGGGGGGGGGTTCATGTTAAAATTCAAAAATCATAAATTAGTGAAATTAACAACAACAAAAAGTTGTTGGCCTAACGCTCGGCTTTGCCTATTCTCTACTGCCGTGGCCCTCCACTAATATCTGACTTTATAAACATGAGAAAGAAGCCGAAGTAGAAGAAGACAAACGACTTCGGCAGAAAGTACAAACCTAATGTCAAATCGTCTCCCACCGAGCACAAAACCGAGTTCCCAACTGAACGCACTTGCAAGAGATGCAGCTTTGAAAAGGAAGAGCCAAGAGTGCTTGCGAGCCCTTCAAAAACCGTCTATTATATGCGCGCATTTCCTTCCTGAGAGTGATTAGTGGGGGAGTATCCTCTCTCCCCTCTTGAACACGGCAAGGTTCTGCAAAGAAGTCCTCTTTTACTTGATGACAGACTCTGCTTCCCTGTAATAAAGTTGGGACCGTCTTTGGAGTTGTGAAGTCATTAAATATTTAATTTTCTCCCGTTCTCAGTCTTTCCTTCACTTTTAGTGCTTGACTGTATAGTTTTTTTCCGGACAACATTGGAAGTTCCGTCAGAGATCGAGTCTCCTTTTGAACAGCTAGGTCTCGTGATAGTGAGGTCTAACGAATGATGAAGAAAATTATAATTATGTGCAATCAACGCTAGAGAAACGTTCATTGAATATGACCATTGAAATAAGAATAATTTTTATTTAAGTACCACTTCCCGAACAAGCAGAAGAAAACGGGTGTTGAATAGGCAAAACTCGCACGACCGCTCGGTCGTGCAGGACAGGTATAACCTCTGCGCCTTACTCAGGTTCCGCTGACTCGACTTGACACCCCCTGCCGCTAGTGGTCCGAACGATTGGGGCACAAAATCCCGAATGAAATTGTATTGAACGCAGTGGGTGGGTGCAGGTGTATTAGGAACCTTAATCCATCAATATTTATTTATTCCATAGCAACGTTCAAGTATTAGTGTGTACACTCAACGGGTAAACTTCCGGGAAAGATTTAGTGACTAATTTCTGATCGAAGTTGCCTTGTAACATTTAACCTGCTTTGTTAGGAGTCGGGAAAACTAATCTTTTTGTTTTCAATCAACAGACCTATTATCAAAAATATTAACCATAGGGCTGGAAAGAGGACCATTCAAAAGCTGAGATATTGGCGTTCATATCACTTTTCTTGCATCTTCGAAAATTATTTGTCCATATGGTTCTACTTCCATTTGGAAAAAATCAACATTTCCCAAATTTGATAAAATTTTCTTTTTAGGGAACTTTTCATGACTTGAACCTGAATTTGAAGTCAGGTATCAGGTCAGACTTGAATCCTGTAACAAATTTACCGCTCTTTTAAATGGTATCTTCAGATTTGATTATACTCAAACAAGTAAGGGTGATATGGTCGTTTTAGATACTAAAGGTCGAAACCACAATCGTGAAAAAGTGACATTTCAAGCATCTGTTGTATTTTGTGGAGTCGTGAGGGAGGTATTAATTTCCGTGTTGGTCGAAACGACTCTGGGTCCTCTCCTTTGGAAAGAAAAAAGTTTGACAGGTTGCTTTCAATTGGATGGAAAGAAGCAGATATATAAGTTTATTAGAGCTGAATGACATATCTAGAGGTACTACAGTGGAACAACCCAATAATTAATACAAAGGTAATAAATCTTATATTTTAGTAAATGTTGGTACGTTGTTGTAGGTATAGTAATGTATACGTTTTTGACAGGTTTAGGAATATAGTCTCTAAAACGACCATATCCCCCTTACTTGTTTGAGTATAATCAAATCTGAAGATACCATTGAAAAGAGCGGTAAATTTGTTACAGGATTCAAGTCTGACCTGATACCTGACTTCAAATTCAGGTTCAAGTCACAAAAAAGATCCATAAAAAGAAAATTTTACCAAATTTGGGAAATGTTGATTTTTCCAAATGGAAGTAGATCCATATGGACAAATAATTTTCGAAGATGCAAGAAAAGTGAAATGAACGCCAATATCTCAGCTTTTGAATGGTATAATAACAAAATTTTGGCCATGAAAATTGGTGGAGAAAATTTTGTTTGAATGCAAAATACTGCAGTTGTTTTAAAACGAAGTGAGCTTTCCAGCATGAGGCTAAGTGTTTGGACATGGGGGGGGGGGGAGGAGATAGGGCCCCCCAGTACGCAGCACCCCTTCGTCCAGCTAATGCTGAACCTGCCATTTCGTTAAAAAATAAATAAAATACCGCAGTTCTTTAAATTGATTCAAACGACAATTTTTCCACCAATTTCATCGTGAAAATTTTGTTATTATACCTTTCAAAAGAGATCTTGTTGCATGCCTCTATGAGTGCACTTGGTTCAATTTCCCTTTAAATGGAAATTTCCCAAATTTGGTAAAATTTGCTTTTTTGGGAGCTTTTTCTTGACTGAACCATCATTTTAAAAGGAGGTTAGGCATGTATCCGATAAGAAATTTACAACCCTTGTCTAGGGTATCCTCAGGTTTGATTTTACTCGAACAAATAAGAGCATTATGACCGTTTACGAGTCATAAGGTCGAAACTACGAATAAATCTTGAAAGTGGTTAAAAAACTGTTATTGAGCAACTTCGATGAGGAAACAGGGTTTTGCCCCAGGACTCCTATAATCGACTTCCTTGCTTGAAGGAAGAAGAAAGATAGTTATTGACCAAAATCCTGCCTCGTAAATTTAAATCAATTCCGACAAGACATCGTAGAATATTAGCTCATTCACTCAGGGTGGACGAACTCTGATGGAAGTCTTGAGTCTACTGTCCATGAGTACGATCAGAGTGATCTGAGTACGATCAGACTCCTACAGAATCCAGCTCCTTCTAAGACAAGTAAGCCCTTAATGGCAGATGTTCTACGCACAATACATGAATGTAGCCTTAAACGCATCAAAATAATTGTGATATGGGTGATGGCACATTATGGCATAAGTGGAAATGTGAAAGCTGATTCTCTAGCGAAACGAGGAGCACGTATCGGTCCATTCTTATACATTCCGACCCCAAAGGAGGACTTATACTGTATGATAAAAACGGAACACATTACCCGATGGGGAAAGATATACGACGAATGCGAGACAATAGCATTTTATAAATCCCACCAACCTAAGCCACAATTAAGACCGTGGATGCTGGAAACTGCTGGAGACAGGAAGTTCTGCCGAGTTATGTCTCGTTTACGAACAGGAGTTGCCTTGTGTCCTACATACCTTCATAGAATTAATTCTCGGATGTACGAAACACCCGAGTACTGGTACTGCGACCAAAATATATTTGGTGATGTGGAACATTTAATTATGGAGTGTCATGTGTTCGTAAACCAAAGAAAAGTTTTATTTGATAAAATCTACTCCAAATTGGAAACACCTCTTAATTATATTTTGTTGTTACAGAACCCCATAATTTATATTGAGATTTATCATTTTATTTCTTCATGTAATCTGAAGTTTTAGTTTTTTTAAAATTAAGACGTAACTTGTTTTGTACAATCTAATTTATACATCATGGCTGTATTTACGTAAAATGCCATAAATAAAATAAAAAAAAAACTGTCAATGAAGTTCATCCCAACTCTCGCATATTGTGACCAATTTTTTTTCATTGTTTCAGTGCAATGCGGCGGTGGGGGTGAAAGCGTTCTTCGACATGATGCACGAGAGCCCGCAGAAAGTGATGCTGTTCGGCGCGGCCTGCACGCAGGTGACTGACCCCATCGCCAAGGCGTCCAAGAGATGGCATTTGACCCAAGTGAGTTGACATCGGAAGGTTGACTGAGATCAAGTTTATGTTGTAGTATGCGAAGGATGTAATCTTCATAAAGGTTCTCCTCAAACCTCCCATTACTAGTCAGTACAGTCACTGTATTACTTAGCCCATTTCCGGCCACTGATGCGTTTTTTGCATTCATATTTATGATTTTTTTAAAATATTGAAAATAGTGGTAAATCTTTGCAGGAGAATTTTTTCTCGATCATGCTGTTCCTAAACTTTTCAGAAAAAGTTTTCTTTGATGTTCGAGAGCTCAATGCAATTTTGGAAATTTTTTGAAAAGGAGGCCTCTTGGGCGAAGGCATGAGTATGGTGGCTCAAATTCGATTTTGGACGAGTGAGCTTTCTGGACCATGAGTTGATACATATTCCGGTATATAAATAGACTTTTACATTCTACCAAAACAATGAACTGGATAAATCATATCTATTTTGAAAACTGAGGCCTCTCAAATCTCATTGAAAAGTAAAATTCATAAAATATCGAGTAAGTAAAAGTAATGTAAACAACCATTTCAGGTTGGATTTTCGTCCGACTACCATTCCTGGAAAATATCGAGTATTTTTGCTCTCGATTGGGGAGCAAATGATGCTTTATTTCGGCTGGCATTCTGTAAAATAGTCCATCCTCCTCTCCTCATTATTCAGTTATTTCTACCTTTGGCTTAAAATGGGTTAATACAGTAACACTGTGTTACTCTGAACCAGCTCCCATGTTTTTGCTCCGCTCACTTTATTATCTCTTTTCTTTTCGATATAGTATCTATAATATGGACTAGATAGATAGCTAGAGGATACGTTTATTTGACATTCGATATTCAATTTATTATAATAGGTATCGCAGTAAACATTTAGGGCACGAACCATAGGTCATCTGAACGGAGAGTTCACCACCTTAAACAATAAACGCTGTACACAATCGATCAATAACTCATAATAACCATAATAACCATAACCATAATAACTTAAACAATAACCATAATAACTTAACATAACAGCAACGGCAAAACATCTCCATGGCTTAGCCAACAAAATTGAAATTTTGATCCCAAAACGCACGGTATGCCAAAGCCTCCTTAAGAAACCCACACTAAGTCCAAGCTGCTCTCAGCGCGCTTTCGCTATTAGCCTGACAATCCTGAGTGTTTTGATCTTCAGATAGCTGGGGTTATAGTCCAAGGCCGCATACAACGCGAAGTGACCCGAATCCAGCTCCCTTCTTCAGAAGATCTGTTTCTCCCTGGGTTCCATATTTGATATGACGGTGGTGATGAATCTATCAAACTAAGCTACTTCAGCCTGATCCGCGCCTTTCGAGTATTCCTCATTGAGCACCTTCCACTTTCTCAGCCAGCCAGCCCTAAGTCTGACGGCTTCCTCGGCGATCTGGGGCATCCTTAGTACTTTAACAATATAGTTTCTACGGGTTTCGAAGTTATTGACGTACATCGTTCTAAGGCCTGTCTCCAAACGTAGCATGTAGGTTGGTGTGCTGGTGAGAAGCCCGAGGACCTTCTTGATAAAAATCGCAAGAGTCTTTCTGCCTCCTCGTGCTCCTTAAAACCCAAGACCTCAGCCGCGTACCCCATCACTGCTGGCGACGTTGCTTTGAAAACCTTATAATTTAGACTATATCTGGCTGATGGGCGGTGACTGGAACGCCTGAGTGGGAGCTTGAGAATAGGCGAGGTTGAGAAGAGTCTGATCAATGGGATTTTGTCGGTTGAGCGCCAGGACGTCAAATGATGCAGTAACTAGGGGTACAGGAAGAATGTTAGAGGAGCTTTTCGACGAGTATGGCCTAATAATCTGCAATGAACAGACACTCAAGCAAACATTTACGGGGAGGTGGTGCAAGTGTAATGGTTCTGGTGATGCTGAATGCTAATAGCCTGGGTGTTTGTGTAGTTATGCTGATAGAGAAGCACCTGTACACAGTTCACATATGACCCCCATGACCCACTGAAGTGGAGGTCTATTGTCCTCCATTACAAGAACTACATCACCTAGTTTGGGTGGTCTGTCTGTATTCCATTTTGACCGAATTTGGAGGTCTAATAGGTATTCCTTACTCCATTTCTTCCACAATTGATCTACCATTTGATTTACAAATGTCCACTTTGGGACTAGCCTAGTACTAGCTGTATGGTCTACAGTGGACTCAGGTAGGGCCGTGAGTAGTCGTTGAACTAGAAAATGTCCAGGAGTTAGAACTAATATGTCATCAGGAGAGCTAGATTGGTATACCACTGGTCAGTTCAGTACTGATTCGACTCGTGCCACTATAGTGGTGAAGGTCTGGTACGTTCCTCTTAGTAAGAGGTGTCACGATTGAAATCATCCCGTGGATCCCAAAGTCCAAGATAACCCCCTTCTTCAACTCCTTCACTTCTCTTGATCACCTCCCATCTAAATCCACGTGTAACAGCCTGTAGTCGCCGAAGTTTCCTTCAAACAGTCCCGCAATTACCTTTTTCTTTACGAATCTCCGAAATGGTCCACAATTCATCGTCAACGGGTGAGCTGAATCACACCATTTTTGGATTTTGTCTTTTTTCATGTTTTTGGAAAATATCTTTTCACCACCGTTTCTTGGTAGGTAGGAAGACACTAGGTACCTTGTTTTTGCCTTTTTCACGAATAAATTCGTTTCTTTCATTCGTTCATTGAGAATTCGCTCGTTCACTCATGCTGTACGAGTGGGATTATTTCGACAGTGAATGTTTATAAGAAGAGGTTGCTGAGTGACTAATACGATGCCTAATTCAAGCTTTTGGCGAGAGCTACATGGAGTTTAAAAGGTCACGTATATTCTCGGCGGAAAGGCGGCGAGAATTGTTTGACTTATCTCCCAAAATTAGAACCCCCGCCTTCACCTTTCCTATCAGGAGAAACGCAACTTTTCAAGGGGAAGAAAACCTCTTTGTTTCCGAGTAAAGTTGGAAGGACTTAGCCTCAGACTCCCCCTCTGTTCTGCCGAGTTCTCCGAGAACCAACTCGGGAGTTTCGGTTGCCGAGCTATCTTCTCTTCTGCCAGTTCTCCCCCTTTCGGGAGAAGAAGAGGTGGAAAGAGGGATCTGATAAGGTCGAATCTCCTTCATAGGCCATCGATCAGGGGCTGCCGACCCGGGAAGACGAATAAGCGACTTGCCGAAGCTCTTGAAGGGCCTTCAGTTTGACACTTCATCGATGTCGCAATGTTCCGCCTAATACTCTCGGCTTTTTACTTTCCTCCGAAACAAGGTGAGCTTTGTAATCTGGAGTGAACTGATTTGTCTGAACACCACTCGTTATGGATTTGATCAACTTTCTTTACATTTTAGACAAATATCTGTAAGTAACGATTTATGGACGTGTATGTCTACAAAATGAATGATTTGAGACATCTTAATATTCAGCCCTTCAGGTCAATAATTACTGGAAGAAATAATTAAGAAGAAGGAAAACGTCATAGCCAGCCTATCTTCATTATACAGGGTGTCTCTTAACCCTTGATATCTTGTTTATCCACTTTTGAGCCAAAACTAAAGTCGTTGGCTATCTTGATTCTCCAACTATCGATTGTGTAAGAAAACGTATTAGTAAAAACATAATAAAGAAACAAGAACTTCGAGGTACCTACCCTCATTTCTCACCTTTAAAAAAAAATCGGCAGGCAGACCTTTTCACCTGTGAGAAATCTTTAAGATCCATAGGTGGAGTTGGATCTCTAAGATACCTAGAAGGGTTTGTGGGATTCAAACCCACTAAAAAAACACCTCCTTTTTCTCCCACGTTGGAACTCAGCCCGGAACCGTTTAACTCATTACTTCGGGCTGAGTCCTGGGGCGTTTAATTAGTTATGGGAGAGGGGGCAGACCAGGTGCTCCCTCCTCTCTCTTTCTCGTTCTAAGAGTATCTTCCTTGTCAGGATACTCACTGTGTACTCTGCCACAGCAGTCCAACTCCTTTCACCTTCCAGTATCCTGCTGAACTCTGGGGAGCTAACTCCAGGTCTGCCATCAGCTGATTCCTTTCAGGCGCCCATTTGGTGCATTTGAAGAACGTGTGGAGCACATCATCGTCATCTTTGATCTGGCAGTTTAGACATGTTGGGGCAGATACCTTACCAATTTTATACAAATAGGTATTGTCCATGTCCTGTAAAGAACTGCGTAAGGAAGAAGTTCACTTCCCCATGTTTCCTTTCCATCCACGTCTGAATTTTTGGCACCAGCAATGCAGTCCACCTTCCTCTCTTTCTCGTTCCTTGTCAGGATACTCACTGTGTACTCTGCCACAGCCGTCCAGCTCCTTTCACCTTCCAGCATCCTGCTGACAACAGCCTCTGGAGTTGAACTCCGGGGAGCTAACTCCAGGTCTGCCATCAGCTGATTCCTTTCAGGCGCCCATTTGGTGCATTTGAAGAAGGTGTGGAGCACATCATCGTCATCTTTGATCTGGCAGACACCTTCCCAATTCGATGCAAATATGCATAAGAAAGTCCATGTCCTGTGAAGAACTGCGTAAGGAAGAAGTTCACTTCCCCATGTTTCCTTTCCATCCACGTCTGAATGTTTGGCACCAGCCTTGCAGTCCACCTTCCTCTACGTTCTCCCGTCCACATATCTTGCCAGCTTGCCATTGTGGCTCCTTACTTCCTTTGCTATGCAGATTCTGTTTCCTTCATCCCTCCTCTCAAAGATTATTTTCCTCTCTGAAGCCATCAGCTGAATGGGTATGACACTCGTGAGGACAATGATAGCATAGCTTTTCTCACCTTGTAGAAATAGAGAAAACTTTATTAAAATTGGCGAGCTGCCCTTAGATCGAGTTGCCTTACGACACAACATGATAACACTCATAACAATAAGTCTTAACAATTAAGATTATAGTAAAATATTTCAAAGTTTTGTTTCCTCGTCAGAGATGGCACCACTGTCTAAGGATCCCTCTTTGAAGTGTTCTCCACCTTATTCCCCAACATCCCACCAAGGATTTTGCCAAGTTTCCTTCTTCTGCTCCAACAAAATTAAGTTTACAGATTCTGCTGATGCAGAAAATGCTAGTGTTCCTTGGAAAGATCATTTTTTTGGTGACAGATTGTAGTAGGGCCTTTGGGGAACCTTCTGTTGAAATATTCTGAGATTTGTCAAAATACATCTAAATTTGATGAAAAATTCTAAAACCCAAAGTTTTGGATCAAGTAGGAAATTAAGGGTTAGCGAGTTGATATCCTCTGGAAAATAACGATCCCCCAGAGGACATCCATTTAGTATGAGATACCCGATAAGAATACCTCTTCAAGATTGACAAAAATCAATCTTCGAAAAATCGGGAAATTTTATGGAAATTAGTTACGTATAGAAGTCCTTCAAAGTTGGACAAAAAAGAGAAGGAAAGGTCAAGGATGTAGTCTTTATTGCTACCAACAAGAACCAAGCGTTGAGTTCTTCAAGAGACTCTTTGGAAGTGTTGCTGATCAGCCTCCACCTTCTGAAGAACTCGTAGGCAACGTTGAGTCCACTCAGGAAAACTTGGGAGAAGACGTTAACTATGCAAGTGACCAAAATGTGATTGAATTTATTCCTGACCCGCACATCGAAGACTCGAAGAGTGAGTCCATGCAACCAGAGATGGGCTTATGATTTTTACCGGACATTTCGTCGTACTTTCTATTCAGATGGTCGTAGCGACCTGGGGTTGGTCTCATTCGATTCTGCGTGAAAAATCCTATAAGAATTGGTGAGCGTTTCGAATTTCGATTGATTATTTTGACAATGTTAGGCCATAAATATGTCAAGAGTTCCGGAGAAAATCATAAAAAAAGCATGATTTTCAGGGAAAATCATTAAAAAATTTGATTTTTGGGGAAACATAGAAAAAATCTTAAAATCGTATTCAGAATACGAATACGGGGGAAAATCGTATTCAAAGTGTGAATACGATTGTATTCGTATTCATATTCATACCTGTATTCGTATTCATAATCATAAAGTCGCAGATATGATTTGTATTCATAATCGTATTTATGAATAAGAATCCGCCCATCTCTGCATACAACCCTTCCTAAAATTTAGCTATTTTCCTGGGCTTCCTATTGATTTATCGTTCGAAGGCTTTAAGATAATATCTTAGAGAGATATTATCTCTAAAAAAATTAATAAAATAGTGATAAACTCGGAAAAAAAATTCTGACTGGAAATGGCTCATGATTTCTTGAGAGTGGGAAATCTTTAGAGCTCATTTTTTTGCTCGAAACGCCGTTCATCATATGCGCCCTTATTGCACGATCCTCCTCAATTCGTGCTGTTTCATCACATGTAGATTCCTCCCTTCCTCCTTTGAAGATCGTAAAAAACGATATGAAGCTTTCCATTACAGAAACTACTTCCAACCTCAATCAACTCTCGAGTCAACTCCAACAAAATCTGTGGTAATATCTTCTCAACTCTGACCGTAAAACTAGGAAAAACAAATACGAAAAAGTAACGTTGAATAAACTGCAAAGTTCCAACGTAAAAAATGAAGCTGCTCTACTGAGGTACTTCAAAAGCTATAAAACTCACAGTGTTCTTGGTTGAGTCAAAGTCTGACTAATTCAACTTCCAAGATCAAAGTTTTGAAACTCAAGTTTTGAGTTACTTTTAAGCTTCGAATCTACTCTATTATAAGCACTTCCTAGTTTCTCGTTCCCGTTCTTTGCCCTTTCATGAACGCTGCTTAAAATGCGATTTAAAATATTAAAATAACGAGAAATTGATGTTTCAAGTTGATTCTAATGTGTTGGAAAATGTTGGAAACGACTTTCGTGAAAAGAAAATTAACATTTCATTGTTCAGATCGTTCAATTTTCAAATCACTTGAAGAAACATTTTCTGTTGGGGGTTTTAGGGCCATTTTCTTGAGTGGAAATGAACGTCGTAGTTTCTGATTTTTCATTAAAGAGGTACAGGTTCCCTCCACTCTAGTTTTCATGGAGAATAAATGGCGAAGTAAGACTTTCGAAATTTGGTATATAGCATTTCCGAATTGAGTTAAACTCTTTCCATTTAGGTTTAGTCCTTTTTCATTTTGGTTTAAACCTTTTCCACTTAGATTTAAACCTTTTCCATTTAGTGCTGAGTGCTAAAAGTGATGATACAATGCTGTGATGTAAATATTTATGTACAATACCAATACAAAATTGTAGTGGTGAAGTATTTTTTCCAAATATAAATTGTTAATGGTACATGGGCTCTATTTGGAGTCTAGTTGAGCCCCGAAGATTTTGGTTGATGTAGGTCACTTCTAAGGGTTGAAAAATAGGAGTTGAAATTTTGAAAACGCCCTAACTCAAAAAATTTTCATATAAAGATATTGTTTTTCCATCAATTTTAGATAGTATAGAGTTTTTAGAATTTTTTGAGAACACACGGAGCTCTGTAGGACAAACCGTTCGCTCCCTCCGAGAATTTAAGGGTTGGACTTACGATAAATCAGAAACACGAGTGTGAATCGCAAAAGAGGCCTAATCTCCGTTCAAATGTTAGCTGACCGAAATGCGATCGATGTTTTTCTTCAAGTTGGTTGGTGGTAACAATGGCAAAGCAGTGTTCTTTGCAGACGAATGATCTACATAGAAAAATAATAAACCTTTTGAAATGACTTGGTACAATCCAGATCATAGAACAATATAGTTTACGAGTGTTATGAAACTACACCTGTTGGTTACGTTTAACAACCATAAACTATTCCGTAGTTGACTCCATTACATCACCTCCCCCTCCTCATTTGGTCAGCATGCACTCTCTGTTCTTGACCATCGACGAACACTATTTAGGAGAGTGGACCAGTCTTAATTTTGACAGCTGCTTTCCGAAATCCTGATTCATCTTTCCTTCTTTTCATACACACGATCTCCCCCGGTACAAACTCCTTGAAGTATCCTCGTGCATGTTTTTGTTGTTCCAATTTTGGTTTATTATTTTCAATAATGAACCTTTGGAATCGACCAAGAAAAAAAAATTTTTAACACCCCCTCAAAATTTGATGGTTTACGTTTCAAGGTACGTAGAATCCAAAAATCGAATAAAAATTTGGCCGTCCGTCCGCCGTCCGCCGTACGCGGCACTTTTGCCACTTAGCATTGACCGATTTTGATGAAATTTGGTATGTAGGCTCCATTTGGGGTCTAGTTGTGCCCCGAAGCTTTTGGTTGATGTAGGTCACTTCTAAGGGTTCCAAAATCAATTTTGAAATTTTGAAAACGCTCTAACTCAAAAAATTTTGATAAAGGTATTGTTTTTCCTTCAATTTAAGATTCTATAGAATTTTTAGAATTTTTGAGACCACGCGGAGCTCTGTAGGACAAACCGTTCGCTCCCTACGAAAATTTAAGGGTTTATTTTGAAATATATATATATATAAATAAATCAAAACACGAGTGTGAATCGCAAAAGAGGCCTAATCTCCGTTCAAATTAGAGCTGACCAAAATGCAATCAATAGTTGGTGATTTTGATTTTTTATTTTTGATTTTTTGATTTTTTTTCTTCTTTCTTCATATTGGATGGTTGGTGATTTTGTAGACGAGTGATCTATATAGAAAAATAATAAACCATTGTGTAATAATTTGCAGCGTTTTTGTTCCTTGTGTCCTGCAAGATTTGGCTTTAAGAGAGATAATCTCGACCTTAGCTGTCTCCCAAACATCATGAGAGCAGGTGTTCTTCCCGTGGTACTGTGAACTGAGTTCCGATAAGAAGTTAGATATTGGGCAAGTCTGGATTTTATATCTCTTCCACTAGTTCTAGAAGCAGCAAACCTTTGTTTAGAAGTCCTTACTGCCCTTTCTGCTAGTCCGTTAGTTCTTGGATGGTCTGGCGTAGACGTTACCTGCTTCACATTATTTCTTTTACAATAGTCTCGAAATTGTTGAGAAGTAAACTGCGGTCCATTATCCGAAACAATCATTCTAGGTAACCCAAACCTTGAAAATATTTCCTCCAGCACTTGAATAGTTTTTTCCGCACTTGTGAGCTTCATGGGGACAATTTCCACCCACTTTGTTGTAGCATCCATGGTGTCCGATTTTGTGTTCTGAAAATATAAGAGTTTCTAGAGAGATTGGTCGTTCTTCTAACAATTGGTGTCAGAGTACTTCATTGTATTCAAGTACTTCAAACTCCCAATTGAACCAAGGCATCTAGTTTGATCCTGTTCCCAACTCGAACAATCTGTACTTAGCTCAGCATAAGGAGATGCATCCAGTTGACTAAGTCCGCAGGTGGCATGTTGGAGGTGTGATGGGCTGGGTCATTACTGTCGTAACTGTCCCACATGGAGCATCAAAAAGACACGGACAACACTATTGCGCCCCCAAAGTGATGGATTGGTTGAGCGATTCAACAGGACCCTCTGGGAAATGCTTTCCAAAATTGTTGAGGACCATCAGCGTGACTGGGATGAGAAATTTCCTCTCGCATTACTCGCCTACCGTGCGTCAACCCACAAAACAACAGGATTCTCCCCTGCAATGATGGTGTTTGGGCGTGAACTCACTGTCCCGTCTGATTCATTAACGGGTTTGGGTCCGGAATCAAAAATTCGCACACAATATGCAATGGTCCTAAGACAGCAATTACACGAAACACATAATATTGCTCGCCAAGCCATGGGAAAAGTTGCTGTAGAAGCAAAGCGGCGTTATGATCGGCGCGCCGTAGAAAGTCGATTCAAGGTTGGAGACCAAGTGTGGATGCACTACCCACGGCGATACATGGGTCGCTCTCCTAAACTACAGCGACCATGGGTTGGCCCTTGCAATATCATCAAAAGCATATCTGATGTAATTGTGAGAGTGGTGACGCCCAATCGCAGAAAGATGGTGGTTCACATTCCGCCTTCGACCTTACGTGAACTCAACCTCAAAGGAGAAGGGATGTGGAGCCACTTGAAGGAGAAAGAGGGTGATGTTGGGAAGTTGCCAAACATTATTAGTTGGGTATTGGTTTGTTTCATAGCAATCTGGAGTTTAGAGACGAGTTGTCAACAAGTGTGAATTATGGTAGATGGTGTCCGATTTTGTGTTCTGAAAATATAAGAGTTTCTAGAGAGTTAATTGTGGTCGTTATTCTAACAATATATTGAATCACCAGTAAAGTAAACAACCCTTTCATGTTGAATTGGCTCTGATGATTTTGCTCATGGCTACTTATTGCCTCAGCCCCTCGATTATTAAGGATCTTGTAAATTTCTTCTTTAAAATCTCTGTTCAAGAATGTGGTTTTGACGTCCACCTTATGAACCTCCCATTCATTCTTGACAACGAATGAACTGAATTGCCGAATATAACGCATACCACCTTATTTCTTTAGAAAATCCAAGTGATCTTCAAAATATTTCGTGCTCCTCAAAGGTTAACCAGGAAATAACCCACCCATAAATGGGTAGGGAAATGAGAGTACTCAGCAACAAGCTCACCTGAAACCGTTCACCCGCGCCTCAAGGAAACAACTTCAGTATTTCCCCCATTATCCGCACGGTAGGGAGAGCAGTGGAGCCCAGGTGCACCAAATGGGGCATAAAAGCTCCGAGTTTTACACCGAATGGGTCTCATATCTTACGTGAAACTGCTTCGGAAGGTAACGGAGGTGGAAGAGTAACTGTTTAACTTTTCAAACCTCGGTGTGGTATTCCGATACGGGAGGTTTGAAGGAAAAAACGCTTAGCTACTTTGCGACCTTTTTTTCTCCTTTGCTTCGATAAAGTTCGAAGATCATCTTGGATGCTTGCCCGTAAAAAATAAGAAAAACGGAGTTTTTTTTAGGTGTGCCTACTCAACTTCCACGGCCAGGAATCCTCTCGCAGGGGGGAAACTGGGTTCTTTTTAGTGGAAGGGAAGAAGTTTTTAGGCCCTCCCTCCACCCACTCTTTCATCCTGAAGATTTACAGACTTTCCATCTTAAAGACCGCAAACAAGGAAATGCTGAGTTTCAAAAGAACGTAAACGGGATTTAACTTGAGTTCAACATTTTCGTTTAGAGTGGGTATGATGGAGTGTGTGGCTTATGTGAATTATTTGTCTTTATTTCAAGAGGTATCCTCTTATATCCTGAAGTGAAACCCTCACCAGTAGGTTTACTTCGTACTGGCTGCAATCATCTTGTCTCTAACTTGGACAATAGTTGAGAATTGATGTTATTATGAAGCTCAATAGCTGAGCATTAATGGCTTGGGGTTCTTGAAGAGTCATTAAAGAGAGTCATGTGCTGGAGATTCGTGTTCCTTGTAATTGAGCAATTCAATTCAACTCAGCCAAATAAGAGTTGGAAGGATCATGAACCCATCAACTTTGTGTCATCGATTAACGCTAAAGGGGACGGGGTCTAGTATGATTCTGAGATGGGAGATGGCACTAGTGTCGCCCCATACTTTCATCCTGTTTATCTAAGCTTGAAAGATGGTTATTTTCAAATCTAACCATATGAATGATATCAGAACAAGAAAATCTTACAAGCCATCATCTAACATATTACCAACGAAAATTTTTTTTAAATATTTTTTAAACGTTTTATTCAGTAATTGAAGTATGTTTTTAATTCAAAAATTCGAATACAGCCCATGTTTGGAAACTTTCCTACTATATGTTGGAATTATCACGAAACAATTTGTGTGAAAATTAGAGGCCGAAAGCGAAAAATTTGACTCTAAAACGTGGCCTGGGAAGACTAGATAGAATTTGAAGGGCAACCCCACATTTCCTAGCTAATCCCGCCCGCCTGCCGCGCAGACACTTGTGAACTTCGAGCGACCATTCATCTCAGCTTCTCCGACTATCACGCTGCTCACCCTTCAATGATTCCTATACCCGTAGATAGGCTATTTATATTTTGAATGACAATATAACAGGAGGTGTTATTTTCTCTCTCTCTCCTCAGCCTCAATTTTGCGCTTCGTTTTTACTGTCAATTTTTCTGTATCAGGTGGATTATTACCATATTTATTCTGAGAGCTACTTGACATCTTTGAGAATGGGGGCTGTAATCGTTTTTGCGGAAAAAATCGCTCAAAAGTATATTTATGGGCAAAATAAGGGTACTATAATAGGGCAATTTTTTTTTTGTGAATTTTTTTAAAATTTTGCACGACATGGGTTAGTTACGTTGAGACAATTCCAAAATGTAATGAAAAATGAAAATCGGTTGACCGGTTGTAGAGATCAGTCAGATCTAAGTTTGGTATTCACCCTCTCGCACAACTGTCGTCCCCTTTAGCCTTAAGATGAATGATCGGAATCTGTTGTAAAATTCGTGGTTTTTCAGACTCTTGAAAATTTAAGACAATGTTATTATGGTTTAGACCACTCGGTGCTGTCCTACAATGGCTGCTTGTGGAGGGGGGGGGGACCTGGGCCACTCTGCAACCTCTAAATGTTGCTCAAAAATACCTCATCAAAATCCTCAAAAAGCACAAACTTCCCATCTGCTGAGCTGTCTGGGTACATAGATACGAATTTTGTGACTCGAATACTCGTAACTGGGAGCAGTGTTCATGTTTGTATCGAGGTGCGAAGCTTTTTAATGAGCGAAAAGTTACCTTCTTAAACCAGTTCAAATATTACAAAAATTATTAATAACTTAGCTTGTTCCCAATTCATATTTATGTGTTTTCCATAATAATTTGTACACCTAACAATGTGACCAAAATATGATTAAGTTCAACTTCTCCTATGTATTCATGTGCACTACAGGGTGTCCAAGTAACTACGCTCCCCCCACTTATTTTCTCTAATAGTGTAAGAAAAAAAATCGGATTAACGCTATTCTTCATAATTTTTTGCGTAGAATTCAAAAATGACAAAATTGCGCAGTGCGCAATCGCGCAACCATGCGCAATCATGATCAACTTTGTTTTTTCAAATAAGAACCCCCATTTTTTATTGCAGATTCGGATTCTACGTCAAATTTTATGAACATTTTACTTCGACAACTTTTTTTTTTGGACGCGCGCAGCCCGCACAGCGAGCGCTCAAAGATGCGCAACCCAGGGATTGCGCCACAGTTGAGATGAAGGTAGACCTCAAGTGCGGCACATCACTTAGCAGTGTTTTTCTACGCTGAATCGCGTGGTGGTGTCCCTTTCTTGATTTAATTTCATTTTACCTCATTTACAGCCAAAAAAGTCAATTTTTGAGGAGGAAATCATCGATTTTCTTACGAAGGGTAATAAATCATTATGATAAAATGTAACAAAAAATTAAATTACTACATAATTATCGCAAAATTTAATTTTTTTACATTTTATTAGGATAATCATTACCCTTTGTAAGAAAATCGATGATTTCCTTCTCAAAAATTGACTTTTTTGGCTGTAAATGAGGTAAAATGGAATCGAATCAAGAAAGGGACATCAACACGCAATTCAGCGTGGAAAAACAGTGCTAAGTGATGTGCCGCACTTGAGGTCTACCTTCATCTCAACTGTGGCGCAATCCCTGGGTTGCGCATCTTTGAGCGCTCGCTGAGCGGGCTGCGCGCCTCCAAAAAAAGAAGTTGTCGAAGTAAAATGTTCATAAAATTTGACGTAGAATCCGAATCTGCAATAAAAAATGGGGATTCTCATATGAAAAAACAAAGTTGATCATGATTGCGCACGGTTGCGCGATTGCGCACTGCGCAATTTTGTCATTTTTGAATTCTACGCAAAAAATTATGAAGAATAGCGAATTAATCCGATTAATCCGAAGAATTAATCCGATTTTTTTTCTCACACTATTAGAGAAAATAAGTGGGGGGAGCGTAGTTACTTGGACACCCTGTATATTGCACCAAAATAAATTAAATAAATGAATGATCAAGTCTGCCAAGTTGGTGTGGCACATAGCTTCCTCGTATCCGTAACCCGATTGTATAGATGATCCGATGCATAGTAGTTAATCTCAAAACACCAATCTCTAAGTACCTTTCACTACCCTCATAGGGGACCATCTACACGCCAACCCGCACAATCCCTGACAATTTCATTGATCTCGGACGAGAATTGTAGAAGTTAGGGCTGTGACAAGGATTTCATGACAGACACACAGACGGACCCGCAGACAGAAAGACGCACAGACATACACGGAACCAAAATTGTCCAGGAAGGTCTAAAACGTAAAATGCGAGCGGAAATTTTGATTTTGGAGAACATTTTTTTCAACCTTGAAAAGTGGAAACAAAACTTCTGCTACCCTGGTAGACTCGGAAGCAATATGTTATGATGATCCTTAATAATCAAGGAGCTGAGGCGATAAGTAGCCATGAGCAAAACAACATTAGGGTTGTTTACTTTACTGGTGATTCAATATGTCGTGCACAAATATATCATGGTGCAGAAGGGGACATAAAGTCCTATTCATGCAGCATGAGTGAATGATCGAATCCCACTCTGCCTGTGGCCAGCCCCAATTTAGCTGCCAGAATCTGTCATTTTCTTTCGAGAAAATGACCCTAACAACCCTCAACAGAGAATTTTTCTTTATGTGATTTAAAAACTCAACGATCTGAACAATGAAATGTTAATTTTGTTTCTTTGAAAGTAGTCAGGGATAAATAACATGATAGGAGAAACTAATGGTCGACATCCAGGGGATGAATATTTGCCGCAGTCTCTGAGTTATCTTGAATTGCAATTTACTCTCGGAAAATATACGTATGAGCGCAGGCTGGCCAACCTGATGGGTCGCTACATTGAAAACCCCTCGAATTTATGTCGTCGTAAAAGCCACGGAAGGCCGCCATACATCGTGTGTACCTGCAGTAATGATTCCACAGGTCAGCTCCGCAGGTTGTCGTAAAAACCGGAACAGAGAATGTCTGATTGTAGCTATCAAATATGGGGCCACCTCCAAGCCAGAAATCACACGTTCTGCACCCACCTATTACTCGCATCATTCCTTCAAAATTGTTCGGGAAGGTCTGAAACGTGAAACGCGAGTGGAAATTTGGATTTTGGAGAACTTTTTTTTCAACCTTGTAAAGTTTAAACAAAGCTTCCGCTACCTTGGTAGACTCAGAAGCAATACGTTATGATAACGAATCTACCATAATATAATAATTATGTATATATAATTGAGACGGTAATTTCCAACTAAAACTGGAATATCTTTTTTGAATTTATTTTTTCAAATTTGTACGCACACACACACACCTACTTGACAGTATACCTTCACTCATATAGATGACCCACGTCAGTATTCACTTTATTCACCCCTTCTGTGAACGCTTAAACTTTTCCCCTTCAGCACACGCTAGCGGCACTCTGTACCTCGCATCTGTCAACTACCTGCTCTCCTATCCGATTGTCCTTTGCCTCAGAAACGAATGAGTAACTTCTACAGAATGAATAGTCGTTCTTTGGTAAAACGATACTATTCAAAATCTTATATTATTCTAGACTAAACATTTAAAAATCGTAAAATTTACGTTTCTCTTAGTAAATTACTCTCAGACTTGCAGTGATGAACTTCTGCTTCTTTACAATCAAGCAATAATACAAATTCACTTTTCCTCTGTATAATGCATTTTTTGCAGATAAAAATCAATGAGAAAGATCACAAGAAATATGGAAACGCTGCAAATTATTACACAATGGTTTACTATTTTTTATTTTTCTATATAGATCACTCGTCTGCAAAGCCACCAACCATCCAACATGAAGAGAAGCATCGATCACATTTCGGTCAGCTTTAATTTGAACGGAGATTAGGCCTCAGCTATTCACACTCGTGTTTCTGATTTATCGTACGTCCAAACTTTAAATTGTCGTAGTGAGCGAACAGTTTGTCCTACAGAGCTCCGGGTGGTCTCAAAAAATTTTAAAAATTCTATAGAATCTTAAATTGAAGAAAAAACAATACCTTTATATCAAAATTTTTTGAGTTAGGGCGTTTTCTAAATTTCAAAATTGATTTTGGAACCCTTAGAAGTGACCTACATCAATCAAAAGCCTCGGGGCACAACTAGACCCCAAATGGAGCCTACATACCAAATTTCATCAAAATCGGTCAATGCTAAGTGGCAAAAGTCCCGCGTACGGCGTACGGCGGACGGACGGCCAAACTTTTATTCGATTTTTGGATTCTACGTACCTTGAAACGTAAACCATCAAATTTTGAGGGGGTGTTAAATTTTTTTTTTCTTGGTCGATTCCAAAGGTTTATTATTGAAAATAATAAACCAAAATGGATTGGACCTCTCATTGAAATACTCTCCACAACAGAACGTATATTTCCCAAAAAACAGCAAAGCTTCCACAATGCTCAGGGATAGGGACGTACGAAGTGCCGCTTAGCGTGCGCAATATTTCCGGATAGATCACGTGTGTTGGGCCTGTCTTCGGCTGAAGTAGGTAGGTTGAGGGGGATATGTAATGCGGCTTTATCCTTTTTATTTATTTATTCATTTATTGGCATCAAAATAATACAAATTACAACAATTTGTTGAATAAATTAAAGTAATTGTGACAACACTCTGTCGTACTTACAAATACGACAAAGGATTAATTATAAATGAAAAAGAAAAGAAATCGAAGCCCACTAGAAAATAAGTTTCTAAAAACTTGTGGCATCCGGTGAAGTCACAAAAATCAGGCTCAGCCGTACAAAATTAGGTCCGAAGGAGAAATGTCACAATAATGTAACCAAAAATAAAACAGAAATACTATTAAAAAAAATGAATTTGAAATTAACTCAAATATGAAGATTAAATCCACTAAAAAGAAGAGAAACTATACTTTCATGTATGAATTTAACATTTTTCTAAAACTTGTTAAATTATGAAATAGTGACAAATTAATATTATTAACAAACAAATTTAAGTGTACGAACGTACTCGTTACTCTTATAAAACTCCGTATTTACTCTCGGCAATACGATACCGGAATTTAAATAATTTCTTGTTCTTGTGGACATAGACAAGTGCTCTTCACTGATGCCAGTGATATAGACATGAATACCAGAATTAAATAGGAACATTTGTTGAACTACTTACATACGATTTACAAGTTACCCCCATAAAATAATTCCATACTTGATAATAGTGTAAGCCAAACCATAATAAATCAGACTCATTTGTTCTTTAGCTAAAAAGTTTCGTGCTTCCTTAAATACAAGAAAAGAGTACGCAGCCGAGTGATTAAATAATGTGAGGCTTGAAATTTAAATTATGGTCGATTACCACGCCCAGATATTTACACTATATAAGCGAAAGTGCACTCGACTACTAATAAAAAATCATAAGGATATAGCCGCATTACATATCCCCCTCAACCTACCAATTTCCGGATAGGTATTATGTTTCAGGAATAGATTAAAAACTTTCCAAAAATGATTTCCATAGACAATTGTCAATAACTTCCATACTAAAAATGTTGAGGCCATTGGAATGGGTTATTTTCTTCGAAAATTACTGTAGTTTTCCACTTTGTTTCTGTATACCGACCACCTATATAACTGACATCAGACATGAATGATGTTTGATTGTACTGCCTTCCCGAATGTATCAACCTCAAGTCGCTCTCAGATGGATTTCGATTAGCGGTAGGGGATAGTAAAGGGACTTGAAGGCTGAAGGGCCCAGTATATATACCTGAGGGTATTTATGGGTCTGAACCTCCTCCCTTCTCTAAGGGTAATATCCGCCCTGGAAGGACGACCACTCCGAGCCCTTTCCATCACAAACTGAGATTATTAAAGTCGGGGCGGCGTAATTGTATCACATAACTTCTTTTCTTCAGCGCTCCAACTCATTCCTTACTCATCTCGGCTCTTCGTGAAATCCCTTGATTGCCCTTGAATGGAATGAAAACTCGAGAGAAGTTTCTGTGGAGAAATAGAGCTAAGTGGTAAATTACCCGTAACTTTTCATCTCCCTATGAAGGATCCTAGGAATTGAACTCACGTGCTAGTTGCCATATTTTTCCAACCATAAGCACGTTTCCTAAGCTTAATTTACAACCTCAAATTAATGAAAATCCCCTGAAGCCTGAATCCGGAAATTCTCGGCTGCCAGCAGATATAAAGATCCGCCGAGGACCTGACAGGCTCCTATTATAAACTGGCTTGTTTTGTCTTTTTGAACGGTTTGCTTTTATTAAGCTCACTCAAACTTTTTTTCTTATTCAAACATTGAACACAAAAAACGCTGCAAATTATTACACAATGGTTTCTGATTTTTCTACATAGATCACTCGTCTGCGAAGCCACCAACCATCCAACATGAAGAAAAACATCGATCGCATTTCGGTCAGCTTTAATTTGAATGTAGATTAGGCCTCTTTTGCGATTCACGCTCGTGTTTCTGATTTATCGTACGTAAAACCCTTAAATTCTCGTAGGGAGCGAACGGTTTGTCCTTCAGGGCTCCGCGTGGTCTCAAAAAATTCCATAGTATCTTCCCGAAGTGACAGAACTCATAACTGAGAGAGTAGAACAGCCACTACAACTTCAACCATTTTCTCTATTTTTCACTCCCTGAAAAGTCATGAAAGCTATCAAAAGATCTCCAACAAAAAAAGCCCCCGGGCCGGACCTTATCACCCAAAATCTACTGAAGGCACTTCCTAGAAAAGGCTTAGTTATGCTAACCCAAATCTATAATGCAATAATGCGGACTAAGTGCAATAACTTACGCACTATCCAAACATATGGAAACACGCTCATATCATCATGATTAAAAAACCCAATAAACACCAAACGAACCCGCATTCATATCGTCCGATAAGCCTAGTTACCATTCTATCAAAAATCTTTGAAAGATTATTCCTCCCCCACCTACTGGAATGCCTGGCTCCTCTTCTTCCGGATTCACAATTTGGATTTCGTCACGGACACTCCTGTCAAATGCAACTGCACAGAGTCGTAAACGCAATATTGGAGACATACGAGAAGAAGCAAGTCTGTATGGGTGTCTACCTGGATTCAGAAAAAGCGTTCGATAAAGTTCTCCACGATGGACTCCTAGCCAAAATTAAAAGCTACCTGCCTGACACCCATTACCGGCTAGTACTATCCTACCTTCGAAACCGTACGTACAGTGTAAAACATGAAACAGCCATGTCAGCCTCAAAAAGCATTCGCGCAGGAGTCCCGCAGGGTAGTGTCTGGGGGCCTTTCCTCTACTTGATCTACGTGCACGATTCACCTCAGGTAAATGGGTTTGTCACAGCAGACTTCGCTGATGATAAAGCAATTTTGAACGTAGGAGCAGCAAGTAATGTCGTTAGAAGCGAGATGCAAACATACCTTGATAGGATCGCAGATTGGTGTGATGATTGGCGCATCTCTATAAACCCCAAAAAATCAGCAGCCATCCTCTTTACCCTCCGCCATGAACGACCTCCAGAAAATCTTACCTTCCGAGGAACCCAAATTCCGTTCCAATCATCAACCAGATATCTGGGAGCCCATCTAGACCCAAAGCTGACATCGGAGGTCCATATCAAATACTTGGTCGGCAAAATACGGGTTAGAACAAGGCAACTCAAGCACCTGCTAGATAAACGGTCAGGACTCTCACTGGTGACAAAAAGGCTTTTATACCTAACACTAATCAGACCGATTTGGCATATCAACATCATATCAACAAGATTCAAGTAACACAAAATCGTGTACTCCGCCTTATAACAGAAGCAGATAGGTACGTCAGAAACACTACGCTTCATCAAGACCTCGACATCCCTATGGTTGCAACGCTAATCAAAGAAAGATATGCAAAAATACACAGCAGCATGCTAGATCACACCAACCCACTAATAGAAGCTATTCCAGCAAACCTGCCCCCACATCCAACAAACCGTCGATTGAAAAGAAAGTTACCACAAGACAATCTACTATAATGTGCAATTTATTAAATTAAGATCAACTAGGATTAAGATGAAATTATCTAACGTTTGAAACGCTACCTGGTTGAGGGTGAATTAGAGTAAATTTATTATTCTACTGTAAATGAAAACTAGCAAAACTGTAATATTTTTGAAAAATAATAAAATTATAAAAAATTTTAAAAAAAATAAATAAAAAATGAAAAGTATCTTAAATTGATGGAAAAACAATGCCTCAAAACTTTTTGAGTTAGGGCGTTTTCAAAAATTCAAAATTCATTTTTCGACCCTGAGAAGTGACCTACATCAACCGAAATCTTCGAGGCACAACTAGACCCCAAATGGAGCCTACATAACAAAATTTCATCAAAATCGGTCAATGCTAAGTAGGAAAAGTGAAAAGTGTTTTATTCGAAATTTTATTTTTGATTTTTATTCGATTTTTGGATTCTACGTACCTTGAAACGTAATCCAACGGGGGCGTTGAAAAAGTTTTTTCTTGGTCGAATCCAAAGGTTCATTATTGAAAATAATAAACCAAAATGTATCTCATCACATGGAATTAAGTAGTTTATGCCCAAAATTATCGCACGAAGAAATAAACTTCAATATTGTGATGACAAAACTATATCATCCTTCTTATGTTTGCATGTCGGCGAGTGAATGAGCTGACCTTCTCGCTGCGGCGTTTGACTTTGCTTTAACCCCCACCCAACCTAAGAGAGAAACTGTCCCTATCCTATCATGCAGTACTGTCGCATCGGCGGTTCAGAACCATACCGGCATGCGGAGTACTGGGAGAATCGGGCTAGCCCGTCGACCCCGGCGTTTCAGAGAAACCGACCGGCGGGAAGACGGAATATTTACTTATGGAGCCTACCACTTCGAGGAGATCCCTTGATGAAGGAGAAGTTGGAGAGTGAAATGAACGAGACGAATACTGGACTAGACTGGCATACTCGAGCATCCCTGAGTGAGCTTATATACTGTTGAGATTGGTTGAGGGAGAGAGAGGTGGAAGGGTGACGTCATGTTGACGTGTTCTCCCCATACCTCGTCCCTCCCTTGCGGGTGGTGGCTCACTCAGGGATCCTCTCGTACTTCTTTATTTAAGAACTAAACAATGAATTAAATGTGGGTCATAAAAATCCTAATACATATAACCCCAACCGTAATGATTGTACGTATGTCGCCGAGACGTGTGGGATCCGGGTTCAATTCTAGGCCGTGACACAAAATTGTTTTTCTTTTAATAAATTACGTGTTTATCTATGATTTGTTTTTGCCTGCTTATAGCAGACCTTCCAGGTAGTAATAAATAATTGGGGATTTAATACGTACAACGAATGATTTGAAAGCGAAACCTGATAAATTTTAGGTATTGACCGCTACTCAAAATTCTGATGTAGATTTAATATAACAGATCATGGTAGGGTTTGTGGTTCTTTACCGCTGAATCGAAGATATTCTATCATCCAGTTCTTGAGAGTCGGTAGGGTTGATAAATATTAGTCAATTTTCGCCAACGTTTCCGTGTATTTATACACCATCATCAGGGCTAGAGGGAGGGGGGAAGAAAAAACCACGTACACATAAATATGGGGACATTACAAAATAATATAGGTACACAGCAAGGAAGTAAGTAACAAAGCTATTCAGTGAACACAGAATGATTTGGAGAAAAAAAAACTAAGATACAATGTAGGTTTATATAAGTACATAGAGAATGCGAAAAAAAAGTTACATACCTTAATATGTTGTGAGGTTTTTCCCAAAAAACCAAAAAATTTTTGGAAAAAACCTCACAACAATATTAAGGTATGTAACTTTTTTTTCGCATTCTCTATGTACTTATATCAACCTACATTGTTTCTTAGCTTTTTTTCTCCAAATCATTCTGTGTTCACTGAATAGCTTTGTTACTTACCAACTACCTTTTTGAAGTAACAATATTTTAATATTCACTTTCTTGCTGTGTACCTATATTATTTTGTAATGTCCCCATATTTATGTGCATGTGGTTTTTCTTCCCCCCTCCCTCTAGCCCTGATGATGGTGTATAAATACACGGAAACGTTGGCAAAAATCGACTAATATTAATCAACCCTACCGACTCTCAAGGACTGGATGATAGAACAGATCATGTTTCATGGTGCTCATGATAGTTTGTTACCCAGATTAGGCAGTCTTAAATAGGAGCCCTGCGAAATTTCAGCTTCTTGGGGCTAACAGACGGTAATTTAGCTCACCGAGCTGATTACGGAGGATCTCAGTTTGTAATTTAAATTCTGCAGTCCTATGAAAATTCAACTATTTGGGTCCACCTGGAGTTAATTGAGGCCACCCTGCTGAGTCTTTTACGATTCTGAAAATTCAATTTTATTGGGAATTCATGAAAAAACAGTATCTATATACCGAAAGTTTTCGAGCTAGGGCGTTTTGAAAATTACGACCCCTATTTTTCACCCCTTAGAAGTGACTGACTCGAAAAGCTTCAAGGCACAACTAGACCATAAACGGACGGTAAATTTGTATTCGAATTCTGGATTCTACGTACCTTGAAACGTAAACCGTCAAATTTTTAGGGGGGGAGGGGGGGTTAAAATTATTTCTGCTCGATTCCAAAGATTCTTAAATAAAAATAATAAATTAAAAAAAAAACAACATTTTCGTTTCATTATTTTTTCTATTTCGTGTTCATTCAAACGTAACAATAATGTAACTGTAAGTAACAAAGGGAATGGAATTTTTGACATTTTATGTCTTTACTATGGCACATAAATGAAAACGCTGCAAATCATTACACAACGGTTTATTGTTTTTATATAGATCACTCGTCTACAAAATCACCAACCATCGAATATGAAGAAAAAAATAAAATAAAATAAAAATATACTTATATTTTTTTTTTTTGAACAAAAAAAAAATCAAAATTACCAACCATCGATTGCATTTTGGTCAGCTAAAATTTGAACGGAGATTAAGCCTCTTTTGCGATTCACACTCGTGTTTTGATTTATATATATATATTTTTCAATATAAACCCTTAAATTTTCGCAGGGAGCGAACGGTTTGTCCTACAGAGCTCCGCGTGGTCTCAAAAAATTCTAAAAATTCCATAGAATCTTAAATTGAAGGAAAAACAATACCTTTATATCGACATTTTTTGAGTTAGGGCGTTTTCAAAATTTCAAAATTGATTTTGGAACCCTTAGGAGTGACCTACATCAACCAAAAGCTTCGGGCACAACTAGACCCCAAATCGAGCCTACATACCAAATTTCATCAAAATCGGTCAATGCTAAGTGGCAAAAGTGCCGCGTACGGCGGACGGACGGCCAAATTTTTATTCGATTTTTGGATTCTACGTACCTTGAAACGTAAACCATCAAATTTTGAGGGGGTGTTAAAATTTTTTTTTCTTGGTCGATTCCAAAGGTTCATTATTGAAAATAATAAACCAAAATCGTCACGTTACGCGGGGAGCATTACGCGGAAATTTCTGATGATTTTCACATACAACCAATCTTTCCTAGGGAAAACTAACTTCCTCATTTTCCACCCCACAAAAATCGTTCACCACTCATTGGAAAGCTCTCAATTTATTAAACATAAGACATAAAATTTCTCTCGTGGTTGCGTACTTGTACGAAAGCTGTATCCACCGTTTGTGTTTTAAAGAGATAATCAATCACAAGTTGTTATGTGTTAGTTTCTTGGCCCAGTGGCGCATGTATACTAATCAGGACCCAACTTAGCCTCAAAGCTCACTTAGACGATTGTGGGAAACCATTCGTTTCCGATCGTCACATAAATATAGAGCTTTCCAGTCAAACACTACTTTCTAGGAGGATTAGAACCAAACATAACTTCATAGCTGACTCAGCAGTTCTTAGTTCATTAGGTAACACGGATCGTTTCCAGACCTTCTAGAAAACATTCCAATAAATCAAGACAATGAGGACCCAAATTTTCTATTTATTAGAGTTCATTAATTAAACCAAACATTTCATTGATTTAAACCATTCTCATTGATTTAAACCTATTTCATTGATTTAAACCAAAAAAATGACTCGTAAGCCGCCCAAGTCTTCCGTTATGCAGTTCAATTCATTTATATTTTAAACAACAAGATCAAAATTGTATTTATGGTTGCTGGTTTTGTTATGATTTTAGTGTTGTTGGTGTGATTATATTTAAATAATTATTTATTAAATATCAAGATTTTGATAATGTAAAAATGTTGTCTTGTCAAGTTTTTCAAAGAGTTGTTGTTTACTTATGAAAACCATCATATCTTGATGTAGACCTCCCTTAAGGTGTGGTGGAGGGGGGGACCCCGAGGCCTTTGATGAATGAGAGCTCGCCATTGTTGCGAATGAAAAGAAGGGAAGGTGAAAAGGAGGTCGTTTGGAGCGGCAGGGATAGATTTATAGCCTCGAGAGAGGACCTCCTCGCATTCCCAGTCTCCCACCCACGAGGGACGTCCGTGATAGAGGAATAATGGATCGCCGGCGCCTCGGGGCGATGAGCTAAGTAATGCAATCTTCGAGGAGAGCGCAATCTCTTGGCGGGGACCCCATCGGATTCACCTGCTGATACCAGCGTGAGGCTGATGAGGTCATTGAGGAGTCAAAAGGACGAATCAAGAGGAAGCTAAAATCAAGAAACGAGGTGGATTTTGTACATATTTCTAAATTCCGAGAAATTATTCACCCGTTGAGGTTTGGAAAACTTAAATCTTGAGCTTATATTTGATAAAAGGTGCAACGATGAAAGATGAAATAGGAATATCGATAATTGGTACGAGAGTATCGAAATTTTCATCATTCTATTTTCTGCCGCCTTGCCCAGTTTCCACCAGATTTCCACTTGACATCGCTCGTAGTTCATCCTTTGTTTTCGGAGTCCAAAAACGAGTTAAACGTCTACAGGCCCAATCGACTACCGAATAAATCGGAACATCGTTCGAAGCCAAAGGTGATTTAATTTCCAACTCGCGATCGGTGGCATCGATCCGACTCTCATCCCCCACAACTCGCATTTTTCCATCATGAATCCTCACCGCGATCCCGTAATTTCTCCTCTATTTTTCTCTCTCTCTCTCTCTAGCCACACTTTTCTATTTGGTTGATATCATCTCTTCCCTGGAAAATAGCGAAAGGTCGTAATTAAATTCCACGGATGGATGTGTAATTTCTAGGGCAAATAACCAGGTCTCTCCTGTCCAGTGGTACCTCCGTTTGGAACCCGCGGACGACCCTAAATTATCAGATAAAAATACCTTGAATTTGAGAATCGAGGATTATAAAGACAATATTTCTGCTATTAATATGCCTTTCCTTAACAGCACGTTAACTGAATCTATGATCTCGTTTTAACCCTTATTTTCCCACTTGTTAAAAAAATGTTTTTTTTCGAATTTTTAAAATTAAATTTAGATTTATTTTGACAGATCTATAAAATATTTGAGCAGAAGGCCCTATTACTATCAGCACAAGAATGATCTTTCCAAGAGCCACACAGGCGCTATCTGCATAGCAGAATCTGACTATAAACCCAATTTTGTTGGAGCAGAAACTTGGAAAAACTTGGAAACTTGGAAAAATCATTAGTGGGATGTTGGGGTCATTTATTAGTAGAGAACCAAAGAGTAAGGTGGAGAAGCTTCACTTCATAGAGAGATCTGTGCTGTTTTATACTTTGTTGCCATCTCTGACGAGGAAACTCAACTAATCGCCTACAAGGCGAAAAATGACCTATTACCTATTACGGTCCTTATTATTGTTTCTTTGAGTTATTATGTTTTCATGATTACTTTTTCTAGCACAAATTTTCTTACACCATAGTTGGAGTATCAAGATAGCCAAAGGCTATCAGCTTTGCTTTAATAATGGATAAAATGTTGCAGGTAAAAATTGGACTTCCACAAAGATACCTCAAGATATTAAGGGTTAATGCGATCAAGTTGTTAATATTCAAACTTCGAATTGTGGAATGTCCAACGTTTCAAAATGTCCATCGTATTAAAATGTCCAATACTTCTACATTTCCAGTATCCAATATACCATAATGTCAAATGAATCAAATTTTCTAACGTCTCTAAATTCCCATTGTATCAAAACGTCCAATCTATCAAAATGTCCAACTTATGAAAGTTTCCAGTTCATCAAAATGTGCAATGTATCAAAATGCTTATCGAGAATGTCCAAATTCCCAAAGTATCAAAATGCTGGAGAGTATCAAGGTGACCAACTTGTGAAAGAGTCTAATTTATCTAAGTGTCCAACGTATCCATATTCCCTAAGTAACATGATGACCAACTGGTGAAAGTGTCAAATATATCTAAATGTCCAATATATCCAAATTCCCGAAGTATCAAAATTTCCAACTGGTGAAAGTGTCCAATTTATCAAAATGCCCAACGTATCAAAATTCCCTAAGTAACATGATGATAGCAACTATGTAGATCAACTCAACAAAACGGACTATGTCAATTGATCGGGATTATGGTCAACTGGAAATATAACACCTTCTTCGCCGAGCTTTCGATAAATTTATTACCTTCTTCAGGGCCTATAAAACAAAGCAATATTCAATATAGGGTGGATACTGTTTTGTTTTATAAGCCCTGAAGAAGGTAATAAATTTACCGAAAACTCGGCGAAGAAGGTGTTATATTTCCACTTGACCTCAATCCCGATCAATTGACATAGTAACATGATGACCATGACCTACTTATGAAAGTGTCCAATTTATATAAATGTCCAATGTATCCAAATTTACAAGGTATCATGATGGTCAACTGGTGGAAGTGTCCAATATATCTAAATGTCCAATGTATCCTAATTCCCGAAGTATTAAAATTCCCAACTGGTGGAAGTGTCCAATATATCTAAATGTCCAATCTATCCAAATTCCCAAAGTATCAAAATTTCCAACTGGTGAAAGTGTCCAATTTATCAAAATGTCAAACGTATCCAAATTTCCTTTGTAACATGATGACCATGACTAACTTATAAAAAGTGTCCAATATATCCAGATTCCTGAAGTATCAAAATGTCCAACTGGTGAAAGTGTCCAATTTATATAAATGTCCAATGTATCCAAATTCCCAAAGCATCAAGATCACCAACTCATGAAAGTGTCCAATATATCAAAATGTCCAACTGGTGAAAGTGTCCAATTTATATAAATGTCCAATGTATCCAAATTCCTGAAGTATCAAAATGTCCAACTGGTGAAAACGTCCAATTTATATAATTATCCAATTTATCCAAATTCCCAAAGCATCAAGATCACCAACTCATGAAAGTGTCCAATTTATCCAAATTCCCAAAGCATCAAGATCACCAACTCATGAAAGTGTCCAATATATCTAAATGTCCAATGTATCCAAATTCCTGAAGTATCAAAATGTCCAACTGGTGAAAGTGTCCAATTTATATAAATGTCCAATGTATAAAAATTCCGGAAGTATCAAAATGTCAAACGTATCAAAATATCCTTAGTAACATGATGACCTTGACTAACTAATGAAAGTGTCCAATATATCCAAATTCCCGAAGTATCAAAATGTCCAACTGGTTAAAGTGTCCAATTTATATAAATGTCCAATGTATCCAAATTCCTGAAGTATCAAAATGTCCAACTGGTTTAAACGTCCAATTTATATAATTATCCAATTTATCCAAATTCCCAAATCATCAAGATCACCAACTCATGGAAGTGTCCAATATATCTAAATGTCCAATGTATCCAAATTCCCGAAGTATCAAAATGTCAAACGTATCAAAATTTCCTTAGTAACATGATGACCTTGACTAACTTATGAAAGTGTCCAATATATCCAAATTCCCGAAGTATCAAAATGTCCAACTGGTGAAAGTGTCCAATTTATATAAATGTCCAATGTATCCGAATTTCCGACGTATCCAAATTCTCAGAAGTGGTGGGATAGACCTCAAACATCGAGTGATAGTGTCACTCAAATGGTAATTATTAAAATTTGGTAACGATGATTTTGAGTTTCCCAGCAGAGAATTTTGGTCCACCCACTTGTGCTACAGGAAAGTTACTTCTTTAGTTATCTGTTCTTCATCACAAGACTTCTCTACCTTTGACAGCTGAGGAGCCTACCCTCACGCTCGTACAAATGTGTACATTCTGATATTTGAAAGTTCACCCAGTTATTGGAATTCCATTAGTTAGATACCTTTTAATTGCTATCATTATGAGATTCGTCGCCGTTATATCACCTTCTGCCCTGCCACCCACAAATTCAAAAGTTATCGTCGTTCATTATTTCATAATCAGCAGATGTGAAAGACGTGGATGACGTGGAATTAATTCCGAACGGAACGGGAATTAAAAAGGGCGAAAGATGTCCGTCTTATTGAATTGAAAATGACACTTTTGAAGGCTTTTTTTTCTTTTAAAGACAATTATCAGGGAATCGAAGGAGAAAAAATTGGAGATGGGTGGCAGGAATGAACGAAAATGAAGGGGTTTCTTTGGGGAACGAATTGAGGGAAGGGTGGGCTGATTGAGATGTAATGCTTCTTCATACCGACAATGGAAGTAATGGTTTGAATAATGGGACCTCTTCATTTCTTGATGAATGACTTTTGTGAAAGTGTTTTTTCCCCCTCTTGTCTGAACCGAGTTTGAGGTCAAAGTGCTTTCATCCCATCTAACATTGTAGTCATTACAGCTAGGAACCTGTAAATGTTTCCTTTTGGCGAACGAACAAAGGTTGGGGAAGCTTTACAATTAATTTGGAGGCGTCTTTTGTTGTTCGGATTCTGCGGGTTCGTTTTATTACCGGCGAGGGCGAAGGGTGGAGGTTGATCATTCGTTAGCCCGAATGAGACTTATCTTGTGACTCGTGCGTGCCACTCAGACCAGAAGTAGGTGGAGATCGGTACTGCGATTTCTTGGCAGAGTGGTAAGCGTCATAAAAGTAAAGAAGACAATTCCTTCTCATCGATGTGACTGGAAAAAAACTCCCGAGTTCCAACACAACACTATGAAAACTGATCACTAGAAGTTCAGAGCAATTACACAAGATTACAAAATTTAGGGGTGGTCTGGCTGCCTCGTTCTTTCACCACTTTTCTTATGGTATTTGGTACGCTGAATCCGAATCTGACGTTAGTTTTTGCTTCCGAGTCTACCAAGGTAGCGGAAGCTTTGTTTTCACTTTTCAAGGACGAAAAAAAAAAGTTCTCCAAAATCAAAATTTTCACTCGCGTTTTGCGTTTTAGACCTTTCTGAACAATTTTGGTTCCGTGTCTGTGTGTCTGTCTGTCTGTGTGTCTGTCTGTCTGTGTGTCTGTCTGTCTGTGTGTCTGTCTGTCTGTCATGAATTCCTTGTAACGCGCATAACTATACGAAGTTATTGTCCGATTTCTATGAAATTTTCAGGTATTGTGCGGGTTGGTGTGTAGACGGTCCCCTATGAAAATCATCATCCTCAGACTGATAGAAGCGACTGCGCATGCGCAAACGTGAATTCCTTGTAACGGCCATAACTTCTACATTTTCCGTCCGATTTCAATGAAATTTTCAGGGATGTCACAGATTAGTATTTAGATGGTCCCCTATGAAAATCATCACCTTCCGACTGATAGTAGCCACTGCGCATGCGCAAACGTGAATTTCCTTGTAACGGCCATAACTTCCACATTTCCTACCTGATTCCGATGAACTTTTCAGGGATTATGCAGATTGGGTTGTAGATGGTCCCCTATAAAAATCATCACCCCCGGACTGATAGTAGCCGCTGCGCATGCGCAAATGTGAATTCCTTGTAACAGCCATAATTTCCACATTTTCCGTTCGATTTCAATGAAATTTTCAGGGATGTTACAGATTAGTATTTAGATGGTCCTCTATGAAAATCAAGGCCTTAAAATTTATAGAAGCCTCTGCGAATGCGCATACGTAAAATCCTTGTAACAACCATAACATTTACATTTTTCATCCGAATTTGATGAAATTTTCTAGGATTGACCAGATTAGCGTGTAGATGGTCCCCTATGAGGGTAGTGAAAGGTACTTTAAGATTGGTGTTTTGAGATTAGCTACTATGCATCGGATCATCTATACAATCGGGTTATAGAGACGAGGAAGCTATGTGCCACACCCACTTGGCAGACGTTTTTTTGTTTACGTTTACGTTTACGTTTTTTTGTTTACGTTTACGTTTCAAGATATAGCTAGTTTTACGATTTTTCTAGTTCTCACTTTTCTTCATTTTTTAGTGAGCACTCATCTTCCTCAAATCTCCTCAAAAAGTACTTAGACTTATAGGAAATTTCATGTAAAATCCGAATATGTACTTAGTTTTTAAGTAAAATTGTGTTAAACCCCCTATTTTCCACAAAACGTATCAAAAAACACCGGTTCTCAACGTTTTTCTTCGGGTCTTCCCTTACATTTTGTCACTTGAAAAAAAAATTAAGGCTAAAAAATGTTCTCGGGCTTTTACTTTGTAGGGGGGACACCCCAGAGGAGAATGAGACCAATTGCAGCCTTCTAAACCCATTAATATCGAAGGAATGAGCTTTTTCATGGCACTGAGATGAAAATTCACAAAAACCGTTAATTAATTTTTCGAGATAAGTATGTGCGTCGAAAATAGGTACTCAAAGGGGGAGTAAATCATAATTGGGAAACTCTTGTTTTGTTAAGTGATTTTAATTCAGTTTTATAAACGAAACACAATAAACTGCAGAAAAGTTAATTGTGTAAATCTGTTTCATGAAGGCTCAAATGAATCAATAGTTGGTACAATGTTTGGTTATTCCTCCACCAAGATATGAAAACCATGGAAGAACGGTACAAAGGGTATTGGGACGTTCACATGATGGCGGACTATTGTTGGACCTTAAAAAGAGATTTGCCTCAGGCGGTTTCATCGCCGGCATCTAAGTAGAGAAAACTTCGCCGCCTGAGGTAAATCTCTTTTTAAGGTCCAACAATAGTCCGCCATCATGTGAACGTCCCAATACCCTTTGTACCGTTCTTCCACGGTTTTCATATCTTGGCGCACCAAATACCATAAGAAAAGTGGTGAAAGAACGAGGCAGCCAGACCACCCCTAAATTGTGTAATCTTGTGTTATCCTTTATAATCCATTTTGGTCTGGCGTAACATACATGTCACAGCTGCAGACTCGGACATATCGCGTTCTGTGTGTCTTTCTTTGACATCAGACTCATGTTCGATCATGAATTTCCATTCTGGAGGTATTTTTCTCAATGTTGTGCCAGTTCAACTGCGTTTCTCCTCCCTATCAGATCTGTCGACTATTGGAAACTGAAAGATCTCTCTAAAGTGATAGTGAATAGTCGAGAGTTGATGCGAGAATGAATATATTTCATGAAACTAGGATGCTCAATATGATTGTGTAATAACGTAACAACGACAACTATAACTTAATAAGTTATAGTTATAATCATAATATGATGCAACATCTCCTCCCCCTTTAGGAACCTTGTGCCTTTCGCATTTGATCAGCGTGCACCCGACGCTCCACTCCATCTATGATGACCATATACGGTAAAGGTCCCATTTTCTTCTTCACTGTGGCTTCTGAAAACGTTTTTTCCTCTCTTCGACGTTGTACCCACACCGTTTCCCCCTCCAAAAATTCCTTGAGTGGAATTCGATCGTGCTGCAGCTTTTGTTTCACCATTTCTTCGTCCAATCTTCCTGCCAGATCTGGCTTTACCAACGAGATCCTGGTTCGCAGCTGTCTCCCTAACAACAATTCTGCAGGCGTTCGCGTTGTAGGCCTATGGCTAGTTATCCTGTATGAAAACAGAAACTGGTTAAGCCGAGTCCGCATGTCTTTATCACTACTCCTAGTTGATCCAAATCGGTGCTTGAAGGTTCTGATCATTCTTTCTGCTAACCCGTTGGATCTAGGATGGTAAGGTGTGGTCAATACGTGCCTAACATTGTTGCGCCTACAAAATGCCTTGAAGTTTTCGGAAGTCCACTGCGGCCCATTGTCTGAAACTACAACCTTAGGTAGCCCAAACCTCGCAAAAATATCATATAAAACTGCCAAGGTTTTTTCGGTCGTAATCTGTTTCATAGGGACAATCTCCACCCATTTTGACATTGCATCTACCATTATGAGCCAATTATGACCCTCAAACGATTCCGCAAAGTCGACATGCAACCGTGACCAAGGTTCTGTTGGCACATTCCAGGAATACATGGGCGATTCCGGGTCCCATGGCCTGTTTTCTTGGCAGGCTTGCACGTCCTCAGGAATTCCTCAAAAATATGGATCCTTTGACTTACTAAGTACCATTTTGCTATCATAACCATAATTTTTTTTGGTGATTGTGTTATATCGTGTTCTCAAGATCTCCCCAAGTGGTCGTATGGAGTTTTCCGATCGAATGATTGTTTTTCCCCTCTTTAGCAAGCTCTGGAGTTTGAGTGTGAAAATTCAATCTCCACTTCAATACTCTTCACCCCAATATATTCAACTTCTTGAGTGTTCTAAACGGCACTCAGAAGGACAGCTACATCACGGCAGGGAGTAAAAACAACCGTACCTACCTACAAACAAATTTTGCTCAAAACGGAGGTTTTTCATCAGGATATACACGAGTTAAGTAGGTATAGGCGATTTGAGTCGTCTGGACTCATAAAAAAACATTGTTTGATTGAAGGCCTAACTGCAAATACGATTGGAAGCCTTTTCTTGATGCCTCTTCAGAATCCAGCTGGCTCTAACATGGGAGCCTTCCAAGATATGGGAACCTTTTCAATTACACCCCTGAAAGAGCTCTACAAAAAAATTATTTTTTTCTGCTACCCGACAATGCATTAATGTTTTCAAGTTTCTTCAATTGAGATCCTTGTACAACCCAAGGCAAAGTCCCCGCTAGTGGAACGGCTGAGGCAAAGAACTTCAGCAAAGGACATAATTCACGTTCCCACAAACTTGTGAGGTCCACCTGCTTCACCTACAGAGGCTTCCCACCGGAATTTACCGCCACTTCTGGCCCACCTCTCGAGCCTTCCAGGCCGCAGCCCGTTGGTTAATCAAACTTCGATGATAATGATCTCTACTTCGAGGGAACACGGCCACCACACGGGCTGACTTATATCGTACCCTGGAAACTTCCCGTTTCGCCCGGCGGATGTTGCTACCTCTTTCAACCCAATTACTGGACACTGGAGTAATGACGTAATGTAACGGTTCCAAATCAGGAGACTTTTGGCAGTGGAATAGAATCTGCCAACTTAAAAGTCTAATTTTTGGCTGTAGCTCCATTTTTAGCGTTCCATCTTCATAAGAGTTTCATTATTAGCTCCATTTGTAACCAAATTTCGGTGAAGAAACTGTTGGCAATCCCTGAGTTGTGATTTAGGGAACAATGGAACTGTTCCATCAAATCACCAATCAGGTGTCAGAGCAACTGTTGCTCTGTCACAGGCTTCAGTTGGAGCGGCCGATCTCAAGTGGATGTGTAAGTCATACTTGGTTCTTCCAATAAAGGGTTTCGTTCGAGTTCTGCTTCGATTTTCCCACTCTTCTCCTCAAGTAAGGATCTCAGCTCAAAGCTCTCAACTGCTGGAGAGTCTAGCCAGTACACCAATCTTCAGGTGGTGCCAATATGAGGTGAATTGTTATCAACCGGTACCCAACAGCTGTAACAACACCCAATCACTGTATAACTGAATATTGTCCATCTATCCATTATTCAATCACATTCAACAGAAACCACTGATTGCGATATTGATTTTTGAAAAACGATGGTGGCAGAATTTCTTAGCTATATTAGATAACCTAGAACACCCTACTTCATTTTTGACGAATTTTTGAGTGATATTCGTTAAATTTTGATAAATCAGAAGATGTTGTACCTTCTTTCATTAAGCTGATGAATTGTATATTGACGTTCTACTAAGAGACCATCAAGTAGAGAACCCTATGTTGCCCTCGATAAAAATAGAGCGTTCTCTACAGTTTCTCGACCAGAAAATCGGACTCCGCAAGCTTTGTGGATCTCACCTTAGTACATAGCTGAGAGAAAAATCTTCTCAAACAACCGGTATAGGGAAACGAAAAAAGCGCCGGAATCTCGAAGAGATGCGAAGTGGGTTTTTAGGATTATCCGGTTCCTTCTTTGGGCGTATTTGCTCTCTACCTCTCACAGTCAGCCTCTCCAATCTACGTTCTGAAGACTAAAGGGAATAAAGCTGGTGGGAGTAGAAGTTTTGCTTTTCCGAAGAACGGAAAAATCTGGGGTAGGGATCGTAGAGTCGGTAGTTTCTCGACCTTTGACCTCTCGGTTGTCTTGACTATGTAGAAGTGAATGTTCCACTGGTATGTGTTTGAAGTGAAATTAACCCCTAATAGCCCAAGACATGAAATGATTCGAAATTGTATGATTTTTTCTTGATTTCTCATTAAAAACAGCTCTTGCTACGTGAAAGTGAAGAAAAAAAAAAATTATTTGCTCATATATCAAATTTTAAAATTTTGTCGCTCCGGTGCAACGTTGGGCAACCGGATAGTATTTCTTGTTGCTCGGCTGCAACATTGGGCTATGATAGTCAAGAATTGTTTGCAATACTGGGAATAGTAGAGCTTTCAGAGGTACTCATTCCACGAAATGATTCCATAAATCATTATTTGCAGGCGTCTTCACCAACAATCAGTAGGTAGGTATTAGAAAAATATTTTTTTCTCATTCTCCTAGGACTATGGAACTCCCTACTGACTATGGAACTCGAAAAAGTAACTTGACTCAGTTAGACAAATGCATTGGCCATTTATTATGATCAATCTTATGACCAATTCATTACAATATTTTTATTACATCGTTGTCGAATATCACATACCTACCTGGTCCCCAAACAATATACATAAGTTACTCTTATGGTTGAAAGGAACTCTTTCAACATTATACTTAGCTAACGACAGCAAACGAATAATTTTAAACTATCAGTCGTCAAAATGCATCACAGATGATGCAAATATTGAAAGGAAATCCAGATAAGGTATTGTTTCTTACAAATAGAACAGATGTGATATTCAAAGAATAATGAACAAATGCCACTAGTTTCTTATTCTGAGAATAATGAAACAAAGTGTCAGAATTAGGAATTTCAATTTGAACTCCCCAAAGAAGGCAATTGGTACTAACACCCCCCCCCCCCTTTTCAGAAAGTAGGTACTTATTTCAGCGAAACCCAAAGTGCAAAATGTAACATCCTCCTGAAAATGTATGTCATATTGAAAAATGGAACATGAAAAAATTGATCAGTGTGGATAATACAAAGGGTTCAAGCACGGCCAACTTTGTAAATAAAATCATTAAATTATTATTGGTTCCATCATGAGTACTTCTAAAATAATTTTTTGATGGCGATAAAGCACGATAGGACATTCCACTTTTTCATTTTCGTACCTAACTTTCGTCATCATCGTGTAATTGCAGAACTTCATCATGTCTGATCTTGATGTGAACAAAAGTTTCTATAAGAATAGGAAAAAACACATTATTGCTCAAATAAATGTATCTAGTAGGTAGGTAACTACTTCTGTCCAAATCTATGGACAGAAGTAGCGAAATTATAGCGAAATTATCCATCTTACGGGGCTTTTGCACTAATGAGGCAAAATCAACTCACCTAATTAGTATGCTTGAAACCATGTACTGACTGCCCACTGTTGGCCGGGAGCAACAATCTTCCAGCTCTGGCTGCTAAACGTTGCCTGGGAGCAACAATCTACCATCACCGGCTTCCCAATGTTGCATGGGTGCATCAAACCTATTTTGACTTCATATTATGTAAGAATATTAGTTCCGACAATGTCCGATATACTGCGCAGACAGCTGGTTTCATGGCGATCTGGTTTCCATGTTGTGGAGCAAAGAAGCATGTTGTTACGAAGCTTAGCGTGAAGGGAACTGCTGCATAACCTTCTTCTTTATTATTAGTAGTCCTTTTGATTTTGTTTACTGCGATTTCACTGAAATTCATCAGAAATTTCTCATCACAGGGCACAGTTTTTTGCCCTGTGACAGAGATTTTGCACTCATTGAGCGAGCTAGAAAAAAGGCTAAACCACTAGTACCGTCCGACTGGAAGCATGTCATCGCAAATGCCAAAATAAGCAGACCTTTTGTTATCTGCGAGATGAGTCAGGATGACTTCAAGAACATTGAAACTCTACAGCCACAGAGAATTAAGAAGAACGTACAGATCTCCAAGTTTGTTTGGATGAAAGTGACTGAAGATTACCCTGTTTCACTTTATTCGAGGGAATCTCACAACACACTGAGACCATGCAAAGCATTCAGTTCCTGTCTTTTTGGCTAACAACAATGTGACTGAATATACGGATCTCCCAAAAACCTACTCTGCTCCTCTACCCTTCTCTAGAGAAGAAAAAAAGGATCTTATGGACATGGCGCAATACCTGACACACCCTGAACATCGCGCATTTTACTCCAATATTCCAAGTGTCTAAAAAGTTAATCAAAATTATTTTGCTTTCTCTACCTACACAAATTATTATACTTGTAGTAGTGAATATACATAACATTTTTCAGTAGGTTTGTGTTCAGTTACATTCAGACTTTCAGACATCTTTTCATTCAGTTACCTATACATAATAAATGAATAAATTAACAATGAAAAGGTTATATTGCATTCTGAAAGTAAAAGTTAGTAAAGAAAACCACCTACACCGTTTCATAGATCTTGTGGAACAACGTTCAATGTATGCGCTATGAGAGAATATGAAATAAAGAGGAAATTTTCATTAATCACAGCGTTCCTGAAAAGCAGAGTTTTTGGTTTATTATTTTCAATAATGAACCTTTGCAATCGACCAAGAAAAAACAAATTTTATCACCCCCTCAAAATTTGATGGTTTACGTTTCAAGGTACGTAGAATCCAAAAATCGAATAAAAATTTGGCCGTCCGTCCGCCGTACGCGGCACTTTTGCCACTTAGCATTGACCGATTTTGATGAAATTAGGTATGTAGGCTCCATTTGGGGTCTAGTTGTGCCCCGAAGCTTTTGGTTGAAGTAGGTCACTTCTAAGGGTTCCAAAATCAATTTTGAAATTTTGAAAACGCCCTAACTCAAAAAATTTTGATATAAAGGTATTGTGTTTCCTTCAATTTAAGATTCTATAGAATTTTTAGAATTTTTTGAGACCACGCGGAGCTCTGTAGGACTAACCGTTCGCTCCCTACGAAAATTTAAGGGTTTATATTGAAATATATATATATAAATCAAAACACGAGTGTGAATCGCAAAAGAGGCCTAATCTCCGTTCAAATTAGAGCTGACCGAAATGCAATCGATGGTTGGTGATTTTGATTTTTTTAAAATTTTTTTTTTTTTTTTTGATTTTTTTTCTTTTTTTTTCCTTTTTTTCATATTGGATGGTTGGTGATTTTGTAGACGAGTGATCTATATAGAAAAATAATAAACCATTGTGTAATAATTTGCAGCGTTTTAACATTGAGCGTTACTCCAGCCACCTATTCATATGATGAATAGGTAAACCTGTTGAATCGTCTTAGCTCCTCAAATTCAGCCCAACAATTCACGGGGAATCAGCCTATCAATTCAAAACTCACATAGGAATCTGTGCCTAACCGAAAGCCGTCAAAATACGAGTTTGAGTGGTGCCTGCTTACGATGAACCGAAGAGTGGAGAACTACACTGAATTTTGAACTTTTTTGCAGATCAATAATTAACAGTACAGAATGTAGTAGAAATAATTTAGGTCTTAACGTAATATTTCTCCCAGGATAATTTTAAGTTCGTTCGATTAGTTGTGAAACGTGAGATCTCAGGTCGGTATCGTCCATTAGGAGTGTCAACGGTCCCAGCGGGATCCCGTTGACCGCAAACATTAATCATTCCAGGTCTATCAAACTAGATTACAATATTGACTGGCCAATTAGCCACTCGCGACTTAATCGTGGAATAATAAATTAACTCGGTTGATTCTGCACTGCTCGTTAGAGCCTCGGGTGGAGACGCAATCTGATTAAACTAACAACCGCCATTCGCAACTCAACGCGCCGTGGTGGTTGTCCAGGTTCAGAAAATTGAATAATGTTCACGTGTCGGTTGTTTGTTGAATAAATTGTGGATAGTCGGATTCGGGCAGGGGCGTCAGGTGATAATATTCGTCAAGCAAACAGCTTGGCCAGTCATAGAGGAATGAACAATAATGAAAAACGCTGCAAATTATTACACAAAGGTTCATTATTTTTCTGTATTGATCATGCGCCAGCAAAGAACTCAGCTTTGCCATTGTCACCACCTACCAACCATGTTTTCGCTTCATAATCGAGTTTATTTAGATGAAATAAACACTTCACACTCCATTCGAAGAAATAAAGAATTCCTTCGTTTAGAAATTTAATTACTGGTTGCTAAGGAAGCAAAACCGAGTAAGTACACCCCTGAAGTTCCCGTAGGGAGCTAACAGTTTGTCCTACGAAGCTCTGGGTGGTCTCATTCGATTCTAAAAATTCAATAGTAGGTACCTACCTTAAATTTGTGAAAAAAACAATACCTTCATATCGAGAGTTTTCGAAATAGGGCGCCTTTAGAAGTTACAGTAGTTCTGTTTTACCGCTTAGAAGTGAGTGACATCAACCAAAACCTTTGGGGCACAACTAAACCACAAATGGAGTGCCATAAACCTAATTTCATCAAAATCGGTCCATGATAATTAAGGAAAGTTCCGCGGATGGACGGATTTCTTTAAATTTGATTTTCAAAATCTACACGTACCTACCTCAAATGTAAACCATCGAATTTTGAGGGGTCAAACTGTTTTTCTTGAAACTAATAAACCAAAAAAGGGAGACTCTGGATGTACACCTAATAAGCTGTTAAACCTTCATTCTACTATATTATGCAATTATGTCCAAGTGTCTATCAACAAGAAAAACGATCAGGTACTGTGAAATACAATAAAATCGGGAACGAGACACCAGTCAACGTCAAACAGCTGCTATTTGCGGCGGCGAAAAAACGAACTGCTTTCCTTCCTTGAGATAATGTGGGTCGATGGATGTGTTATGTGTTGCCATGCCGGGGCTAATTAGTATCCATGGCTCTTCTTCCGTTAATTCAGTTATGTTTTTCCCATAAAATGTAGCTAAACTTAAAATTTCAAAGATTTTAGAAATTCATTAGTGCGTGGGCCTTGAGAATTGAAAAACTGAAAGATTGCTGCTGGAATCTTCGAAATAGAACAATAATTGCCAGAGAAGTATGGGAAAAACCCTTTATTCCCATAGTAGTATAGTAGGTCTTCCCATTTCTCTTTGATTCCGGCGGCAATATTTCAGATTTTCAATACCCTTGATCCGTGCCCTAATAAATTTCTAAAATCCTCTAAAATTTCAAATTTAGTTACAACTTTTCAAGTTTTTGCGCCTTCAATTTGGCGAAATGCTGAGAACGAACGGCGACCGACTGAGACCCCCTTGATCCGTCCCTTATCGTTCAAATACAAAATTAAACATTTAGCTCATATCCTAGAAGAGGGGTACAAGTCCAAAAATGTGATTTTCGAGAAATCGCTTTCAAAGTTTTACACTCAAACAAATAGCTATATCTCCATGGCAACATGTTTAATGTTAATGATATTTGGGGAAAATGTGCCCGTACTAATGCTTCTACAGATTATGGTCCGAAATTATTCTTTTCGCTAGTGAGGAAGGAGTGGGGGGAATATTTTTGTCAAATTTCTTCGATTTTTGGTGTTGTTTCCTTTTTTCGTGGACAATATTTCTTTATTTCAGAGATGTCACTTTTTTTCATGGACGATTTTTATTCTTTCCCAAATGATTAATTTGGTTTTAAATGAGAATAATCATGAATTGAGGTGTATAAAACGAGAATTTATTAGATTGGGAGGAGTCGGAAAAATAAAACAGATTGAAAACGGAAGATATTTATAATTCTGTCTCCAAAAACATTCTTAAGTAATTGAAACAGCTTCTTAAAATCTATAATCAAAGATAACCAACGTGTGATTTCGAGTTCAATCCCCCCCCTCACACCATTCCTTCTTCAACGGTTTCAGTACAACCAGTACAACTTTCATCGGTAGTTTCGGTAGGTAGTCCGTAGGAGTAGACATTCAAGGTGAAACACACCAGTGGCACCACTAATTTGTTCTATGGTGTCAAAATTTATAGTTGATTTATAATTGTTGATCGTCTTGATTGTGATAGTAGTTTCCAAAAAATTAACACTAGGTTTCTCTAATTGAGGAAATCACTTAATAGAGGCGATACGTCCACTTTAGAGGGTAGCACTGGGCTTTGTGCCTGACTTCTGCAAACGTAGGTGGCTCCATCGAACAAAGAACTTTCAGCATTCAGGCGGAGGGGGATTGAGCTAGGCTTAAGTTTGTCTTCTAGGGATGAAAAACAGCATTACCACTACCCAAAACTGTTCCTAACTCAAAAATGACATTTTTGGACTTGTACCCCTCTTCTAGGATATGAAACGAAATTTTCGACGAAGTAGTGCACAACTAGATAATAAATTTACGCGTCGAACACACAAAAACCACCTAAATTGGTTGGAAACTAAGACCTGGGTAGAGTACACGAGATTTTGTCACACACACAGACATACACCCGTAGTTTTTTTTTTTTTTTGTCCTCTTTCACCTCAGATCAATTGCTTAGGAACGCCCAAGTCTTAAGGTTGGACATCCTTAAATACATACATAAAAAGGATTTACTAAAGTAGAAGAGCTCACTGAACAAAACGTTGAAGGAGAAAGCATTAAGGAAAACGACGTATGGAGCTTCACGAATAAACCGGAAAATGGAAATGAAGACGGGATGAAAAAACTCAAGAGTGACAGTTTGGATGGACGTAAGGCCAGACTACTTAAGAAAGGTTATACATATTACAGAGTTCTGGAATGGAAAGTTCCCCTAGTTGGCAAGAATTACACTTTGTGCACCACATCGTTTCCTCCTTCCCTCAAAATTTAAACTACCCTCAAGTTTCTTTTAGAGATAAAAGTTTAATTGCCGCGGTGATTAAGAGACGTGACAACTCCGGAGGGGTGCCGAGGAGCAGGAAGGTCGAGAGAGAAAAGGCACAAAGGATCGGAAGAGTTTTCCCACAAGTCCCCCCTCGTCCAATGCCACAGTTAATTACACGTTGAGAACCGGCCATAACAATGTCTCGAACCGCCCTCGGCGATGATTTAGGGGAGTTTCTTTGACTGGAAAACCTCGGATAAAGTTCAGTTTCTTCATAATATAACTTGCTGGAGATGTTCTTAGTGTTCAGTACTAGAATCTTCGAGCTTGAGATACGCATAAGCGTCCGAGTTGAGTCTAAGACCTGAGTAGAGTATACACTACATTATGCTCGAAAACTCACGTTTTTAAAGCAATATTACCTCCTCCTCCCCCCCCCCCCCCCAAGGGAAAAAAATTTCGGTGAACTAGAAAAATTTCCGGATCGAACAAATAAAGAACCACGTAAATTCCACGTAAAATCTAATAAATAAATTACGTAAATTCCACGTAAAATCTAATTCCTGGGCAGAGTGTACAAGATTTTGTCACACACACACAGACATACAACTAGGTTTTGCTTCCGAGTCTACCAAGGTAGCGGGTCGCTGGATCTCCACAGCTGTCCCAAGGTGTCACCAGAGTAACCAAAATTAAATTGCAATTTATTTTTATTTTTATTTATTTTTTAATAATTTTCTTGGGTTATTTATTGGAAGTTTCAAAATAGAGTTATGACAAACATTTCTTGAAAAATCGATGAAAAATTTTAAAAATTGTTGTCTCTAACATCATTTTGCATCCGAGTCTACCAAGGTAGCGGAAGCTTTGTTTTCACTTTTCAAGATTCAAAAAAAAGTTCTCCAAAATCGTTTTAGACCTTTCTCAACAATTTTGGTTCCGTGTCCGTCTGTCTGTGTGCCTGTCATGAAATCCTTGTAACCGGCATAACTATACGAAGTTATTGTCCGATTTCGATGAAATTTTCAGGGATTGTGCTGGTAGGTCCAGTGTCAAACATGGCTATTTCTAAAAAAATCGAGGGATTAATAATTATTACATAAAAGAAATTATTAATAAACTAATATCGATATTATAAGTATAAAAATATTGTTACTAAAACACTATAATCTATGATTACATTCAATGAGCCACATTGTTGCATACCAAAATAAACATGTTATCTTTCTATTGGTTGACACAACACGAGAATGTTCAGTAGAACAAACTTTCTTTTTAAACACAATCGATCTGAAGATGCAGCCAAATCATTTTATTGAAACATAAAACCCCTCAATTGCGTTTTTCAGCTCTCTCCTTCTTGTTCCAAGTCACGTAAAGGTTGTAAGACGAGCGAGACTGCAAAGGAAACTACCTAAGGAAATGGGTTCTCACGCTATTTGCAATTTATAAAGGTTTTTATTGCGAAGAGAAGCTTTTCGCTTTTCCTTCGAAGAACCTCTCAGTGTCATGAAGTTCTGACTAGGCACGGCAGTCGAATAGTACGCGAAACTAGGAATTCTGACGCCTTCTCAACGTCAGAAGGGCTCCTTCAAGCCTGTCGAAATATTTAAAAAGGGTCGACAAAGATCGGGCTCGAAGACCCCGTTTGTACTCGCCGGACACTAACTCCCCGGAAGAACTGGATATTACAGACCCTCCTCACGTAGTCAACGGAAGCATTTGTTTGTCTGAAAGAACGTTGCAGAACCACGAGGAAAAACTCGCTTTTTTTAGAGCTCGCCGAACCAACTTTTTCTTCCCATAAAGAGAAAAATACTCTCCATACTCCGTCCTTCTTCAATTCATTCGAGTTATCATTTCCTCAGATCTTCTTCTTTCAGTCTTTTACTTAATAGGCTTTTTCCATTTCCTTTTGTTCCCTTTTGAAAATTTCCATTTATGAATATCAAATCATTTTTCTGCAAAGGGAAACAAATATTTTGCGAGGGATCGTTAAGAGATGTGATACAGTTGGAACATAAATTGAATATTAGGGAGAGAACGTACAAACTTTCGAGAGGTTTTCTTTCGTTTTCAGCAGAGTTTCTCTCTTAGGAAACTCAATTCATGAATTTCATGTACCTGGAAGAGTCATCGATACTTGGTTAGTTGAAGGAGAAGGTAGAGTTTTATTTTATCCAAGTTCGGACTTAATGATTTATTATTATCATTCCCCACCTCGCCCGTAGCCAGGATTTGGTTTCAGTGGGACGAAATATAATGATGAGTCTTTTTTTTTCTTTATTTAGGCGGAACCTCAGAGCGCTGTTCATGATAGTTTGCAGAATATGGAAAGACGAAAAAATACCAGAGGAATGGAGTCTTGCCATCATAGTTCCAGTTCACAAAAAGGGGACAAGATGGACTGTAGCAATTACCGAGGAATCTCCCTACTGGACATTGCATATAAGGTCTTGTCTATTGCCATCAAAGAAAAGCTGCAAGAGTAAGGAGATGAACTACTAGGAGAGGGGTTTAGAGGAAAAATATCGACTACAGACCAGATTTTTAAAATGCGCGTCGAACTTGAAAAATGTTATGAGCAAAATGTTACCCTACACCACCTGTTTATCGACTACCTCAAGGCTTTTGATAGCATTGATAGGTCTGAGATGATTGAGGCGATCACTGAGCTCGGAATCCCGAGGAAGTTGGTCAGATTGGCTGAGATGACTCTAAGTAGGAGCAGATGTGCTGTAAAGGTAGATGGTAAAATCGCTGACCCCTTTGAAGTATCCTGTGGATTAAGGCAAGGAGATCCGATCTCAGCGGTAATTTTTAACCTCACCTTGGAGTACGTCATTCGTAAGCTTGATGTGAATATATCAGGATGTATATACCATCGCTCCATCCAGTTACTGGAGTTTGCGGATGACATTGTCTTGACTGCATGTTCAATCCAGGCACTGGAGGAGGCGTTTTCGCAATTACGATGTGGAGCTGAGGAGGTTGGGCTGAAAGTGAACCACGACAAAACCCTTTACATGAAAACCTCCCGAGAAGACAATAATTACCCAACCACTGTCACACTTGATGGTTGTGAATTTGCAGCTACCAAAGAATTCAAGTACCTAGGCCGATTCTGACAAACGATAATGACTGCAGTAAAGAGATACGTGCAAGGTTGGCCACTGGAAACAGGACATACTTGCAGGACCTCCTCAAATCACGAATCTTATCCCGAAATCCTAAAATACAAGTATATGAGTCTATCATACGTCCGATAGTTACATACGGAGCGGAATGCTGGGTATTGACAAATCGGGACATAGCATTGCTGCAGGTATGAGAAAGAAAGATTTTGAGGAGGATTTTCGGCCCAGTGTGCAACAGAGGAGTGTGGCGTACTAGAAAAAACGAAGAGCTACATCAACTTTATTGTAAACCGGGTATAGTAGGAGTCAAAAGTGCTCGACTGCGATGGATGGGACACGTTTTCCGTAGCAATCCTAATGGCCCCCTGAGGAGGTTATTGGACGGAAATCCCGGGGGACGCAGGTTGCGAGGAAGACCAAAAAAGACGTGGATGCAGGACGTGGAGGGTGACTTGAGCCAGTTAAATGTTCGGTTGTGGCGGAGGAAGACAGCAGAAAGGTCAGTCTGGAGGGGGATATGTGAACAGGCCAAGGCTGTAGAGTCAATAAGAAGAAGAAGAAGAAGGAGGAACCTTGAGGAGGTCATAGGTGCCATATAAATAATAAAGTAACAAAACTATAACTTGTAATACACAGATAAACATTTCAGTTTATTAGGTGAGTAGTCATTTCCGAGGAGGTCTTCGAGATGTCTTGTAGGAGTTGCAGGAGGTAAATCTAGGGATGGCATATCGATTGAAATGTATCGATATGCTGATCAAATGATATATCATCTGTGAGAAATCGATATCTCTTACTATGTGTACGGAAAGTTAAATTTCTGGGTTTGCAACTAACAATCAGGCTTTCCTGGAATGAACACGTCAAGTCAGTCATCGAAAAAACGGAATTGTATTCTAATGTCCTGAGGTCGTTTACTAATACCACTTGGGGAGCAGACCTGACCATTGCACTGCAATTTTACCGGGCCACTATACGCAGCGTTATAGACTATGGATCTATATTTTACGGAGCCGCGTGTAAGACCACTCTCACACGACTAGACCGTATCCAGTATAAGAGCCTCCGTTCGTCGATGGGAGCACTCACATCCACTCCCCTCAATGCCTTATTAGCTGAAGTTGCTACCCCTAGAGCAACGCAGGGGAAAGCTATGTGATCGATTCTTGGCGTCATTGTATGGGAGAAATAAAGAAGGGTATTCTGCAATTAGACAACTGACAGTCGATATGCTAGTAGAACGTTACTGGACGAAAAAAGTAGCCCCGTGTCTGTGTAAAAGTTTTCTTAGAATACACGATGAGACTCACTGGATAGCCTCGTCAACGCACCCTGAAAGCTATGCACTACCGTTCAAAACACTCATTCACTCTCCAAATGTAATAATACGACGAGAATTGGATGTGACACTGCAACTCCTGGTGACATATACACTGACGGGTCGAAGATCTACTCCAGGGTGGGTAGTGCATTTTTGGACGATTCGGAAAAAGTCGTGAAGAGCATCAGACTCTGGGACAAGAGCTCAATCTACACGGCAGAGCTGAACGCTATATTGCAGAGCCTAGTGTATGCAAGAGAAACAATGAATGAAAAGCGTCAAATAATCATAATCTCAGACTCCCAAAGTGCATTGTTGAAACTAAAAAACATCAATATAAGCAGCAAGATAACGAAACTGGAAGCTGACATCCTCCGACAAATGAGTTTACTTCGCGACAGTGGAAAGCAAAATACACTTTATCAGGATGAAATCACGTATTGGTGTACCGGGAAATGAGACGGCGAATACGGCCGCTAGACGAGCCACAGATCTCCCTGCCCCTGACCCAGCTGGACTAGGGGAGTGGGGGGCACATTTGACACTTTTTCGCATTTTCCATCCTACAAGGTTGAAAGAACGAGAGGTCTTGAATTTCTTTCTTCTATCGTTAACTACGGTATTTTTGCTACCCTCATACATCTCGTTCCTTTTTCAATCTGCTTGCCAAGTATTATTTTTTGTGAATTTTCAAAATGCTTAGGAAGTGACAATTGTGCCCCACCGGTGGGGCACAATTGACATGAGAAAGGGGCACTTTTGACAGTTCACAGAAAGTACCATAATTCTAAACTAATCTTACCAAAAAACCATGGAACGTCCTGCAAATCATTATCTGGCAATAATGTTGAGTCAGACAGAACAACTATAGACCCTGCAGCCTGTAACAATCAACACTACCAACACAATTTCAATTAGATGAGTATCCACTCTTCTTTCTGAAAGGAACACCAAGTTTTATGGATGTAGGAATTGAAGTAACAAAAAATAATGATCAAAACAAAGATGTTTATTGAAAAACGTCAGGTCGAGTAGGTATTCAAAATCCTACATAACATAGCATTGACAAACTTCATAGGTACGTAAAAATATATGTCAAAATATATGTCAAATGTTCCCCTAGCAAAACTGTCAAAACTACCCCGAGGGTAGCCATTACAGTAAAACCCAAGCCAACCTCGAATGATGAATTGTTTTGAAGAATCCAAGGAAAACACTTGCATGGAGACATATACGACTGACAAACTGGATGAGCTACATTAGAAAAAAAACTGAATCCACTCGGTAATCAACGAAAAACAAAATGAAAAAAAACCTACTTTTGAGGGGTCCAAACACTCAAACCGCCATGAGCCGACTAGATGATTTGTAACCTGCACGGTTTTCACCTGGAATGGTTCTTCTTCTTCTTCTTCACAATACAAAAACACGAAATCGCGGTAAAATTCAAATCTTGTGTGACAAACAGCCATTGTCAAATGTGCCCCTATGTCAAATGTGCCCCCCACTCCCCTATATCCCTACACAGACCTATATAGGAGCATAGACAGCGAACATAAGCACGAAAGGCAAGATTTTTACGTCAATTACCCTAAGGGGAAAAAGTACACTTTTATGTTCCAAAAAGTAAAACACCGTGCATGGTTCAGCAAAATCGAAACCCCGAAACCAAGGAAGTACTTCAAAGTCATAATATACACATGATCGGAAGAAGCCAAAGCGCGGGATGCCGAGCATACCCGGAAGAAATTGAAACACTGGAACACGTTCTCTTCAGCTGCCCGCAATACGAACAACCGAGAAAACTTTGATGCTATCTCCGCAGAAGTTCTACAACCCTTCAATATGGACCATATACTCAGCCTAGAGAAAATTGATATCTACGACGCTATTAAATAGCGTACAAACATAAACATAATTACATACAAACATAACTATAAATTTTATAGTTATGTTACTAACATTAATATATTTATAAAGATTAGGTAATATTATATACTTACTTATCAACACTACTACTACTCTAACTATTGTATGGTTGAATGGCTCTATGCCAATACCAAATAAATACAAAAAATAAAAATCGATACCTCCGATATATCGGAGTAAAAATATCGATATTTCGACATATCGGACGATCTACTTGGAAAATCAAATTGAAGTACCTACGTAGGTGAATTAATTCGTTTTAAAACTATACAAACATTATTTTGAGGACGTATATCGACATATCGAAAGATGTACTTAAAACGACAAGAGAACAATTAAAACTTGAAAGTTTGCAACCAACAAAAATTACTGGAAAAACATCAAAACTACCTACTTTTAAACTGTGGATAATATTCACTATAAAAGTAGTCTTTTGAAGAAACTCAATTTTAAATGCTTGCATACGAGTCTGCAACACATTGGGACATTTTCATGTCAACCACTACACAACAAGGTAGTGAAGTAAGGTTGTTAGTTCATGTACCCGAGCATCAAAATAAGAAAACAGTTGATTGTTCTCTACGCAACAGAGTGAGTCTATTTATTTATTGGTCGCGTGAGCAAGACTTGCTTAGTTTTCGTGACGATTTTTCAGTTTATGTGCCAAAGCAGACATGAAAATGTCAAAACTTGTCGAAGTAAGTAGGTAGGTGAATTGAAACGTCGCTAACATCATTTTGGAAAAAAATATTGATGTACTCGACATATTGGAAGATCTACTTGGAAAAATCGGTCGAAGTAATTATTAACCTACTTTGAAGAGAAACTGGGTATGAATTATCAAAATTCATAGTTTAAAAACAGAAAAAAGTGCAAAAATGGCATGGTATATAAATTGCTGTGAGGAGTATGTTGAGACTTTTTATTTCTCCAAAGAAACTGATAGGAATGCCGTTGGAATAACTAATCCAAAAAATAGAAACCAATCAAAACTGGGGACCTGATCCGAAAATCCAATTGAAATTGTTCAATATCTCTGAGGAAACTGATCCAAGAACCAAAGGGAAACTGATCTAAAGGTAATAGAGGAATTAATTTGTGTTGCCATTGTTCATTATATCGATGGACATATTACTATAATATTTATAGCTACTTACCTTCAAAAGCATTGTTACCAAATTAACGTTCCAACTCTCCCACACCACCCAAAATTTTTTAAACGAACAGGGATTTACACACAGTCAGCGTGTCTGTAGTATCGGTGTGTATGATTGCGAAGAAATTAATGGAGAATTAATGCAGATGGGCACGGCGGCGACTTCAATGCGTACCTACCTACCTACATACCTAGGACCTATCTGAGTTTGCTGTGATTCAAACTATATATTATTTTTCTCTTTTTGGTGTTTACTGACATCAGTTTTGTGGTCGGTCCGTTTTTTGTTTTAAATACCTACCTATTTTAATTTTATTATTGTTCATTTCAAACCACTTTATTGACTAACTGAATAATTAACCTACTTGTGATAATTTGCAACGTTTTGATGAAATAATAAAAACCACCAGGTATGAGTAAAATGGGAGGAACGAAATTCTTCGTTGTCAGAAGGTCTGACAAAGTTTGTCAATGTCGCTATTTCGTCGTATAAAGTTGGTAGAGCTCATCTCGTAAGCCACAACCATCACGGGCGATTCTTTCGTAAAATGGAGATTCTCCCATAAATTGGAGACGTACATGAGTAGTGAAGTAGTGCTCCAATTTACATAAATTCAAAAGGAGAAACGAGTCGTTTCACGTCCTACATGGACGTAAAGACTTTCTATTCAGAATGTTGGTCACTCGGCAGCATTATACGACCAGGGACGTAAGTTACGGTGAAGGCCGGGGAGGAACCACTATCCGGAATTACACCGCCTTGTCGACAAATTACGACATAAATTTGGTCGTCATTGTGTGCGTCGTTTTATGATGAAAGCCGCTCGGAATATTTACGTTTCGTCGGGTGGTTTTTTATCTTCCGTATTCAGTATGTCATTTCCGAGCTGAAAGCTGAAAACTTACTGATATTGATGAACTTTCACGAAGGATCATTGGGGCGGTATATTTCGCGCATTTAATGGAAGTAATATTATCGAGTACATCGATGAAATAATATATTAATAAAGGCAATCTATCTATGTTTTGGTCAACCGATATTGTGGAAAATTAATGTCTTAGTTTTGAGCTCCAGACTGTATGATTATGAGGCTGGAAATCAATGATGTTCAGATATGGATAAACGAAACGTGTATTATTTATTTATTTATTTATTGGCACAATACAAAAATTTCACATAAGAATCATGAGAAGAAAATAAAAAAGAAATTACAAAACATCTGCGAAAATTAATGTTTATATCTTCAATAAATATATAATGTGCCCACGGAAAGTTAAGTTCTCAATGATCTTGTGTTTTTCCGTGGAGTCTCATTAATTCTAAACTAATAAACTATTCCTGCTGACAATGGCACTATGAAAGATATAAACAGGAGTCCTAATAATGTGATTTCATCAATAAGTCCGTAACATGCCTTTTTAAGGCCAATACGTTTTTAAATTCACTAAAACTAATATTATTTTCATAGAAAAAATTCAGAGCAACAACATAAACGCTTCTCCTATATAGTTCAATTCGTATCTTCGGTTGTCTTAAATTAGACCTTTCTGTAGTTCTTGTGACGTATGTGCCTATACAGGTATCTTCCACATCCACTCCCGTTTTATACCCGTGTATACAAAAGTACAGGCCTCTCGAATAAATAAATCAGAAATACACAATGTGTCGAAGTCTCTATACAACCAACTTGTGTGGTATCTGGAGGCTTCCTTAATATAATTTTAATAATAACATTTTGAACCGTCTGAAGGACCCTTAACCGCGTTTTTGTAGCACCCCCCCCCCCCCCCCCCCCAACAATTATACCATACTTCAGTAAGGAAGAAACAAGGCCATAATATACCATTTTTAAATAATAAGAGTTCAGGAAACCACCCAAAGATTTAAAAACATAAAAAAGTTTACGCAGCTTTTTGGCTAATGAAGTAATATGCAGGTCAAAAGTCAACTTGGAATCGAAAAATACACCAAGATACTTGGAACATTGAGGAAATGGAATGGGTGTGCACCCACACAGATCATTCCCATGGCAGCTATTAGAGAGCAGACAAGCGACAAAACGTACGAACCGAACAGAACAGAACTGACAACATGACATCACCAAATATCGATACAATTCTGGATATTACCAGGTGAGACAACTCCTTACATAATTACTAACTCGGACCTCCTCAGTGAGTATCGGATATTCTTTCAAAGATTGACATTTTCGGATCAACTTCACTAAAAGTGAGCTGATAAAGTATCAGCCTTGTTCTGATACTGTACGTTGATTTGCATATTATTAAGAACTAGCTCAAAAGCCTGCTAAAAGCAGGCAAAAATAAAAACCGTAGATATGTGATAAAATGTAATATAATAATAAACTGAGTAATGAAATAATAGAGAAAGACATGGCCCCATTTTATTTTATTTTATTGCTCTGCAGCAGTAACTGTGACGTCCGATGAAGCAAATCGTAACTAATGGAGGCAATAAATTAGAGACTTTAGAATAAGGCGAATCAACAGAAAACTTCAAAAAATGGCATTTCGAAGCGATGGATAAAATGTCTTCGTCATGTTGCACGGAGTTGGTATTTCCTTCTAGGAGGGCGGAGGCGGCACGGAGTAGGTATTTCCCGACTTGGACAGGGGGTGGGAGCCGCCGAGAGGGTGGGCGACATACGTACGTACGGTTGGGGTTTTATGTATTAGGATTATTTTATTATGGTATTTTAATTAAATCATCAACAACCTTTCTGCACAAATCTCTAGTCCTAAAAACACACTCCTTGAAAAAAATGGGGAATTCGCCTCACATTTTTTTTTTTCTTTTTCGAAAGATGGTTCACTGTTATGGAAGAAAACCTTTTATTTATCCTACGCTGGGCGGAGGTCTTAATGCCATCTCCTTCCTGGCAGCCCAGTATAAATTGCTTTTTCTTCTCCACTCGGAGTCTTCATCATTTTGTCTAAGTTGAGGGATTGTTGGGCAATGGTCCTAGTGCCTGGCATCCATTGTTGCATTGGTATTGCACAGGGGGGCATGCCGGTGTAGGAGCAACTCCAATTCTGTGGGGATGACTGGAGGAAGTCATGTACAGTTGCTAACCTAACACTCGCTACGGAGTCTCTTCAGGGCAGGTTTCCAGGGATGGGTTGAACTATGAGTGATTCCCATTGTTTACCTAAGACCGCATCTCGGTGCCGGTTTGGGTGACTCTCATCTCAGCCTCGTTCATTGCCTGGTTGTGGGTGATGGGATCGTCAGTGGTTGGCGTGTCACTTCCTTTCTTGGCAAGTTCGTCGGCCTTTTCGTTACCCAACATCACAATGCGAGGCTACCCATTGGAGGACCACTCGCCATCACTTCAAGATCAACGCCCCTACGATCCTCTTCGCGCTGAGGGTGCTGTGTTCCTCAGGGACATCGGGCGAATACAGTGCGAGGATTGCCGACTGGGAGTCAACCACAAATACAACATTTGTTGGGGAACGGGATAGGCTAAGGAGTGCAGCAGCAGCCTCAGGTACAGCATGGACCTCTGCATCAAAGTTGGTGGACATTAGGCCCAAGCCGAAACCACCTTCAAACAATCCTGGGAAATGGTGACCTCCACCAGTCTTTCTCTGGGCTCAGTCTGCAGAGCCATCAGTGTAAATTTGAACCCAGCAGTCCACTGGGTAGAGTTCAGCGAGTGTCTCAAGGGACCGGGATCTCAGCTCCTCCTGAGTAGTATCCTTTTTCCTTGCCTGGTAGGTGCCGGTTTGGGTGACTCTCATCTCAGCCTCGTTCATTGCCTGGTTGTGGGTGATGGGATCGTCAGTGGTAGGCATGTCACTTCCTTTCTTGGCAAGTTCGTCGGCCTTTTCGTTACCCATCACACCACAATGCGGGGCTACCCATTGGAGGACCACTCGCCATCACTTCAACATCAACGCCCCTAGGACTCTCTTTGCGCTGAGGGTGCTGTGTTCCTCAGGGACATCGGGCGAACACAGTGCGAGGATTGCCGACTTGGAGTCAACAACAAATACAACATTTGTTGGGGAACGGGATAGGCTAAGGAGTGCAACAGCAGCCTCAGGTACAGCACGGACCTCCTCGTCAAAGTTGGTGGACATTAGGCCCAAGCCGAAAACACCTTCAAACAATCCTGGGGAATGGTAACCTGAACCAGTCTTCCTCTATGCTCGGTCTGCAGAACCATCAGTGTAAATTCGAACCAGCAGTCCACTGGGTAGAATTCAGCGAGTGTCTCAAGGGACCGGGATCTCAGCTCCTCCCGAGTAGTCTCCTCTTTCCTTGCCTGGGAAAAATCCATTTTGGTGGAAGAAAACCATAGTGTGCTGCTCAAAAAAGCATACAAAAAATTTAGAGAATTTAAGGAAGATGGAAATTTTAAATGTAGCGACACTCTGTATAGGGGAGCAGCCAAGTTGCGACTATCCGGCTGCCTAACCAATTGATTCCATTCATGAAGAGTCCCTTCATAGGGGAATCTGTGTTCTTTACGACAGTAGTGCTACCTCTCGAAGCGTACATGAAACTAATAGCTTACGTGGTTGAACACGGGAGTGAGCGAACTGATGAAGAAAAGAACGCAGACGCAAAAGAGACCAAAAGAAGCAATTCTACTCATTCATATATCGTATACAATACGATTCTACCTATTAGTTTATCAAACATTATTAGTCTTCATCTTCTCCATCTATATTAGTTAATTTCGTTATTTGAATCACATTGTTTGAGTTTCTTGTGGATTGTTTCCTGTGGTCACAAGGGCGCCTACAACTCTACCTGTTGACGTTGTTCGACACTATTTGCTGAGGTACCTACTTCTTTTACGCTTTTACGTTTTGCTGGAGGAACACCGAGGTGTGATGTCCTCAGCTTCTCTCGATTTTCGTGGTGTTTTTTGACAGAGGCTTTTTAATTTAATTTTTTTCCTTTGGGTATTCCTAGTGCTAAACGTTATTCTAGGGTCCTATTATTGGATTTGACTTGAAATTCCAGAATCTAAAATTGAGGCAAATTCTCCATTCTTGAAAAAGTAAATCAATCTCTTCAAAATAATGAGGAATTTCACCGAATTCTGTTTGCATTTTTCCTGAATAGTTAATGGTGTGGGATAGATGAAAATCGGGTTGATTTTGGAAAATAAGTCTCCTGTTATTTCTGGGAGACATTCAAAATTTATGATTTCAAAAAAACAACGGGAAAACGGATCTTTTCAACGTGAAGCGGAAACGCTCGCTGATTGGCTGTTTGGATTGCCGTCTCCTCCCAGTGTTGCCCGATGGAACGACGAAATCGTGTTATCTAAGAGGAAAATTATCAAACAAAAACAAGGGAAACCTCATTTTCTCCATCTTGCTTTTTCCATTTTTTTCTCTTCAGTTCTTCGATTTCGATCTTTACTGATTTTGTGAAATGTTGCCTCTGAGGACTATGTGAAGTGAGATTTCGATCTCAGCGCTTCAAGCGGCCGTTCATGAACTATTGCTGGTTGACGTCATCCTCTCGGTTTTTTTAACGTTCATATTTTCTACACTGTTTTGTTTATTCGTAAATTATGAAGTACTGGCTGAAAGTTCGCCGTAGGAGGTTTTTCGAGGTGCTGAATCCTATTTTGGGGTCAAAAACAGAAAATTCCGACATGTTGAAATTCCTCATTAGCTATAAAATTGACTCTCGAAGTTTATTGGTCATCTTCGTTAACATCTCCCCCCTGACCATTTCTCCAAGAAAGCAACATTACGTTTGTAACTCATTACCATTCACTGTTTTTACTAAATAAGACCTAGATTGGTCCAAAACATTATAATGAGGGAAGCTTTAAACATCTTTGAGGTGGCCCCTTTCGGCCTTGCGATTCTTCTAGTTTGGGAAGAAACACAGTATTTTCTGTATTTTCCGCAATCTGGAGTGAAAACATTATTCTACTAGAATCAGACGCTGAATCGAATGAGTCCTTCGGGCGATTTCTTCACGATAGACGCAGACATGAAGGGCGAGGACCGAAGAGGGAAGTCGTATCGATTGATCTGTTAAGCTATTCGAGCACCCTATCTCGAGGTAACGCGAGGAATCCATGAATTTCTCTTTCGCATTATCCTGCTCCACCGACGTCTTTCACTCTTTTTCCTCCACCCCTTCTTCATCTCGTTCTATTTTTGTGATGTATTCGCCGTATGAAACGGGAAAGAGCCACTGCTGCAGCGTCGACGGAATTTGTATTCCACAGGAGGTGTTCTCCCTCACGTATCCTTTTCGCGATTCGTTCTTTGTTCATACCGAGCTCACGGACATCCGTTTATTACTAGTACGCTCTCTTTGAAGGTGACCCAGCAGTGTTGAAGCTGAACTTTAAATTACGAACACTTGCGAGAGTTCTCACAATCAATCACAATCACATATTCGTTGAACCACGCCCAGCTTCAGTAGAAAATAGCAGCAGTAGAGAGTTGGCAACGTCGCATAACATGCCTATTGCGGCGGAATACTTCGCTTTTCTGTTTGATAGCGTTCATTCGTTCATTTCCGAATTTCTCTACACAAGTTATTGCCTCTAATAATAATTATAATTATAATAATTCTGTGCCTACTTATCTCTCATAATGATGATTGAAATGAAATGGAGATTTCTACGTACCGTTTTGGATTTTGTAAGTCTCCATTTCAGCAATAAATTTCACTCCTTGTGTTCTGCTGATTTTCCATACTGTGGCCCACCTAAAGATCACGACCTACGTGTTTTTTCCGCATTGTTTCTAAATTATTTGTACATTATTTAGGAGGATAATTTCAGATGAATTAATTGATTTGTTGGCTGTTTGACATAGCTGTAATGCTGATGTAAGAAAGAACAAAAAGAGATTAGTAGTATGCTATAGGTCTGCTTATGTTTTACAGGAAACCCTGTAACATTAATGAGATAATAATTAAGGAAATCCAGTCCTGACCTATCCCTAACCCCTTACCCATCCCTAATCTGTATCCAACCCATCCACAGCTCATCCCCAACCCAGCCCTGTCCTATCCCTAACCCTTAACCCATACCTAACCAATCCATAACTCGTCCCTAATCCATCCCCAGCTCATCCCCAACCCAGCCTTGATCTATCCCAATCCCTAACCCATCCCTATCCCATCTCCAACCTATTCCTAACCTATCCCTAACCCCTTACCCATCCACAGCTCATCCCCAACCCAGCCCTGTCCTATCCCTAGCCCTTAACCCATACCCAACCCATCCATAACACGTCCCTAATCCATCCCCAACCCAGCCTTGACCTATCCCAATCCCTAACCCATCCCTAGCCCATCTCCAACCTATTCCTAACCTATCCCTAACCCCTTACCCATCCACAGCTCATCCCCAACCCAGCCCTGTCCTATCCCAATCCCTAACCCATCAATAGCCCATCTCCAACCTATTCCTAACCTATCCCTAACCCCTTACCCAACCCATCCATAACTCGTCCCTAATCCATCCCCAACCCATCCCCAGCTCATCCCCAACCCAGCCTTGACCTATCCCAATCCCTAACCCATCTCCAACCTATTCCTAACCTATCCCTAACCCCTTACCCATCCACAGCTCATCCCCAACCCAGCCCTGTCCTATCCCTAACCCCATACCCAACCCATCCATAACACGTCCCTAGCCCATCCCCAACTCATCCCTAACCCATCCACAGCTCATCCCTAACCCTGCCCTGTCCAATCCCATTTCTAACCCATACCTAACTCATACCTAACCCATCCCTAGTCCTAACTTATACCCAGCCCATCCCTAACCCGTCTCTAACTTATCTCCAACCCATCCCTAACCCCTATCCTATCCCTAATCCATCCTCAACCCATATCCAGTTTATCTCTAACCCATCCCCAGCTCATTCCCAACCCAGCCCTGACCTTACTATAACCCCTAACCCATACCCAGCTCATCTCCAACCTATCCCTAACCCCTGAACATGCCTAACTCACCCCTGAGTAAAACCCTTGTTTTAATGAAACAAAAGTACTACTACCTAGTTGCCTATCACTTGAATACAGTACATACTTACCTAGTTACGGTTGTGAGAGGTCAAGTGTTCCTATAAGTACTAATGGTAGTAATTGAGGAATTGGTAGTATATTGAATAATTTATTGCTTACCTCCAGTAATATTAAGACTGAAGACTGTAATTTTGACTCAAGGAGCCTTAAGGTTGGACTGCGTATTAGTCAACGCCTATTTTCATTTAAATATTTTCCTTTTGCATTGGTTTGGTATTTTATGTAACCTTGAAACATGAAGAAAAAAACTGAATAATATTCCTAATAATTAAACAACCCGAGCGGGGAATATTTTCATAAAAATCAAATTGAAAACCATGTAAGTCTGGTGTCAAAGGCTGGGTAAAAATATTTAAGTCCATTTTTTCGTTCGCTGAAGTAAATTTTGATGAAATTAGTCTCAGGCTCTTTGAAATACTACTTTTACCACCAGTTTTAAGGAATGGAACAAAACAACTTAAATAAAACTTAAAAAACTTAAAAATTAAAAAACTTAATGTAAGTATATGGAATGGAAACTTAATGATTTAGTTTTTAGTGTCCCCTGTAAAATTTGATACACTCGATTTACATGGTTTTCCAGGTATATGAACGTCAGTTCTATTTTCCCTAATAATTAGGGACAATTATTGTCTCTAATTGGATAATATTTCTTTGACAATTTTTGCGAACATCCACGAATCCATTATTATTCAATTTATACTGCTCATCAATCTTCGAAGTTCTTCTCAAATTTCACATGCCTCACTTTTATTACTCACCAGCTGTGGCGTCTTTACTCCTCTCAAAATTGAACGTTGTTAAGACAGTAGTGAGGTACATGCAGCTAGTGGAAAATGAAATAAAGTTTCATCATAAATTGCGATGGGCACGACGTTGATTTCAACCAAGATGAGTTTTCGACGTGAAACTTTCTTTTCCCCGTTTTTCTTTGGCTTCTTCCGAAAGAAATAACTGGTTTAGTACAGTTCTCAAGTTTCTCTCCTCCTACGCTATTAAGAAAAGCAATCTTGAGTTAATATATTGTTTTCGGTTCTCTTTTTTTTTCTTTTTTTTGAATTTTTTTTACAGCCAGGAAAGAAGAAGAGGCTTATTCCAACCAACCGACAATTCCTCTCAATACGAAATGGGGAAATGAGTATGCTGTAGGTAAAAGCGTTTTTCAAGAATCGTAGTAGGTGTTTTTTTGCCAGAGTGAGCGTCTTACTAGCCAGTCTGAAATCAATGTTCTGATATTAGCTAGGTAGTAATACGGTTTTGCTATCTCTCACAACATCGGTTTTGAGAACAAGGAGGGACGTCGACAGAGATATTTGGGAAAACCATTGCCACTACTTACCTACTTCACTATCAAGTTTATTCATATGAAATAAACTACTTTCCACTCATTTCGAAAAAAAATAAAGAGTTGTGGGTGCCTTCATTTGGAAATTTGAAAACTGTGGACAACTCGAAGGAACGAACAATGATCACATTTTGGTCAACTAAAATTTGAACGTAGATTAGGCCTCTTGCGATTCACCCTCGTGTTTCTGATTTATCATTTTTTTTAAACCCTTAAGTTCACATAGGGACCGAACGACTGGTCCTACAGAGCTCTGCGTGGTCTCATTCGATTCTAAAAATTTAATACTATTATAAAGTTATGAAAAAACAATACCTTTATATCAAAATTTTTTGAGCTAGAGTGATTTCCAAATTTCAACCCTTGGACGTGACTGACATCAACCGAAAGCTTCGCGGCACAACTGGACCCCAAATGGAGCCCATGTACCAAATTTGAACCAAATCGGTCCAGGGTTGCGTACGGCGGACGGACGGTAAATTTTGGTTTATTATTTTCAATATTGAACCTTTGGAATCGACCAAGAAAATTTTTTTTAACACCCCCTCAAAATTTGTTGGTTTACGTTGCAAGGTTCGTAGAATCCAAAAATTGAAGGAAAAAAATTGACACACTTTAAACTGGAACAGCGAGGTTATTGTCCGAACCTCTTGGTGGTAACTTTCAGCAGAGGAGCTGAAATAAATATTATGGATGTCTCAGTGGTCTCTGGCTCCGGCCAGAGATCACTCGCAGACATCAATGCTTCCAAAATTCAAAAATATGAAGTTGACGCATTACTAGAGGCTGCAGCAGCACTTGTGAACATTCAGCGAAACCAACTAAAGGTGATTGGAGCAACTATCACCTGGAGAGGGATACGGCATGGCAAGTCAGCCAAGGATCTGATTCGGGCTGGTTACCCACTGTTTATCCTGGAGTGGATGACCACCCGATTCCTAACAGGAGGATCATTCATTTGGTCTAAATTCAGGGCTCCGTGGGACTTGGAGCTGAACTTGAACCCCATGGGGAGGAGAAGCATCGACTGATGGCATAGCCGGAAGAGGCACAATCCTCCCTCCATCATTTGTGGGAGAAGGTGATTCAACCTTGTCCCTAACCCCATCGACATGACTGCTGAAAGTGCTGATACAATACTGTGATGTAAATATGTATGTACAATACCATCAATTGTAGTGGTGAAGTATTTTTTCCAAATATAAATTGTTAATGGTATATGGGCTCCATTTGGGGTCTAGTTGTGCCCCGAAGATTTTAGTTAATGTAGGTCACTTCTAAGGGTCGAAAAATGAATTTTGAAATTTTGAAAACGCCCTAACTCAAAAAATTTTGATATAAAAGTATTGTTTTTCCATCAATTTAAGAAAGTATAGAATTTTTTGAGACCACTCGGAGCCCTGTAGGACAAACCGTTCGCTCCCTACGAGAATTTAAGAGTTTTACGTACGATAAATCAGAAACACGAGTGTGAATCGCAAAAGAGGCCGAATCTCCGTTCAAATTTTAGCTGACCGAAATGCGATCGATGTTTTCCTTAATGTTGGATGGTTGGTGGCTTTGCAGACGAGTGATCTATATAAAAATAATAAACCATTGTGTAATAATTTGCAGCGTTTTATTAGATTTTTGGATTCTACGTACCCTGAAACGTAAACCAACACATTTTGAGGGGGGGTAAATTGTTTTTTTTCTTGGTCCATTCCAAAGGTTCATTATTGAAAATAATAAACCATAAAGGCACTTTGTGTGGGTTAAGAACAAAATGTTACGAGACATTTTTGTTGGAATTACGTTGTAGAATAGAATCCTGAAGTTATGCCCAACTTGAAAGGGACACCCTGTATAGTTACTAAGCTGTAATGCAAGTTGTGGGCTCCGATAGTTCTACCGCAATTGATGATGATTGCGTTGTGATGATCACCTATTCGGGAATATGTGGTGGGAAGGTACTGAAGAACATGTGAATCCCAGTCCCCTCTCCACTGCCGGATTTGCGGTTTAGAAGTGATGGCAGGGTATCACGCGATGTTACCCGTCAACTTCCTATCCTCCTCCGCCGCTTGTTTACCGCCCTCCCCTTAAGATTATTATCGTCTAAGGGTTGGAAAACACCATTCCGTCGTTCCTTTAGCGGGACAACACCCAATTTACAGATCTCGAGAGACAAATAAACGCGGACAAATTGAGACCACAAACGAAAGTGGGCCACCTATTCACGACCAACGGGCTTCTCCCAACCTCATCAAGAATAAATTTAAATTATTGCAGAGGACTTGAAATAAGCGATTTTTTCGGAATGTTCTTGGAATTGGGGTAATTTGACATTTCCGTCACCGAAATTAAAGAGTGACGCTTTGCCAATCAACAATTCATAACCAAGCGGTAGACATGGAGCTAAATTACTCAGAGCCTGACTTCTGAGACATTATTTTAGTCTATACTTATTTTATATTCATACTGTGAGAAGCTTTTAAATTTGGTTGAACATTTATATTCTCAAACTCGGAACTTTTCATTACTTTCCTCGTGGCATGAGGCAATTACACTGGGAAAATTATAACCATCGTAGTGTTTTTTGAAGAGTACTAAATCATCAAATGAAAAGCTGAAATTTCCCTGAAAAGCTATCTGTAACTGCAGAGTTCGAATAACAAACTGCTCCACAAAGCATGAATTTGGAAACAATTTCCTCTTATATTTTCCATTTATTATTACTAGTAGGGTTAGTAGAAGTAATAGTAGGGTCAGCAGTGACAGACGAGGGTTCTGCACAGATAATTCTGTGCAGACAGTAACAAATTTGGACGAAGATAATAACCTTTTTAGGAGTGTTAAACGATGTTGCGTGAGTTGGAGTCACCATCTAGTCATCTGAGTGAATTTCATGTTACACCCCAAAATTAGTTGATGTCGTTTTCTTCAGATTAGGATGAGAAGACGAGCGTTTCCAACCATGTTCAACCGTGTTCAACGATGCTTCCGAGTCTACCAAAGTAATGGAAGCTTTGTTTCACTTTTCAAGGTTGAAAAAAAAGTTTGCCAAGTGGGTGTGGCACATAGTTTCCTCGTATCCATAACCCGATTGTATAGATTATCCGATGCATAGTATGTACTTAGTTGATCTCAAAACATCAATCTCTAAGCACCTTGCACTACCCTAGAAATAAACGTTTGCGCATGCGCAGCGGCTACTATCAGTTAGGGGGGATGATTTTCATAGGGGACCATCTACACGCTAACCCGCACAATCCCTGAAAATTTCATCGAAATCGGATGAGAATTGTAGAAGTTATGGCTGTGGCAGGGATTTCATGACAGACACACAGACAGACACGGAACCAAAATTGTTCAGGAAAGTCTGAAAAGTAAAACGGGAGTGGAAATTTTGATTTTGGAGAACTTTTTTTTCAACCTTGAAAAGTGAAAACAAAGCTTCCGGTACCTTGGTTGACTCGGAAGCAAAATGTTCTCCAAAATCAAAATTTCCACTCCCGTTTTACTTTTCGAACAATTTTGGTTCCGTGTCTGTCTGTGTGCCTGTCATGAAATCCCTGCCACAGCCATAACTTCTACAATTCTCATCCGAGTTCGATGAAATTTTCAGGGATTGTGCGGGTTAGCGTGTAGATGGTCCCCTGTGAAAATCATTACCCCCGGACTGATAGTAGCCATTGCGCAAGCGCAAACGTGAAATACTTGCTACAGCCATAACTTCTACATTTTTCATCCGATTTCGATGAAATTTTCAGGGCGAATAAAATCATCATATGGATCATCTTGAAAAACGAATCTTTGAAAAATGTAAATCAAACAACCTTTTATATAGGTCTAGGTACGTTGATGATATAATAATACATGGATAATAATTCTATGGACAGGAACTGAAAGGCAACTACATTATTTTCATGGAAAAATCAATGCACTAGATCCTTTTGTTAAATTCACTCTTGAACTAGGGGGAAATAAGCTTAATTTTCTTGATAATTAATTCTCCATTTATAGAAAAGATACCTACAGTGATATCACTATTCATAGTACATCAAATCATCCCTTAGTTCATAAACATGCTGCTTTCCATAGTATGATCAATACAGCTTTGTCATTACCAATGAATGATCAAAATTTATCTAAAGAAAAAACTATTACTTATCAAAAGTATAGCAGCAAGCAATGGATATGACGGATGTCTCATTGATTCCATGTGGAATAAGGTTCTTAGGAAGTAGTGTAGGTACGGGGTTTGGTTAAAGAAGTTGTGTTAGAAGAGAAAAAGTGGATAAGTATACCTTATTATGGAAAGATTTCTGACAACATTGGCAAAATGTTATCATCTAGAAGTTTCAAAGTAGGGTTCAAAAATAAAAATAATCTTGAAGCTTCGTTGGGTTCTGTTAAAGATAATGAAGTAATGTTTTTTCATCAATTTAAGATAGCATAGAATTTTTAGAATTTTTTGAGACCACGCGGAGCCCCGTAGGACAAACCGTACGCTCCCTATGAGGATTTAAAGGTTGGACTTACGATGAATCAGAAACACGAGTGTGAATCGCAAAAGAGGCCTAATCTCCGTTCAAATGTTAGCTGACCGAAATGCGATCGATGTTTTTCTTCAAGTTGGTTGGTGGTAACAATGGCAAAGCCGTGTTCTTTGCAGACGAGTGATCTATATAGAAAAATAATAAAACTAAGTGTGATAATTTGGAGCGTTTTTAAATGTTTGACCAGTGTGTTTGTTACTCATCTTTTAAACCCGTCTTTTACTGGGGATCAGATTTTTCGATGTCAGTTACTGGGTAATTAACCTCTTTTCATAATTGAGTGATTAAATATAGAATCAATTTATTTATAACATCCAGAACCAGCCAAATGTTAGAAAAGATGTCGCACGAGAGAAAAATAGTTGAAAAAACTCCGATTACAGCGCAAGGCTCAGAAAATTAAGTTAAGCTGAAAGTGGCATCTTGAGCCTGTCAGTGACTGGTGACGTTATCCTAGGTTATAGTGATTGAAGATAAAATAATAAAAAAACACTTCATTATATTCAAAACTGGAAGTCTACGTGAAAGATGAAGTAAGAGGACTCAGTTTCTCCTTATCAATTCTTTTATTAGGCAAGCGCTTTTGGGACAAGCTGTGGCCCCTTTTTCAAGCCTAAAAATAATGTAAAAAAACAAATGTTTTTAAGATTACAATTCTAATAGTGTTTCAATTGTAATCTTCAAAATAAATTGTTTTTTATTCTATTTTTAGGCTTGAAAATGGGGCCACAGCTTGCCCAGTAAAAGAATTGATAAGGAGGAACTGAGTCCTTCTGCTTCACCTTCCACATAGACTTCCTATATGAATACAGCAGGAACGCAGAACGACATAATTCAAACTGAGTTTTATGCATTCTATTGTTCCTATTTCTTGTATTTACATGTGTGGAGTTCTTGGCTGCTTTAAAGTTCCATTATTTTTGTTTCAGCTATCGTACGCAGACACCCACCCGATGTTCACCTCCGACCACTTTCCCAACTTCTACCGGGTTGTTCCCAGCGAAAACGCCTTCAACGCTCCCCGCCTCGAGCTGATGCGTCAATTCAATTGGACTCGCGTCGGCACGATCTATCAAAACGAGCCGAGATACTCATTGGTTAGTTTAATTTCCTATATCCTTCTATACATCTATGAATTGGAAGAGGGAGCACGCTAAAACAACTTAATAGATTCTTAAATAATTAATAGATTATTGTACACGGGTTTTGATTGAGCACAGGTACCTTACAGGTACCTTTACAGGTACCTATTCTATTAAGTATATTGTTCCTGAGAGCGGTTTAAGTAATCAATCAATTTCGCCAACGTTTCCGTGGATTTGTACACCATCTGTCACGAAAGCGATATCTAACTTTTTATTTATTGTGATTTAATTTGGCATAAAAATTTAGTATTCAAATTTCAGAGTTTAATTTCGTCATGTGATATTTTGGCACTAAATTAGTGTTCATGTGAAGAGGTATGTTTTGAGATTGTTGTATAGTTTCAATGGTAAGAAAAAGTTTATTGAGCTTAATAAAAGCAAAAAAGTTAACGAGAGAAGAAAAGTGTTTTCTATTGTAAGTATACAATAGAAAAAGTGGTAAACAGAGCGTGGTTATTCCGATACATCAATGGAACGGTTGAGAATTGAGGTGCTTCAAAGAGCCAACGAACTATCGACAACATTGATTGATGACTATAGTGTGAGATTTGAAAGCAATAGAGATAAACAAAACGACGTTCAGGGAGCGCGAACCGCTGTAAGTCTTTTGAAGAAAGCCATAGATCGCCAAGAGACAGCTAAAGAAAAAGTCGTTTCGGTCGTAGCAGAAAGACAATCAAGAGAACCTCTGCAAGATGGAGTCCCAGAAGCAGAGAGATTATCATCGCAGGCGGGAAATTTGATAGCAAGAATGGAAAGTGCGCTAAGTATGGTGGTATCAACGGCAAAAAGTACTACCTTTACACCAGTAAAATCAGCTCAAATTAAATTACCGAAATTCGAAATCGAAAAATTTAATGGCGACTGTTTCAAATTCAAGGAATTTTGGCCGCTCTTCTCAAATCATATCCACGAAAATTCATCCTTCTCGAAGATCGATAAATTTAAATTACTTGTATCTCATTTGACAGAAAAAGCAAAATGACTTATCTCGGGATATGTAATATCGAAGCAAAATTATGATACGGTAATTGATCTGCTGAAAGAACGTTTTGGTGGTGAACAAGTTTTGATAAATGAACACTACAAAAGTCTAAATCACATTCCTAAGTCTACTGCTAAGAACATAGAATGTCAAAGGGACAACGTAATCAAGAAGCAATTGTCTATGGGAATATTTGAATAGGTAGGTACCCAAGAATCAATCCGAAATTCATCGTATCCATTATTTGCCTCATGTTGTCGTCACACCTCAAAAAACTGCAACAAAAGTAAGAATTGTGTTTGATGAGTCCGCCAAAGCGAAGAGGGCAGAAAAAAACTTGAATGAGTGTTTATATAAGGGAAGAGATAATAATAATACTGGCAGACCTTTGTGGAATGCTTCTAAGAGCACATACCCATAATTTTGTAGCAATTCCCGATATCGAGAAATCCTTTCTTCGAATAGGACTTCGGGAATATGATCGGGACGTTACACGATTTATTTGGATTAAGGACAACGACAAACCTCCTGACGATGACAATCATGCTGATTTGGCCACGAGAGGCAAGGTTGTAGATGTAAGTGATTTTCCTTTCTGGTGGGAGGGGTCCAGCATGTTCGAGCTCAACGGAAGAAGACGCAAAATATTGGGAAAAAAACGCCGAAGAACTGCTTCCTCAAAGACAACTCCTTCATCGCGCCATCAGTCAATTGTCTCCTCCGGAAGTTGAAGACCAAGTTTCTTGAAGGTGCTTTTTGGGGCTGGAGTGTCGCGAAAGCTGCTTTTACTGCATGAGACTGGTAAAGAATAAGAACACAATATGGCGATTTTAGAATAGGCTTATTTTAGTAAGTGAGGCTCTGCCTCCTGTAGCATTAAGTTAGTAATTAAGTACCTAACTGTTATTTTATTAGTTTGATTATTTAATAAAAGAGAAAAAACACTTTATTGAACATTGTAGAGGGAATGAAGGTGGACAAGGACAAGGAGTAGTTGTCGAAACGTAATGGATTTGCCGAAAGTTCAAAATGAGTTGCCAAAAGTTCAAATTGGTATGCCTAAAGTTTGATTATTAGTTTAATTATAATAATTTAAATAATTATAATATGAATAATAATAATAAATAATTATTATTTATTTATACAACAACCTATTGCCTCCCACGGCATGCCATGACTAGGTAGAAACTTCGATCTTGCGCAGCGCTTCCAGTGGATCCCCAGCCACTGCTGCCTGTTTGGAAACGACCGAGCTGACTTAGTTGCCAAGGACTTGGCTATCAATGGGGAAAGCTCGATCCACAACAATCTACCCTACTGTGACCTTGTCAGGTTCCTCAAAAAGGAAAAGTTAACCTCTGGCGCCAACAACACGAAGAGTGGACCATTGCCCGTGGCCATTGGACGAAAAACATTGCCCCAGACCCAACCAAGACCCCCTGATATCGTGCCATAAAAGAAACACCAAAATTTTTCAACACCAAGAACAGAGTCATCCTTGGACATGGGAATACTCCCCTATTTAAATTTACAGTTGATGTCAATGCATCCTTACCATTCTGTAACGATTGCAATGCAATTTCCGACATCAACCATTTATTGAATACTGCTATGAATAGTACTAAGTATGGCCTCGCAAGGACTCAATTTTGGGAGCACATAAAAAAACGTCTGCCAAGTGGGTGTGGCACATAGCTTCCTCGTATCCATAACCCGATTATATAGATGATCCGATGCATAGTAGATAATCTCAAAACACCAATCTCTAAGTACTTTTCACTACCCTCATAGGGGACCATCTACACGCTAATCTGGACAATCCAAGAAAATTTCATCAAATTCGGATGAAAAATGTAAGTGTTATGGCTGTTACAGGGATTTTACGTTTGCGCATGCGCAGAGGCTACTGTGAATTTTAAGGTCTTGATTTTCATTGGGAACCATCTACAACCAAATTCGCATAATCCCTGAAAATTTCATCGAAATCGGGTAGAAAATGTGGAAGTTATGGCCGTTACAAGGAATTCACGTTTGCACATGCGCAGCGGCTACTATCAGTCCGGGGGTAATGATCTTCATTAGGGACCATCTACAATCTAATCCGTATCATCCCTGAAAATTTCATTGAAATCGGATGGAAAATGTAGAAGTTATGGCCGTTACAAGGAAATTCACGTTTGCGCATGCGCAGTGGCTACTATCAGTCCGAAGGTGATGATTCTCATAAGGGACCATCTACAACCTAATTCGCATAATTCCTGAAAATTTCATTGAAATCGAATGGAAAATGTAGATGTTATGGCCGTTACAAGGAATTCTTGTTTGCGCATGCGCAGTCGCTTCTATCAGTCCGGGGATGATGATTTTCATAGGGGACCATCTACAACCTAATTCGCATAATTCCTGAAAATTTCATTGAAATCGAATGGAAAATGTAGATGTTATGGCCGTTACAAGGAATTCACGTTTGCGCATGCGCAGTCGCTTCTATCAGTCCGGGAATAATGATTTTCATAGGGGACCGTCTACACGCCAACCCGCACAATCCCTGAAAATTTCATAGAAATCGGACAATAACTTTGTATAGTTATGCGCGTTACAAGGAATTCATGACAGACACACAGACAGACAGACAGACAGACACACAGACACACAGACACGGAACCAAAATTGTTCAGAAAGGTCTAAAACGCAAAACGCGAGTGAAAATTTTGATTTTGGAGAACTTTTTTTTTCATCCTTGAAAAGTGAAAACAAAGCTTCCGCTACCTTGGTAGACTCGGAAGCAATAACTTCGACAGCTCGATGCTCAAAGAGATCTTCCTCTTCCTAACAGAAAATGAAATTACATTCTAACATTCCCCATAAGCTCATATTCTTTCCAAATTTTATTTATTGTGATTTAATTTGGCATGAAAATTTAGTATTCAAATTTCAGAGGTTAATTTCGTCATGTGATATTTTGGCCCTAAATTAGTGTTCATGTGTTCAAGTGTTCATGAAGAGGTATGTTTTGAGATTGTTGTATAGTTTCAATGGTAAGAAAAAGTTTATTGAGCTTAATAAAAGCAAAAAAGTTAACGAGAGAATAAAAGTGTTTTCTTTTGTAAATATACAATACCATCATCAGTGCTATGGTGAAGGGGGGGAAACCACAAAACCCATCCCACGGTATGAGGACTGTTTTTTTTTAATTTTTAAAATTTATATGAGTAACAGCATAAAACGCATTTATATCAGAAATTTTGTGATGAATCCGAATATACTATACATTTCCATAATTGTGAAGGTAATAACCACAAAAAAGGGAAAACCCCGTTTTTCTGGAATTTTTTCGAAATTTCGACCACTTTGGATTGTCCAAAATTTCTGGCTAACAACTTGACCTTTTGTTAGTTGTTAGGTACGAACATTTTGGCGAAAACTAAAAAAAAAGTTTCTAAATAATTACTCAAGTTATCCTGCGGACTGACGCATACTCGTATGATATGTCTGTACATATGATTTTTGGAAAAACTTCAGGGATCGTTTCAGAATGTTCCAAAGCGGATTTCAGTGAAACAAAGTCCATTCTAAAAATTTTGAGGCCATTGCAATAGCTTCATTTTCCTTGAAAATTCGCTAAAATCAACATAGTAGGTCTAGTGGATGCAATTTTGCAGGTGTTAGACGCAAATTTGCCTCTAGTTTAGGAATCACCCATTAGCCACAATATGGACTTGTACCGTTTCTACACTCAGCGCTTCATGTAAGGAAGTGGACAATTTCATTAACAAACTAAAACGCAGTTTCACTGCTCTTCCTTGGTTTGAAGAACAAGTTGTGTTTGTTATTGTGAAATGAGGATATAAACCCCTAAACGAAATTGGATTCTACTCGTCAGAATTCTCGTGACAATATATTCGCCCATCACTGCGAATACCAGACTGTTGCCCTGAAGGTTTCGGATCCGATAACTCCCACCTGTCAGCCCAGTCGAAGCCCACTAGGGATTTTCACCTTTCCTCCAATTACGGAGATATCCGAGACCAAACGGAAAATAACTACCGCCTCTACCGTCGCGCAGCCCCGAAACTCTCAATTTCTCTACACTCCCTCATGCAAAACGAATTATTCATACACACGAAACAGATATGTTGGTCGCGGTTAATTGGCTCTCCGTCGCTTTTGAAAAAACAATTTTCGAAGGGGTGAGCGGAAAATACTAATGAATAATAAACTTGTGTGGGCTGCGTTCGAAACGCTGTTCTCCGTGCCTGTTCTCGAAGTACGGAATCCCCTTTTGCACGAAATTTGTAAGGAACTGGCAGTTTTCTTAATGAGAATTGAACCAATGTAATCATTCTTCTTCTTCCTTGTAACATGATCGAACAAATAGACATGAAGTTAAAATGGGTGGTGTCAGGGCCTGTAAATAGGTTTGGGCTGGAATTAGGGAAGAATTGGTAATCTTGAAAAGAGTAAAAAATTTACTTATTTATTTATTTATTGGCACAATACAAAAATTTCACATAAGAATCACGAGAAGAAAAGAAAAAAAGAAATTACAAAACATCTGCGAAAATTAATGTTAACATCTTCAATAAATGTATAATGTGCCCACGGAAAGTTAAGTTCTCAATGAACTTGTGTTTTTCCGTGGAGTCTCATTAATTCTAAACTAATAAACTATTCCTGCTGACAATGGCACTATGAAAGATAAACTATGAAACAGGAGTCCTAATGATGTGATTTCATCAATAAGTCCGTAACATGCCTTTTAAAGGCCAATACGTTTTTAAATTCACTAAAACTAATATTATTTTCATAGAAAAATGCGCTTCTCCTATATAGTTCAATTCGTATCTTCGGTAGTCTTAAATTAGACCTTTCTGTAGTTCTTGTGACATATGTGCCTGTACAGGTATCTTCCACATCCACTCCCGTTTTATATACAAAAGTACAGGCCTCTCGAATAAATAAATCAGAAATACACAATGTGTCGAAGTCTCTATACAACCAACTTGTGTGGTATCTGGAGGGCTTCCTTAATATAATTTTAATAATAATATTTTGAACTGTCTGAAGGACCCTTAACCGCGTTTTTTTAGCACCCCCCCCCCCCCCTAACAATAATACCATACTTCAGTAAGGAAGAAACAAGGCCATAATATACCATTTTTAAATAATTAGAGTTCAGGAAATCACCCAAAGATTTAAAAACATAAAAAAGTTACGCAGCTTTTCGGCTAATGAATTAATATGCAGGTCAAAAGTCAACTTGGAATCAAAAAATACACCAAGATACTTGGAACATTGAGAAAATGGAATGGGTGGGCACCCACACAGATCATTCTCATGGCAGCTGTAAGAATGATGTTAAATTACTCCATCCAATGAAAATTCTTTTCGTGAGTTCCCTGTGAATCTAACTGAAGTTTTATCTATATTGAGGCACAAGTAATTATAATCCATCCAAGTTCGAACTATATTCAAAACCTGGCATCCCAACCTTACTAAATCATTTTAATTTTTAGAATAACAGATGATTGCTGTGTCTCAGCAAACCCAAATACTTTACCCTCCAAGTTCAAATTCATCAGTTCATTAATATATAGAACGAAAAGTATTGGCCCGAGAACAGTTCCCTGAGGGACACCACAATTTATTTTACCAGTAGAACTATAGGTATTACAGATTCGAGTTATCTGTGAACGATCCGTCAAGTACGATTTCATGAGATCGTACGGTAGCCCCCTTATGCCACATTGCTGCTATCTATGTAACAGCGTTGGATGGTGCAGCGAGTCAAAGCCTTATTACGAACATCAAGAAACAGTCCTACTGTACAAAATCCCTTATTGCATTTTTCAGAAATCAATTTATACATATCAAAAAGTCCGTGCTCCGTACCTAACCCTTTTGGGAAACCGAATTGTCTTTCAGAAATGATTCTGTTTGCCTTTAAAAAAGACACAAGTCTTGTTTTGATGCATTTCTCCAGAATTTTGGATAGTGATAATGTTAGAGCTATAGGTCTGTAATTACTCATTACATCCCTATCAGTCTTAAATAGTGGAATTACTACGCATTTTTTAAACATGGAAGGATACATACCAGTAGCAAACACCAAATTGAATATAAAAGTGAGGGCTGGTGCAATATTGGCTGCTATATTTTTTAGCACCGAAATATTCCCCTTTTGCTTCCGAGTCTACCAAGGTAGCGGAAGCTTTGTTTTCACTTTCAAGGTTGAAAAAAAAGTTCTCCAAAATCAAAATTTCCACTCGCGTTTTACGTTTCAGACCTTCCTGAACAATTTTGGTTCCGTGTCTGTCTTTTTTTTTTCCTCAGCAGCCAGTGACTTTATTCAACATGCTCCAATTTACATGACTACATGTATTTCACAATTACAATTTATCAATAGGTATAACAACAAATCAAAGTCCATGCTGTTGGTGAATGTGGAGAAAGGCTCGAGAAATCTCCCAACCAATATTCGCGCATTAGGAGGCCACAGCTCACCCGTCATTACCACTTTCCGAATGAGCCTACTTCGCTCCGGCTCAAACAACTGGCAGCTATTGATGAGGTGGTCCCACGTCTGCTCGGTCGCTCCATCACATCCGCAAAAAGGGTCCTTGGCCTGGCCGAAACAGAAGAGCGAGACCTTATTCCTTCCATGCTCAGTTAAGGCCTGGGTCATCTTGTATGATAGGTATTTGAAGCTCAGACTTCCTTCAGAAATACTTGGGTAGAAATTCCAAGTATGCCGCCCCTTCTGACTCAAGTTCCACTCGCGGTTCCATTCTCTCAGGCTGGCATCTGAACTCATCCTGAACTCATCCTGAACTCAAGTGGAAAGAAACTACCGCCTCCTCGTCCATGGCCGCCTCCTTGGCCAAGCGATCCGCCTCTTCATTGCCCACTGTACCGTCGTGTGCCCGAACCCAGCGCATAGCCACTCCAATTGCCATTCCTCAAGCTACACACGGTCCGCCGTATCCACTCCACAGTCTGCAATCGAATTTTCAGGTTCTTCAGACAACCCAAGGACACCTGGCTGTCAGTCCACAGCGTCACTCTTATCGTATCCTCTGGAATATTCTACTCACTGATCCAGCTGAGTGCCTCGGCAATGGCTAACAATTACGCCTGGCACAATTCCATGTCTGTCTGTCTGTCTGTCTGTGTGTGTCATGGAATCCTTGCCACAGCCATAACTTCTACAATTCTCATCCGATTTCGATGAAATGTTCAGGGATTGTGCGGGTTGGCGTGTAGATGGTCCCCTATGAAAATCATCGTCCCCGGACTGGTAGTAGCCACTACGCATGGGCAAAAGTATTTTTCATAGTTACAGACATAACTTCTACATTTTCCAACAATATTCAGAGATTTTGCCGGTTGAAGTGTAGAGTCCCCTGTGAGGGTAGTGGAAGGTATGTCCCCCGATGAAAAGAATGAACGTGAGGACCGCCCTATTCCTAAACTGAAAACATGCGTTCAATCTCCTCCGAGATTGTCACTTGACCACGGAGATCCCGTTTTCGGTAACTTCCTCTCAAATCCTTTACCTGACTTTCCACTAGGTTCTAGGTAGGCTTGGGCGAAAATGAAGAGATTCATAAGGGAAAGGAATTTATCACTTAGTGATTTATCGTTTAGTGATTTATCACTTGAACGCTTTCAAGAACTTAAAGTGGGAGCTGTGAACAATATTAATAAATATGGCAGGAAATCATACGTGGGCCACATCAAGAAGATTGATTATTGGCAAAAGGATGGATTATTTGATTAAAATGTGTCTTGGGCACTTCATACTGGTTACTGGTTGCTAAGGAAGCAAAACTGGAGATGATACGAACAACGATCGTATTTTGTTCAGGTGAAATTTGAACGGAGATTAGGCGATTCGCACTGGGTTTCTGATTCATTGATTTATCGTAAATCCAACCCATTGGTTCTTATAGGGAGCAAATGGTTTGTCCTACAGAGCTCTGGGTGGTCTCATTCATGTAGTATCTTGTGCATATTTTATAAATAATATATTAAGTTAATATAAAGTGGTACACGTCAGTTCATTAGAACACAGAATGAATTCCTATATTTTGCAACATAGCAACGACAAGAAGCAATCAGCTGTATATAATAATAGCTGTAGTATCATTGGTAACTAACTCACTACATTCCTCCCTAAGCCGAAATATTTTAAAACATAATGAAATCGTTGAATTTTGAAGGAAGTTTGATTTCTCTACCACTTCTAGAGCATCTTTGTTCTCCAGGAGTCCCTGATGCTTGTTCTTGGGTTTTCTCTTCCTCGTTCGGTATCAAGTTACTAGGAGTACTGTCGGGTATTCTTTCTGTTTCCATTTCTATCAACTTTTCTTCTCGTTCGGGAATCCTCTTGAAATGTGAAGAGTTTCTTGTGACTTGACGATCATCCGACTGAGCAGTTATCCTAGTTCCTTGGACATCGACAACCTCTAATGGATTTGGGTTGAAAGGTGTGGAATATTTGTTGACCCTCTGCTGTTTCACTAGTACCTGATCTCCTGGCTTAAGTTCGTGGGTCTTGGTATGTCTCCTAGCATCTGCATAGTTCTTCATTCTTTCTTTGGACCTTTCATCGTTTTGCAAGAGTTGTTCATCTACTTCATCACAGAACAAATTTGATGCCATTTGAGGTAAAAATGAACGGAAGTTACATCTTAACAACACTTTGGAAGGTTGGATTTGAGTGGAACAATGTGGAGTGTCTCTATATTGGATCAAATACTCCATCAGAGCATCTTCCCAATTCTTGTTTTCTATTATTGCCGCTCGAATGGTTTTGTTCATGTTTGACATGAAGTGTTCTACTCTTCCATTCGCCTCAGGCCATAAACCCGTAACTTTCTTGTGACTTATTCCGAGATTTTCACAAAACGACGAAAATTGATGGCTGTTGAAAGGAGGTCCTCCATCTGTCCTGAGTGAAGTAGGAATTCCAAAAAGTGCAAAATGTTTGAATAACCAACGCGTCACGATGTTAGAAGTCAAAGATGAAATACCCTCAGCTATTGGATATCGGCTGTAATCATCAATCAACACTGCAACGTATTTCCCGTTTGGAAAAGGTCCAGCAAAGTCCAATGAGAGACACTCCCACGGACTAGATGGTGTTGGTGTAGGCTTGATAGGATCACGACTTGTCTTAGAGCTGTTAGCAAGGCATGGTATACATGTTGATACAGCTGCGTATAAATGCTTATTCATGTTAGGAAACCATACTTTGGTCCTTAGTAACCCCTTGCTTTTTGTCATGCCTTGATGTCCCCGGTGCGCTAACGCAATCACTTTGGCCTGTAGTTTTTGGGGAATGACTATTCTCGAGCCTCGCAGAACAATGTTATCCATTGTAACTGCCAACTCGTTCCTTAAGATCTTAAATTTCTGTACCAGTGGATCCTCCCAATGGTTGGTCCGAATAGCTTGGATGAGTTTATTGAGCTCTTCATCCTCTTGGGAAATGCGGGAAAGAGTTTCACGAGATATAGTCGACGGAAGATTGATCTCCGTGACGAAGTTAATGTAAGAATCCTCACTTTTGAGTTTGTTTCGCAGGGGATGTCTAGACATATAATCAGATGGGTTTTCTTTGCCCGGAATGTGTTCTATAGAAAAATCGTATCCTAGCAATTTGAACATGAGTCTGTCCAAGCGAGGAGAAGATTCTCCGTGAATTTTGTTCAGAAGTGATACCAAGGGCTTGTGGTCAGTATGAATCACAAATTTAGACCCCATAAGCAGATCGTTCCAGTGTTGGACACTCCAAGCAATGGCTAACATTTCTCTTTCTATTTGTGCATATCGTTTTTGAACGTTTGTCAAGCTGATGCTTGCACAAGCCACGATTTTGGGGTTTCCATCTCCAGGTTGAGCCAGAATCGCCCCTAAACCTTCAGGTCCAGCATCGACGTACAAGTGGGCAGTTTTGTTAATGTCAAAGAATTTGTTGTTTATGGCGTTTTTTACCTTCTTTTTAATTTTCCTGAACGATGCTTCCTCTTTGTCTGACCATTTCCAGGTACTGTCTTTGATTATCAAATTCCTAAAAGGTTTAGTATCATTAGCTAAATTCGGGATGAATCTTTGCAGAAAATTCAGCATGCCCAGGAAACTTCTCATTTCATGAATGTCTTGAGGAGGTTCCAAGGCTTCAATTGCGTTCAATTTATCCTTTGCTGGGGAAATTCCTTCTCCAGATAATTCTAATCCAAGGTATGGTACACTTTTTTTACGGAAAATACATTTATCCACATTTAGAGTTAAACCGGACTCCTGTAACCTGGACAGAACGGAGTGCAGTGCTTTATCATGATCTTTTTCAAATTTACCAAAAATTAGTATGTCGTCACTGACGTTTATACACCCTGGAATGTCAGAAATGAGTTGTCGCACAATTTGATGGAATTTTTCTGGAGCTGAACAGATGCCAAAACTCAGACGTTTATAACGAAATAAACCCAAATGACTAGCGAATGTGGTTATATCCCTCGAGTCCTGTGACAACTCCAGCTGATGAAAGCCTTTATTCAAGTCTAGTTTTGAATACACTGTAGACCCATTGACGAGTGAGACTACATCATCAATGGTAGAAACAGGAAACCGCTCTCTTTTTATGGCTTTATTTGGAGCTCTCATGTCCACACAGATTCGGAGACTTCCGTCTTTTTTAGGAACTAACACCATAGGTGAGACCCAAGTCGTTGGTCCGTTCACTTTTTCAATAATATCATCTTCGAGTAACTTGTTAAGTTCGTTTTCAACTTGTTTTTTTAAATGCGCTGGTGTTCTTCGAAACCCAACCGCTATAGGAGTCACACTTGAGTCAATGTGTAGTTTAACTTGTTGACTCTTCAATTTTCCAACACCCTTGAACAAGTTAGGATATTGTTGAACCAAGTTCCGTTTTACTGGTTCAGTTAGTTCAGATTGCACATTTAACGCAAATGACACGATACCCAGTTCTTTTGCTGTTTCACAAGACAGAAGTGCGTCTCCCATCTCTACTACCACAATGCTGGTGGTAACTTCCCTATTTTTGTATTTCATAGTGCACTTGAATTTTCCGAGAAGATGAATAGGACGGGCCTGATAAGCCAATAGTGTTCTTCTAGTAGGTTTGAGTTTGGGCGGACTTTCAAAACTGTCATAAACAGATTTATCGATCAAATTAACCGAACTTCCCGTATCTATAATGAAACGTATTTTCTGTCCATTTACTTTCACAAATGTTCTAGGAATTTCCCGGACTTTTGCTATGTTTACTACATTTAGCGACTTATCACATTCATTTGAGGAATCCTCACTGTTACTTTCATCGGAACCTTTAGTTTGGTAAACTTTTCCCTTCCGAGTTTTTGAAAATTTTTGTTTACCCGACGTGGAAGTTTCACACCATTTAGATTTGGCTAAGTGATTCCACCCTCCACATTCCTTGCATTTTTTTCCTTTGGCAGGGCACGCAGCATTCACGTGGGGAAAATCACCACCGCAAGCGTAGCATGATCGCTTTTGGTTGGATGTCAATTTATTCACGTTTTCTAAACCCGTGTTGTTGAAAGAAGACATTTGAGACCTTACCAACTCATTAGACTGACCCATAGTTAAAATTTCTTTTAAAGTTTTGTTAGGATTTTTTAACATTTCCTTCCTCAACCTATCGGAATTTGTCCCCGTGAGAATTTGTACTTTTATCTCAAAATCCTTATCGACAAAATCACAAGACGACGCTAGTTTACGTAGTCGCACATGATAATCCATCAACTTCTCGCCGGATTCTTGTTTGGCACTACGAAAATTGAAAATTTCGAACAGAATATTGACCTCTGGCAAAAAATGACCATTCAACGCTTTTTTCGCATCCTCATACGATGCCCCAACCTCTGGTAAATTTTGAAATATTTCAATCACCTCACTTCCTGCACAATTCAGAAGAACGGCTCGTTTTCGAACATCGTTCGTAATATTTTCAGCTAGTAGGTAAATTTCCAACTCATTGACCCAAGACTTCCATCGTGCCGCAGCGTTATTATCCAAAAGCGGATCAAATTTTCGAGGTTTTGTAGAACCTTCCATTTCAGTGGTTTGCTAGACAAAAAAAAGTCCACTACCTACTGAGTCATTCGTTACACAATGATAAAGGTTAGTTAATACTCACAACCCGACCAGTTGGACCACCGGCCTCCGATTGGGAGCTGTCCGAATTACGCTGACCGCGCCAAAATATGTAGTATCTTGTGCATATTTTATAAATAATATATTAAGTTAATATAAAGTGGTACACGTCAGTTCATTAGAACACAGAATGAATTCCTATATTTTGCAACATAGCAACGACAAGAAGCAATCAGCTGTATATAATAATAGCTGTAGTATCATTGGTAACTAACTCACTACAATTCAGTCTTAAAAATTAACTGTATAATTAATTATATTATTATGCTCCTGGGGAAAGAAATCCACCGCCAGCAACATCGTTTCTTCATTCTTGGACATTATTTTGTCGAATTGTGGACGTAGTTCGTAGTGCTCCAGAGGTCCTAGACTTACGAGGGACGTCCGGAAAAAAAGGGGACAAATGCTGTTAAAAATGAGGAAAATGCTTATATTTTAATGAAATTTTCAGGATATGTTCAAAATTCAATCCTTTATTTTTCAACATAGTCCCCGGCAAGTTCCACACACTTCTGCATGCTAGGCATGATCTTTTTTATGCCTTCGTCATAGACGCTCCGCTCCACCTCCAACAGCCACTTCTCCACAGTCTCCTTGACCTCCTCGTCGCTGGAAAACCGTTTTCCACCCAGGAACTCCTTCAGTTTTGTGAACAGATGAAAATCCGAGGGCGCCAGGTCAGGGGAATATGGTGGGTGGTTAATGACATCCCATCCAAATCTCACAAGGAGGTCCTGGGACACGCGCGGTGTGGGGCCTGGTGTTGTCATGAAGGAGGCTCACGCCTCGAGTCAGCATTCCCCTCCTTTTGTCCTTAATTTTTTTTCAATTTTTTCAAGGTATCACAATAGTCATTGGCGTTGATGGTGGTCCCTCTGACCATGAAATCAACCAATAACACTCCCTTCCTGTCCCAGAACACAGATGCCATGATTTTGCGTTCCGAAAATTGCACCTTGAATTTTTTGGCACTGGGGGATTGGGTATGACGCCACTGTAGGGACTGTCGTTTGGACTCAGGGGTATAGTGGCATACCCAAGTCTCGTCCCCAGTCACTATAGAGTCCAGGAACGCTTCTCCCTCCAATGCATACTGCTGCAGAAATTCGTTTGCAGCCACAACACGTCGTTGGCGATGTTCTGGAGTCAACATTTTCGGCACCCATCTGGCTCATAACTTCCTGTAGTCAAGTTTTTCAGAAACGATTTCACCCATAACAGTCCGTGAGATGTGTGGGAACATTTCATGAAGGAAGTCGAGGGTCACACGACGATCGCTGCGAATTTTTTCATTTACTTGCTGCACAAGTTCTTCTGAAAACGACAGACGGCCTCCCACTTCTTTCTTCATCGTGCGTGTCTGTGCGACTTTCTTTAAACTCCTTAACCCACTTGAAAACCTTCCAACGTGTCATCACATCAGGCCCATAGGTTTCCATTAGCTGACGATGGATTTTGGCAGCTGAATTTCGGCGCAAAGTGAAGAACTTGATCACTGCCCGAATCTCGCACCTGCGGTAGGTGGAGCGAATGACACCTGCAGAGGTTGACGCGATGGGCTCCTGCGACGACATGAACGAACTGAGACGGGCGAGCGCTCATTGTGACCGTTAGGAGTTCCCCTACACGCAGGTAAGCCAACTTTGAAAAAAAAAATCCCATCACCCCCTACGACAATTGTCCCCTTTTTTTCCGGACGTCCCTCGTACATCCTTCATCCCACGCGTGGCATCTCAGAGCACAATCAGTCCAACGATATTAAACATGACTTGGTCTCATTGACACTCTTTCTCTCCGTCGTCGGTCAAATCTTTTACGAAAACCTTTTTTCGACCTTTTTTCATCAGGGTAAAGCCGCACTCCCACACTTAATTCTCTCCCCTTTCCAAACCAGACTGCGTTCTCCAGTTTACTTCCCACGGGCTCCACGCTGGATTCCTACCTACTCTTTCAAAGAAGCTTTTTTAAGGACTGGAGTTCTGGGAAATTGAATTTATTTCTGTCTCACCACTTTTTTTAACCGTACATTTTTTTTTTTTTTTTTTGAAGGGGGAGAAAGCGTCTGCCCTTAATTGAATGAGACGAGAAGACGAAATTTTCGGGGAGGGTAGAATGTGGTGATGTCTCTTTTTGAAGCGACAGTTCTACGAGGAGAGTGGATAATGCAACCTCTACCTTTTGTTTGCATTCGTTGATTTTGTTGCGCATATTTCTTTTTTGATCTTTTAGTAGATCCTTTGAATTTTTGGGATAAACCCTCAATCCACTCATTACTTTGTTTTCAATCTTTTAGGCTTTGGAACTTGCGAGTTTCGGCAATAATGGACGCTATGAAATCTTCGAAAGGAAAAATGCCTCAATTCAGTTTTTTATTCAATCTCTCAGGTTTGGAACATGCAAGTTTGCCAATTATGGACGCTCTTGATACCGAATACCAGTATCGGGCAAACCAGGGAATTATGGACCGGTTTTTCAAATTCAAAATTTTTCACTCAAATTTAGAGTTTAAGAGCTATTTTATCCATTTCATGGTAAATTTCTTGTCTTCTACAATAGGTACTACAGAATTATTCATAAAATTTTTTCTAATTGTACGATTTTCAAAAAATTGTGTATATTTTCTTCCAGAATATTTTCAGTTTTTGTGAAATTCCAACTTTAGTGCGGTTTAAAAAAATGTGAATCCTTCATATTCAAATTTTCACTCGAATTTAATTTCATTCTTTTCAATAATTGTTGCCTCTTTGTGGCCAATTTTTTAATAGGCAAAACTTCAAAATTATCTTATTTTTACAAATTGTCAGAATTTTAGCCGTTGAAAATTTTGTTCATTTTCACTCAAATTGTTCTTTTAGAGCATTCTGAATTGTCCCGGGCAAAACTAGGAAATTTTGGACTGGTTTTGAAGGAAATTCATAAGTTTAATCGAATTTCGCGTTTCAGACGTTTTTCATTCATTCCTTGCCTGTGGTCAATCCCTCGACCTGTAGAATATCTCAAAATCGTCCAATTTTTACAATTTTTTTCTGAATTGAAGAAAGTTGCGTTCAACCTCAGAAACCGAAATGTACACAGAACAAACGGTATAATAATATTATATACCTTGTATATAATATTATATACCTATAATATATTATATACCTTGTATTTATAAGCAACTATTTTCATAGCATTTACTTATTCTTGATTAATTTCTTGTAACGTGGTTTGTCAATATTGACGACATGACACATGATGGGGTTCAGCTGTGGCCGAGCGAGTTCCGGCATCTGTCCCTGGAGACGAGACTCGGACCGGTTGCAGGGGCAGTGAGTTCGTGGCTCACGTCGGGAGCTTGTTTTCGGGTGTCTGTCGCAGTTCCCCCTCGTCCCAACCCAGGGCGGTGAGGCCTTTGGAAGACAGCTGATGACTTCCGCGACGCCAGGAATGGCAGTTAGACGAAAATCCAACCTGAAACGGTTGATTACTTTCTTTTTACTCTATTTATAAACAATGTACGCCCATGCTAAGTGCCAGAGACAGCTGGCAGCTAGGCGGTCGGGACTCTGGTGACGTCACGTTTCTCCCACTCGGCAGCGTGAGCACACCTACTCTCCTCTACTCACCTTGGTAGGTAGTGGCAATGACAAAGCTGTGTTCTTTGCAGACGACTGATCTATACAGAAAAAATGAACCTTTGTGTAATAGTTTGCAGCATTTTCACCGTTGTAGCACATTTGAAACGAATTTAGAGCCAAAATTTATCACTCTACTGTATGCTGGAACATGTAGTACGACACTTTGATTCCAAATTATAACGATGTTATGAAAAACATATATTTTTTTTTTGTGTTCGGCTGTTATTCGAGAGGGGTGTGTTTATACGATGTACAAGTTGTGTCTCGAATTAAACTCTGTGGAAACACCGTTGAAGACGGAGAGGTGAAAAAAAAGTTTCCGTCTCGTTTTCTTGGGCGTGTCAAGATAACGCATGATCATCTTAACAAGCCGAGGCTGGGAAGCTCCAGAGCTGTAACACACTTTACAGTCGTGAAAAGAGGCTGAGAGGGGCGTTTGGAAGGGGAAAAGAGTATGTAGGAGGTAAAATCCTTTTCAAAAACATCGTAACGTCGTTACGAGCGCGTTTACGCTCTCTTTCGATGTAGCGTTAGCGGAAGTCGACAAGATAACACTTGGTGGTTGCGCGCAGCTTCACGTCCATCACTCTCCACAGGAGGACCAAAAAATTGACGCCATTCAGCACAAATTCTCTTAAAAATCGCATAGTTTTTTAAAACGTCAAAATTATTTTCATTATTATTTTTGGGATAAGTCAATGCAACGGGAAACGCAAAATGCAAGTGAAAATTTTGACTTTTATCGATTTTTAAAAAGTGTTGCAATATGAAAATTATGCTTCTGTTATTTTGGTAGGCTCGGAAGCAAAAAACCGTTGTGAAATCATCTAGAACGTTTTTAATTACGAGCCCTAGGGGTTTTGTAGGCAAGAAGTCTAACTGCTCCATACAACACAATCCCTGAAATTATGTTTAAAATACGATGCAAATTACTACACAATGGTTAATTTTTGCTTCCGAGTCTACCAAGGTGTCGGAAGCATTGTTTCCACTTTTCAAGGTTCATAATGATCTCAAAATCAAAATTTCCCCTCCTTTTTACGATTTAAGTCTTCCTTAACAATTTTGGTTCCGTATCTGTCTGTCATCAAATCCTCCTGGATTGTGCGGGTGTACATGGTCCCCTATGAAAATCATCGCACAGGAACTCACAGTAGCCGCTGCGCATGCGCAAATGTGGAAATTCCTCGTCACAGCCATAACTTCCATACGATTTCGAGGAAATATTCAGTGATGTGCGGGTTGGCATGTAGATGGTCCCCTATGAGGGTAGTGCAAGGTACTTAGAGATTGATGTTTTGAGTTAGCTATGCATCAGATCATCTATACAATCGAGTTACGGGTACGAGGAAGCTATGTGCCACACCCACTTGGCAGAATTTTTTACTGAAAATATCACCACTCTGCGGCTTCCTCATTATGTGCCTTCATTATGAAATTTGATTCTTGTTTGCTAAGGATGAACAACTGAATACAACACAACTCTATTCAGAGAAACGAAAAATGATCGCCTTTAATCAGCTGAAATGTGAACTAATGTTAGGCAATTTCTGTCATTGAACAGTTTTTTGCTTTTCACAGTCTGCAGTTGCCTGTTGTCGGGATATAATGATGTCATCACTACCCAAGGATTGCTCGATCTTCACAGCTGAACTACGCGCCACATATTCTGCTCTGAATCTTGCAGAACCGACAGAAAACAAATCTATAGTCTGCTCAGATTCTCTGAGTTCATTGCTGGCAATAAAGGAAGGAGTCGACTATACGGTATAACTTTCATCCTTTTCTGGACTCCTGGACATTATGGCATACCTGGGTATGAGATGGTAGATCGAGCCGCAAAATGTGCATTGTGTTTCCTCACACATACAAATTCGTTCAGATTACACTCCAACTTTCAAGGCTACAGGGCTGAATGGCAAACAGTGTAGCGTCGTATGGACTGTCAAAAGCTATGGAAAGTTAAAAAAAAAATGTTCCAGCTTGGTCTTCCTCGAGTCGATCAAAGAAACTCACAGATGTATCAGTTGAACACTCGTCGAGAAGAAATCGTCCTAACAAAACTGCGGATCGGCCATACGAGACTCACCCATGGAATCTCAACCACGACCACCTCCACCTGTTTGCAATTCATGCCGATGCACATTGACGGTCTACCATCTGCTCGCCCAGTGTTCTTCTCTCCCTCAAGAAACATCAAGGAACTTTTGGACAACTCAAGAATCCTTGATGACCTCTTCAACGCCTTGAAGTCTATTTTGCTGTCTATTTTCTACGAAATATGAGGAATTTGTGATTTATTATAAATAGGTATTTCATTATGTTCTGATTAGCGCCCATGGCTCTTTCTTTCTTTCTTGGCACTACGGTCCTTGGAGGACCAGGGCCTTCTCAACTATATCCTTCCAGTCCTTTCTATCTAATGCTCTGCGCCTCCAACCTCGGATCTGGAGCTGGCTTAGATCCCCCTCTACGTCATCTATCCAACGCAGTCGGGGTCTACCTCTAATCCTTCTACCACCTGGCGTTCCATTCATGGCCTTCTTGGCATATCTATTTTCCTCCATACGCTGCACATGGCCGAGCCACCTAAGCCTTCCTCTCCGTACGAAGGCCACCAGGTCTGGCTGTCCGTACAATGCCCTCAATTCTCTGTTATGTCGAATTCTCCATCTTCCACCTTCACATACTGGACCGAAAATTTTACGGAGTATTTTTCTCTCCCAGCAGTTGAGCATCCGTTCACTACTATGAGTTAGTACCCAGGTCTCACTGCCGTATGTGACAACTGGTCTTATAATGGTTCGGTAAATTGTCAGCTTGGCTTTTCTTGACAAGCCACGAAATTTTAATGCTTTTTGGATGCTCCAGAAACATCTATTTCCTGCGGCGATGCGTGCTTTAATTTCAACGGTAACGTCATTGTCTTTTGTTATCAAGGCGCCAAGGTATTTGAACTCATTACAGACTGGAAAATTATGATCATTAATTCTAATAGTGTTTTGGTGACTTGGAGGTGGCTCTCTAGAGGTTTTCATGTACATGGACTTAGTTTCGTTAATTTGTAGTCCTCTCAGTTTGGCCATGCGTTCAAATTCTTCCATTGCTCCGGCGAGACTTGAGGCATTTCTTGCAAAGATGTCAACATCATCTGCGTACGCCAGGTGTTGAGTAAGTCTATTAAAGATTGTTCCTCCTGGATTTGTTCGGACGCCTCTTATCGCTGATTCCATTGTAAAGTTCAATAAGGTCGTTGCGAGTGGATCTCCCTCGCAGTCCGACGCTCACAGGAAACTCTTTTCCTAGGAGGCCCAATACCTTCACCCTTCCCTTGGCGTTCTTCATGGTGATGCCAATAAGTCGGACAAGCTTACTGGGAACACCGAGCTCAGCGAGGTCTATGTAGAGCTTCTCTCGTACCACACTATCGTATGCCTGACGGAAGTCAATAAAAAAAAGCGCCCATGGCTCTGCGTTGTCAAATGCGCTCAAACAAATGTTAAAAAATAAAATAAAATGAAAAGCTTTTTACAGTCGTATTTCTGATTTATTCAAATCCAACCCTGTGGTCCTCATAGGGAGCGGACGGTCTGTCCTGCAGATCTCTGGAAGTTCTCTTTCGACCAAAAATTGAAAAAAACTTGTATCTTTCGAAAAATATTTTCTATTTTTTCGATCTTTATCGCCAGTTTATGCCTTTTCCGCTCTAAGAGTGAACAAAAGCTTAATCCACGTTCACCTCGAGCAAATACGACTTACCGCAGAACGTGCATTCTCTTATCGCTCGCAGTATCGCCCGTTGACTAACTGCAACTCTGTCTCGCATCTCTCCTACGTTTAATTAAGAAAAACACGAGGCTCCATCCTCTCTCCATGTTTGTTTTGGGGGTGCTTCCAGAAAACAAATGTCGTGTTTGCTCAGTTCCTTTAAAGGCTTCTTTGTTTGAAGTGAGCCCTCTCTAGAACCCACTCTTTGACTTTCCCTGCACCACAGCTAGACGTCTCATAAAGTAAATCCGTCACGTCCCGAAGTTACGCACGTAGGAGCATTCAATTTCCGCTTTTTTACTCAGACCTCTCTTAGTGGCTGTTTTTTACGCAGACGATTTAATCCTTTCTAATTTCCTTTTCGGGGGTTTTTCCGCTCACTTTCGCTCTTTTAAACTTTTCTCCCCGGCCCAAAAAAATCCCTCTTTCGCCACCTGAAGTTTATAATGAAACTTCCCATCGACGGTAAGGGGATAGGAGTACTCTGGTTTCATTAAAGGTGACTCTTGGGTTGTGCGTCTCTTGCCTATTCGCCTTGTTAACATTCTAATAATCGCCCGTCCCCCTTAATTAAATAAGGCTCGAGTAGAAAGGCCCCCTTACTTCCTCGAGCAATCTAATTTTGCCGGTAAGTCAGTTGTTGGGAGGCCAACTGTACATTACGTGCGGTGTTTGCCAACCAGAATAACACGAGCTGTAGTATGTGATACAGGTACGTCACAGAATAGCTGGATTGCTGCTCAACATAGCGATGCAATTGAAGGCAGTTTTTTTGCCTCGGTTCACCACTAATGGAAATTACGCTAGCCCAGGTGTGGCGATTCACGTTTTTCCAAGGTACTAGTCTTACTGGTGTGGACAATTACGTTATAGTCCATCCCGTGATAACATGCTATGGTGAATAATTCTGTAGAGGATTTTTCCTTCTCTTGACACTCCAGTAACACCACCTTTTTGCATCCGAGTCAACCAAGGGTAGCGGAAGCTTTGTTTTCACTTTTCAAGGTTGAATTACGCTGCAAATCATTGCCCAAAGGTTTATTATTTTCTGTGTAGATCACCCTTCTGTATAGATCACTGGTTCTCCATCAATAGCACCTACCACCATCTGTATTCTCCCTTGATCTTCCCTCCCAAATTTCAGCTTCCTGCGTTCAATAGGATTGAAAATGGCTTCGGAGGTTACTCAGCTGATCAGTGATCTGAAGAGTGAAGAAGATCTTCTCGAATGCTGGAGACGCCTAGAAGAGTGCTCAGTGATCAGTGCTTTTCTAGGCGTCTCCAGCATTCGAGAACATCTTCACTCTTCAGATCACTGATCAGCTGAGTAACCTCCGAAGCCATTTTCAATCCTATTGAACGCAGGAAGCTGAAATTTGAGAGGGAAGGTCAAGGGAGAATACAGATGGTGGTAGGTGCTATTCATGGAGAACCAGTGATCTATACAGAAGGGTGATCTACACAGAAAATAATAAACCTTTGGGCAATGATTTGCAGCGTTTTTCAACATAATCATAACATCTACATTTCCATCCGATTTCGATGAAATTTTCAGGGATTATGCGGATTAGGTTGTAGATGTTCCCCTATGAAAATCAAGGCCTTAAATTGGCAGTAGCTTCTGCGCATGACCAAACATAAAATCCTTGTGACAGCCATAACTTCGACATTTTTAATCCGATTTCAACGAAATTTTCAGGGATTATGCGGATTAAGTTGTAGAGGGTTCCCAATGAAAATCAAGCTGAAGAGGATTAGCACGAAGGGAGGTAGAGAGATGAGCCAGCAGAGGTCGTATGACATTACGCGATCTGGTAACTCAGGCCGAATATGATTCGAATAGCAGCCTTCTGCAGACGGAACACAGCTCCACAATGGACGCTTCTTC
>CM019170.2:37514847-37743240 GCA_009739505.2 Apolygus lucorum | reverse complement strand
TTTAGAGATTATTAAAGTTAACGAATATCAAAGCATAATATGCTTTGATATATTATGAAGCTTTCTATTTTTCGAATCGAGTGTGAAGCGTTTAGTTCTTTCTAATAAACTTGATTGTGAAGGGGTGAAGGCAGTATGGTGTGGTAGGTAGTACCTACCTATAATTGGTAGGTAAAAAACGCTGCAAATCATTGCCCAAAGGTTTATTATTTTCTGTAAAGATAGCCCTTCTGTATAGATCACTGGTTCTCCATCAATAGCACCTACCACCACCTGTATTCTCCCTTGACCCTCCCTCTCAAATTTCAGCTTCCTGCGTTCAATGGGATTGAAAACGGCTTCGGAGCTCACTCAGCTGATCAGTGATCTGAAGAGTGAAGAAGATCTACTCGAATGCAGGTGACGCCTGGAAGAGCACTGATCAGCTGAGTGAGCTCCTAAGCCATTTTCAATCCCATTGAACGCAGGAAGCTGAAATTTGAGAGGGAAGGTCAAGGGAGAATACAGATGGTGGTAGGTGCTATTGATGGAGAACCAGTGATCTATACAGAAGGGTGATCTATACAGAAAATAATAAACCTTTGGGCAATGATTTGCAGCGTTTTTTACTTCGAAGTTTTTTTTTCCGCGTTTTCGACCTTACGTCACTAAAACTGTCATAACATCTGTTATTTACCAAGTAAATTCAAATTTGAGGATACCTTGGAAAGGAAGTTAAATTTCCAAGCTACACAGTGTAAAACCAAACTCTTTTATCAATAATCCATTTAAAAAAAAATCAAGTCAAATAGCAAACTTCAAATTTTTTTCTAAATATTTTCGATCTCGGCTATTTTGGCTATAATCATTCTCCTCCTAACAAGGCCCGTCAAATTTTGCCAGCAAAAACTCTCTAATTTCCGGGCTGGATCGCAATTTTTTCGCGTTTTAGTGCGAAAAACTTATCTGACCTACCACGATCTCAAATTACAACCTCTGAGGGAGAACTAACCAGAAGTCCATTCAGCTCAACATATGAGAGGGTAAAGTGTATTGGAACACATTCAATAGACAGACCCTTCGGAAGCAGGATGTGTCCAACAAAAATTTCGCTCTAAATTAGAATCCTCAGCAAGAAAAACCAGAGCTAGAAAATAACTTTTATTCTTCATGTCAAGATGTTTTCTGCTCAAAAATGGAAGTCTTTTGAATCTTGGTCAAATCAGTCAGTATACAAATAACTGTTCGAGGGCTGTATGGCAGAAGTGACCAAGTACATTTTATCCAATATTGAGGTTTCGATGCGTCAGCTAACACATAAGCCTCCACTAAAAACTAGTATTATTAATTTCTCGATTATCAAAAATAAAGGGCTCAAAGAACCCTTACAGTATCCCCACACACCCCTTTTCAACCCTATTTGCATTCTCCTGGCAGAACTGTCATTTCTGCCACTACAAGGCGAGCGTCACCAGTAAAAAACTATCAAATCAAGTATCAATCAAAATATCGTAAATCAGTTGGTTGAATTGAAAGCCAGTGACAAATTTGTATGATGTTAATTTACCCTACTATTTTGTTGGTTGGTTTTAACTCCTTCTAATCAATCAATTTGATCTTCTTCAATAAAGAATATTCGTGATACATAAAACAAGTGTTTGATTTTCTGTGCTTATCTGCTATATGAGAGTTAGGTAAAGGTACCTAAAGTACTTCACGAACCTTAATGATCATCATTTTGTCCATTCATGAGGTAAATCAAGAGGAAAACTCATAAATCACACAAAAACCGTGAATTTTGGGGGAGCAAGCGCACTTGGTCACTTCTGCCTTTCAACCCAAACAAGTTCAAGTTAAACAACTGTCTTCAAAGACTTTTTCCCCAAGTCAGATATCCATTTGGAACCGAGAAAAATATCGGTTACTTTCATTTTTTGTTGTTCGAATTATATCATTGAAATTCTTCTCTTCTAGCTACTTAGTTGTAACTAGAAGGGTTTTTTTAGGTACCGTCTGGGGACTGGTTGACACAAATAAAGCTATAAATGACACCCCCCCCCCCACTCGCTCGGGCGAGCCCAAAAATCGGGCACTTTGAAAAATAAAAGTTATCAGGGGGTTAGAAGGAATGAGAAGAACTGGAGGGACGAAGTTAGGTTGTTGATAACGAGGTTTGTTGGGAAGACTTGACGTTCGATCGGACCTCCACCCCTTTTTTCCCACCTAATGCCCTTGTTTTCGACCCAAGTGGGGTACGATATATAAAAATAGTGTTTACGTCGGAAGCGGGAGGTTCAACTGGAAAGTAAACAACGAGAAAAACAAGGGGATTAACAACTTATCACCTGACGGCCCTAAAGGTTGTTACTGCGTTCACAACAGAGGCCCATGTTACGAAGAATTACCCTTCAGCAGATCCGAGTGGTCCACTGCTAAACACTTGTGTGAACCTCCAATTTCCTTTTAAACGTGACTATCTGAGGACTAACGAGGAAAAAACACGGAAAACTTCACCAAACCGGACACCAAAGGAAAATGGTTCAGAACAGAAATATGAAATTTAGTTTAGATGTACTGTTTTGGATGCAGTAGTTATCCAAGACTAAACAGTTAAAACAAATGTAAAAGACAAAACTCAACAATAACAAATCTCGAAGGACCCCCCTCAAGGGGAATGAAATTAGTTAGGCTATAGGTCTACCAGAGAAACTTTGCATCCCTTTGGCGCATTCTGCTGGAGAACATAGAACTACATGATATGTTATAGAGATATATATTATATCTCTTATCATCAAGCGAATTCCCGTGCATACGATAATTTTTCGGGATTTTCTCCCATCAAAAGTGACATGATTTCCCTCCAACTGCAGATTGAAATTCGTACATTTCTGAATCGGGTTTGAAGCCTAATTCCAGTATTATTTATAAATAGGTAGGTACCTAAACGAATGATTCGCGTGGATATTGTCTATAATAAAATTAGTAATCACTCAAGGACCCATAAAAATGCTGTAGGTACTCTCATTCGATTCGAAAAATGGAAAACTGTTAAAAATTGGAAAACAGTATTAGAAGTAACTCTACTCTCGTATTATCCCAGTGCGTGTATGAAGATTTCTGCACGATTTTCTTGATGCATTATTAGATAAAATTCAAGTTTTGTTTATAATTGATTCTACTATTTACTTACCTGCTACAAAAATCATGTATGACCGATTAGGTACCAGGAAAGAATAAGAAATAAAAACAGAAAACAGGTATAAACAATTGACAAGAAATCTATTGTACGCTTAGGTTTAAAAAAAATGAAAATACCATGTTTTTAATCATCATCAGACAAATCCCACTCATCAGAACTATCTTCAGTGGAACTACTGGAATTTCCACGCAATCGGATGATCATCTACACGTTCGTCAATGATGTGGTCACTTTGCATGTATTGCATTTCAGTTTCTTTTACTTTTCCGAACACCTTTTGCCACTGTTGTACGGAATACTCAGCGAATAAAGTACAAAGTTTCGAATCAAAACAACCACAAAGTAACGAAGACAAGGGGACGCCCTTTCGTTCACAGTGCAGCCCACTACACGAACTTCAAATTTCTCACCATGCCAATTTCCCTGTCAAGTTCTCACCATTGAAGGTTGACTCGATCGTTAGTTCGCGGATCCGCCACCTAGGGGGCGCCGCACGGATGCAAAGTTTCTCTGGTAGACCTATAGATACCTACCTAAAATGGGGATTACTGTGTAGTGATTAGTTGACCAGAAAAGAAAGAAAACCAGGGTTGTGAATTGATGAAGCATCAACAGAAAGATGAGTTTATTGAAAAGAATGGAGAGTTGTAATGTTTTAGAGTAGGCTCTATTGTTTCCCTGAATGGTCATTTGAAATAAGAAAGAGTCCTTAGCTGTGGGGTGATCAGTCCCAGAAGAAGGTTTTCCAGAGAAAGGAAGACTGCACAACATGCAAGGAGAGACAGCTTCCACCAGAAATATCACGATGGCAGCTTCCAAGAAGAGAAAGAGTTGCAGAAAAAAAAGGTAGTGTCCAGGAAGATAAGCACTAAAGCAGATGTTCCCAGATCACTTAACTCATGCTTCTCCAGTTCTCGAGTGAGCAGGATTGGGGTAGTACAGCACTGAGTGATTGATTTTGTGGTCGAATAATCGATACTCGTTACAATCGAATGAACTTTTATTAGGATTGATCCACGAGAAATCGGATGAAATTGGAAAACGAAAAGCAACAGGTTGATAGCAAGAACAAACAGTAGAAAAGAATGACGTGTAGAAAATGGCTGCCACCAGACTCCAATGACCATTCAGGGTGGTCATGAAGGCTCAGGTTGAAGTGCGTGAATTTAGTTGCAGAAATTACAAGGTGATATTTAGAATTATATATGGTATTATTAATTAACGTAATATAACATATCAAGTTAAACATGATGGGGAAACATCGATATAAAATTAACAACAACCAACATGGATATGATGGATGTGAAGGCGAAAAACGCTGCAAATTATTAAACAAATTTATTATTTTTCTACATAGATCACTCGTCTGCAAAGAACATGGCTTTGCCATTGTTACCACCAACCAACGTCAGCTAAAATTTGAACGGAGATTAGGCCTCTTTTGCGATTCAAACTCGTGTTTTTGATTTATCGTAAGCCCAACCCTCAAGTTCTCGTAAAAATAAATAAATTGATGGCAAAACAATACTTTTACTTCAAATTTTTTTGAGTTAGGGCGTTTTCAAAATTTCAACCCTTAAAACTGACCTACATCAGCCAAAAGCTTCGGGGCACAACTAGAATGAAGCCCATGTACCAAATTTCATCAAAACCGGTCCATGGGAACTAAGGAAATTGCCGAGTACGGAGTATGGCGGACGGCCGGCCAAATTTGTATTCGATTTTTGGATTCTACGTACCTTGAAACGTAAACTAACAAATTTTGAGGGGTTAAAAATGTTTTTTTCTTGGTCGACTCCAAAGGTTCATTATAGAAAATAATAAACCAAAAAGAACCCCCATGGTCCACTTTCGCCAAAAGTTGTTCAAAACGCATCTAGCTAAACGCCTTTATAGTTAATCTGGCTCAGTTTAAAATCAGAAGTATATCTCAGCTTGGTCCATATTAACAGCTGTTTTGGCAGTATATAATTTACGCATAAATTGAGGGCTTTTCAACGAGTGGCGAACGATTTTCATGAGATGAAAACGGGTCGGTTGAAAGTGAAAATCATTACAAAACCCCGCGCTACTTTCGTTCCACGGTTTCGTCACGTTTTGCCCAGTTAGGTGATGGCTAAAGCATGTTCCATGCTAAAATATGAAATGTACATCGGGCATACAACAAGTACCGCTCGAGGAACCACGAATGTACTACAATAAGATCAAACTAAACTGCTAGGAGGGAAAAGTTGTTAGAAATTAGCTGTAAAATCAATTCCTGAAGTATTGTTGATTGGTTTCGAGACTCCATGCGTAGGTGGGGAAGTTGGAAAATATCGAGCCGGATTCCGAAATAATGGCCGAACGCGGAGCGAGTGTCACACCAAAATACTAATCATGTTAGGTTTGTGCTCATTCCGCACAAAAGCCCACACCTAAATGCTAACGAACTCGATGAAACAAGAGTATAGCAAATATTGACGTTGCCCGTATTTTCGCGGAATTCTCGCCAACTCTCCCCTCTTTCGCCCTCTCGCTAATTACTTGGTGTCCGGATATTTAAATAATCCTAACAGTCGAACGGACTTCTCAGGGAGACGACTCAGATACCGTCCTTTCTCGAAGGGGTGAGGCGAGAACACAAGTTTGGGCGGGAACACTCCGAATTTGGATAACTAAGAGGAAGAAGATATTACCGAGGTATTACCTGGGAACCGCATCATCTGCGTAACACAACCTGATTAAGGCTTTAGAAGTTTCACGCTCAATGTTGTTCTTAAGCCTACAAGGGTATCGTCGTTTTCTATTTGGTTTGCGAGTTCCTGTTTTAATACGATTAGTGTGTTACGTGCCAAGTCCACAACAGTAACAAGGAGCTGCCAATTTCTTCAGACACCACTTGGTGCGACAGAGTAGGGGTTTATTTTAAAAGAATAAAACCAATTAACTCATGTCTTGCTTATCTTTGAAAGAAAGGAAGACCCTACCTACCTAGGAGCTCCTTTAGTAGTTTAAGGAATAAAATTGAAATTTTGAACAATCGTTCGGTTATCGATATTAATTAGAGAGTTTTTGCTTCACACGGTGGCAAGCTCCCGTGAACGTGAAGCTACGGAAAACTAGAGTTGATGCTAACCTCCCCACTCCTTTTTACCACGGGACCGTGACTGTTACCATAGAAACGGGACGCTCCGTGGATTCTGTTATCATAACCTGACACCAAGAGACCTTGTCTGAGAAGTTGGCCACCATTTTCGTTCTTACTGAAGTGGAAGGTACAGAATGGAACCAACTACAAAAACCTAGTTTCGAGTGATCAAGCATCAAAGTTATTTCAAGTTTGTATATCAGGTGATAATTTTATTGGAATTTCCTTCTTTTCCTCTCAAATTTAAATTAATGCCGCGTCATTTCCTACTTTGAGAGAATGCAATATCTGTAGTAGAACGCCTAAAATTAAAATTATATGTAGTTGATTTCTTTCTGAGATTTTGGAAAACGCTGTTACCAAATCTGAGTGATGAACCAACTCAGTTGGTTCCATTCTGAGGAATTCTGAACGACTATTCACATTCAACCTTCAGTTGTTTGCAATCCTAAATTCATCATTCTTCTAGAAAAAGCGATACCTTACTATGACCTCACCCTCACAAATCCTCAAAATTATATTTTTATAGGTTTTCATATAATCCTTTCTCAATTTTTTTCCGACCAAACAATATTCTGGGTATTAATGGTAGGTGTTTCACGAAAAGGTTGCACCCCCTTCATTTCCCCAAAATTCAGCGTGAAAAATTGGGACCATCGCTATTCTTCATGGTTTTTTGTAAGGAATTCAGGAAAAATACTGTGGCACATCTTTTTTCATCATTTTTTGACTCTGAACCACAGGGTGTCATCCGTATTTAAATTTGACTGGTATATTTTTCTACTTTGCGCGAAAATATTCTTCCTGGATTTCTCACCAAAAATCATGTAGAATAGCGTTGGTCCCAATTTTGGTTTATTATTTTCAATAATGAACCTTTGAAATCGACCAAGAAAAAAAAATGTTAACACCCCCTCAAAATTTGATGGTTCACGTTTCAAGGTACGTAGAATCCAAAAATCGAATAAAAATTTGGCCGTCCGTCCGCCGTACGTGGCACTTTTCCCACTTAGCATTGACCGATTTTGATGAAATTTGGTATGTAGGCTCCATTTGGGGTCTAGTTGTGCCCCGAAGCTTTCGGTTGATGTAGGGTTCCAAAATCAATTTTGAAATTTTGAAAACGCCCTAACTCAAAAAAATTCGATATAAAGGTATTGTTTTTCCTTCAATTTAAGATTCTATGGAATTTTTAGAATTTTTTGAGACCACGCGGAGCTCTGTAGGACAAACCGTTCGCTCCCTACGAAAATTTAAGGGTTTATATTGAAATATATATATATAAATCAAAACACGAGTGTGAATCGCAAAAGAGGCCTCAACTCCGTTCAAATTTTAGTTGACCAAAATGCGATCGATGGTTAGTGATTTTGATTTTTTTTTTGATTTTTAGAAAAAAATTTTTTGATTTTTTTTTTCTTTTTTTCCTCATATTGGATGGTTGGTGATTTTGTAGACGAGTGATCTATATAAAAATAATAAACCGTTGTGTAATAATTTGCAGCGTTTTTACGTTGAATTTTGGGGAAATGAAGGGGGTGTAACCTTTTCGTGAAACACCTTGTATATTCAGTTTGATGCATACCTAATTATTAATTTTACTATCAAATTGCAATTACAATTAAATTGTTGGCAAACTTCTTATAAACTCATGAACACAATTGGCATTTTAGATATAGCATATGACTAAGAATGATCATATTTCAGGCCTATCTTTTGTTATAAGTTTTTCTCTAAGTCCCAAAATGTTCAGAGTTCATGTATGGTATTACACCTAATTAATAAATACTTATATTTTGAAATATAATAAATGACAATAAACTCGGGAAAATTATTATATTTTTAAAATTGCACATGGGTAAGAATGAGTTTTAAATGTGTTATTGCCTGAACACATTTTTAGATCAGTTTTCTTTCTCTATTAATCAAGTGAAATATCAAATGAAATTATGATCAAGTGAACTACCAACATCATTCGTGATTATATTCGGACCTCAAAATTCGACGTGTGTTAGCAATGTTTTGGTTTATTATTTTCAATAATAAGCCTTTGGAATCGAGCAAGAAAAAAAAAAATTTTAACCCCCCCCTCAAAATTTGATGTTTTACGTTTCAAGGTGCGTAGAATACGAAAATCGAATAAAAAAATTTCCGTCCGTCCGCCGTACGCGGCACTTTTCTTAGCAACACTGGACCGATTTGGTTCAAATTTGGTATATGGGCTCCATTTGGGGTCTAGTTGTGCCGCGAAGCTTTTGGTTGATGTAGGTCACTTCTAAGGGGTGAAAATTAAGGGTTGAAATTTTCAAGAGTGCCCTAGCTCGAAAACTCTCGAAATAAAGGTATCGTTTTTTCACCAATTTTAAATAGTATTGAATTTTTAAAAATTTTTGAGACCACCCGGAGCTCTGTAGGACAAACCGTTCGGTCCCTACGAGTACTTGAAGGTTTTCCTTCGATAAAACAGAATCATGAGTGTGAATCGCAAAAGAGGTCTAATCTCCATTCAAATTTTATCGGACTAAAATGCGATCGCTGTTATTTCTTCGATTTGTATACAGTTTTGCCTCTTGCGTAACCAGTAATCAAATTTCCATACGAAGCTTTCTATTTTGGTTTATTATTTTCAATAATAAGCCTTTGGAATCGAGCAAGAAAAAAAAAATTTTAACCCCCCCTCAAAATTTGATGTTTTACGTTTCAAGGTACGTAGAATACGAAAATCGAATAAAAAAATTTCCGTCCGTCCGCCGTACGCCGTACGCCGTACGCGGCACTTTTCTTAGCAACACTGGACCGATTTGGTTCAAATTTGGTATATGGGCTCCATTTGGGGTCTAGTTGTGCCGCGAAGCTTTTGGTTGATGTAGGTCACTTCTAAGGGGTGAAAATTAAGGGTTGAAATTTTCAAGAGTGCCCTAGCTCGAAAACTCTCGAAATAAAGGTATCGTTTTTTCACCAATTTTAAATAGTATTGAATTTTTAAAAATTTTTGAGACCACCCGGAGCTCTGTAGGACAAACCGTTCGGTCCCTACGAGTACTTGAAGGTTTTCCTTCGATAAAACAGAATCATGAGTGTGAATCGCAAAAGAGGTCTAATCTCCATTCAAATTTTATCGGACTAAAATGCGATCGCTGTTCATTTCTTCGATTTGTATACAGTTTTGCCTTCTGCGTAACCAGTAATCAAATTTCCATATCAAGCTTTCTATTTTTCCAATCGAGTGTGAAGCGTTTAGTTCTTTCTAATAAACTTGATTGTGAAGGTGTGAAGCCAGTATGGTGTGGTAGGTAGTACCTAGCTGGTAGGTAAAAAAACGCTGCAAATCATTGCTCAAAGGTTTATTATTTTCTGTATAGATCACCCTTCTGTATAGATCACTGGTTCTCCATCAATAGCACCTACCACCATCTGTATTCTCCCTTGACCTTATCTCTCAAATTTCAGCTTCCTGCGTTCAATAGGATTGAAAATGGCTTCGGAGCTCACTCAGCTGATCAGTGCTCTTCCAGGCGTCTCCAGCATTCGAGAAGATCTTCTTCACTCATCAGATCACTGATCAGCTGAGTGAGATTTGAGCAATGGCTTCGGAGCTCACTCAGCTGATCAGTGATCTGAGGAGTGAAGAAGATCTCCTCGAATGCTGGAGACGCCTGGAAGAGCACTTCCATTCAATAGGGTTGAAAATGGCTTTGGAGCTCACTCAGCTGATCAGTGATCTTAGGAGTGAAGAAGATCTCCTCGAATGCTGGAGACGCCTGGAAGAGCACTTCCATTCAATAGGATTGAAAATGGCTTCGGAGCTCACTCAGCTGATCAGTGCTCTTCCAGGCGTCTCCAGCATTCGAGAAGATCTTCCTCACTCATCAGATCACTGATCAGCTGAGTGAGATTTGAGCAATGGCTTCGGAGCTCACTCAGCTGATCAGTGATCTGAGGAGTGAAGAAGATCTCCTCGAATGCTGGAGACGCCTGGAAGAGCACTTCCATTCAATAGGATTGAAAATGGCTTCGGAGCTCACTCAGCTGATCAGTGCTCTTCCAGGCGTCTCCAGCATTCGAGAAGATCTTCTTCACTCATCAGATCACTGATCAGCTGAGTGAGATTTGAGCAATGGCTTCGGAGCTCACTCAGCTGATCAGTGATCTGAGGAGTGAAGAAGATCTCCTCGAATGCTGGAGACGCCTGGAAGAGCACTTCCATTCAATAGGATTGAAAATGGCTTCGGAGCTCACTCAGCTGATCAGTGATCTGAAGAGTGAAGAAGCCTTTGAGCAATGATTTGCAGCGTTTTTTACCCACCAACATTTTTTTTACCTACCAACTTTTTTTTACCTACCAGCTAGGTACTACCTACCACACCATACTGGCTTCACACCTTCACAATCAAGTTTATTAGAAAGAACTAAACGCTTCACACTCGATTGGAAAAATAGAAAGCTTGATATGGAAATTTGATTACTGGTTACGCAGAAGGCAAAACTGTATACAAATCGAAGAAATGAACAGCGATCGCATTTTAGTCCGATAAAATTTGAATGGAGATTAGACCTCTTTTGCGATTCACACTCATGATTCTGTTTTATCGAAGGAAAACCTTCAAGTACTCGTAGGGACCGAACGGTTTGTCCTACAGAGCTCCGGGTGGTCTCAAAAATTTTTAAAAATTCAATACTATTTAAAATTGGTGAAAAAACGATACCTTTATTTCGAGAGTTTTCGAGCTAGGGCACTCTTGAAAATTTCAACCCTTAATTTTCACCCCTTAGAAGTGACCTACATCAACCAAAAGCTTCGCGGCACAACTAGACCCCAAATGGAGCCCATATACCAAATTTGAACCAAATCGGTCCAGTGTTGCTAAGAAAAGTGCCGCGGACGGCGGACGGACGGAAATTTTTTTATTCGATTTTCGTATTCTACGTACCTTGAAACGTAAAACATCAAATTTTGAGGGGGGGTTAAAATTTTTTTTTTCTTGCTCGATTCCAAAGGCTTATTATTGAAAATAATAAACCAAAAATCTCAAATCATGTGGTTGAAGTCTATTCAGAATAACCATTTTCATCAAATTGTTCAATACTTGAAGAATTCCAAGCCTTCTAGTCTTCAAATAAAATTAGGCTAGTGGTTTGATTCTGAAAAAGTTATTCGTTGTCGAGGGCGAGTGAACAGCCCTGAATTGAAATTCGATGAAAATTTTCCAGTTCTACTACCTCGAAAAGAGAGGTTTGCAGAATTAGTTATTCTTGAAGTCCATAAAATTGTTGGACATTGGCAGAACTTCGTCGATCCTATTGGATTATCAGAGGCCGAAGTGTAGTGAAATCTGTCTTGCAGAGGTGTTTAGTATGCAAACGATGGAATGGAGGAGCTTTCGAGTATCCCAATATGCCACCTCTTCCATTGTCACGAGTTACTCGCTCATCTGCGTTCACTCACACTGGAGCAGATTATTAGGGTCCACTCTTCGTGAAAGTTTCGCAAGACAAGAAAGTAAAGAAGGAAAAGGTATGGATCTGCCTCTTTACCTGTCTTTCAACTCGAGCTTTACACTTAGAAGTAGTGAATAATTTGACAGCGACTTAGTTCCTTATGGCTGTAAGACGATTTGTTGCTCGAAGGGGCAAGCCGAAGCACTTGATAACTGATAATGCTACACACTTCAAATTAGTGCAAGCAGTTAAAGCATCATGTCCCCCGAGATTGAATGGCAATTCATACCTGAGCTATCTCCGTGGCAAGGAGGATTTTACGAGAGGCTCGTTGCTTCAGTCAAGAGCTGCTTGAGGAAGACGATAAGCCGCGCAAGTCTCTCTCTAATCCAGCTTGTCACCGTAGTGGCCGTAACAGAAGCAATCCTGAATTCACGACCGTTAGTAATACTTGGAGACGATATCAATGACAATGACATCTTAACACCTGCACACTTTTTGACTGTCAAGGAAAATGCGCCCTGCATTTGCTCTGTCAAGGAAATATTGAGGCCATTGGAAAAGTCAGCAATTCTCGCAGCCACCTTCTCCAGACTTGGAAGAAGGGTCTTAATTACCTGAATTTCTGGAGTGTATGGAGAAGGGAATATCTCCTGAATCTAAGAGAGCGAGACCAGCGACAATTACATCAGTCTAAAGGGTCTGTGAAGATTTCTGCCAACGTCGGAGACATTGTGCAAATTGGATCTGACACTCCTAGAGGAAACTGGAAACTGGCAAGAATTATAAAAAATTTACCGAGCAAGGATGGACGGATTTGAAACGCCCTAATTCAACTATCCAATGGCCAGAAGATCCGAAGGCCGATCAATCGCTTGTACTCTCTGGAAGTTCGAAAAGAATCCAACTGCGGGGCTTAGTTCTTCGTCTCGGGAATGTCGCGAAAGCGAAATTTATTTCTGATCTCGACAGAATAAATTATTACCTTCGGATTCCAAACTTAGAAACATATTGGCAATCAAAATTATTAGTTGCAGCCATGTGATTATTTTAATACGTTAATTTTCTTGAATAAAAGATTCATTGTTCGTTCGAGATTCACGGAAACCTAATTCTTATAGTAAGAATATTTAAGTTCACCACATGGGTGTGGTTGGGACTCTGGTCAGTTCCCTATAAATTTCATTGACATCTCATTATCAAATTTAGTGAGTAGTGGAAGATAATTGAGAATTGATGTGTTGATTATCTACTAAGCATTGGATGATGTACACAATCGTGTAATACATGCAAGCTATGTGCGACAGTCACTCGGCAGAATTTTTTTCATGTTTTTCAAAGAAAAGCTTGAAGAGAGGATTTGACTTCTGGACTCAAACGGAGTGAATTCAGGCTCGGGAGGGAGCATCTATTATGCTCACCCTTTGTCGTTTGGAAGGAGGCGTGGAAGGATAATTCAATGGAAGCGAACACAATGAACCAGCAAGACGACCCTGACTTGGAAAGAGACCCCTCCGAACCTGGCGAAAACCCGTAGAAGTGATTTACTGGAGGAATTTGAATTCTCGTCACGTTCCCACCAATCATCATAAATCATGCGAAGGCGGTGTGTTCCGGTTTTCCATAGTCGGAGTGGTGTTTTTCTCCGAGGCTTCCACCCTCATTTCCATCCGGGAAGATCCGCAACGGAGTCCACTCGGGCGACGTCGATTGGCCCTTTTACATGGAGGTTTATTGGACCAACCGAATGGAAACTTCAAAGAATAACTTGTAAGTTTGCAGTCGTAGAATACCAGAGAGTTGGTACGAGGAGTTCTCTAGTACCGAATCAACAAAAGTCAGCCAAGTGGGTGTGGCACATAGCCCCCCTTATAACCATATCCTGGTTATAAACATGCTCCGATGCTTAGTAGCAAATCTCAAAACATCAATCTCTAAGAACCCCGCCCTACTTTCATAGGGGCACCATCCCAGAGAATTTCATCGAATTTTGGTAACATATGTAGAAGGTTATGCTTATTTACGTACCCACAAGCGCATACATTACAATCTGCGTAAAAGTAATGGTTTTCCTTGGGGAAAATACACGCAAATTCACAAAATCCCTGAAAATGTCATCTGATTCGGGTGAAAAATGTAGAAGTTATGGCTATTACAAGATTTACGCTTGCGCATGCGCAGCAGCTACTGGTTTTCACCTTCGATCGATCAAAAAATTCGAGAAAGAAGATAGAAATCTTCGAGAATTTTTGGTTCTCTCAAGATAAAAGACTCCTTCGAAGACTGACTCGCGAGAGAAGGTCGAAATGTTCGAAAATCGTTGGTTCACTCGAGAGACAAGACACCTTCGATGACTGGTTTTCACCTTCGATTGGCCGAAAAACTCGAGAAATAAGATGGAAATCTTCGAAAATCGTTGGTTTACTCGAGAGACAAGACTCCTTCGAAGACTGGTTTTCACCTTCGATTGACCGAAAAACTCGAGAGAGAAGGTCGAAATCTTCAAAACTCGTTGGTTCACTCGGGAGGCAAGAGTCCTTCGAAGACTTGTTTTCACCTTCGATTGATCGAATAACTCGAAAAAGAAGGTCGCAATCTTCAAAACTCGTAGCCAGTCTTCCAACGAGTTTTGAATATTTCGATCAATCGAAGGATAAAACCAGTCTTCGAAGGAGTCTTGTCTCTCGAGTGAACCAACGATTTTCGAAGATTTCGACCTTCTTTCTCGAGTTTTTCGGTCAATCGAAGGTGAAAACCAGTCTTCGAAGGAGTCTTGTCTCTCGAGTGAACCAACGATTTTCGAAGATGTCGACCTTCTTTCTCGAGTTTTTCGGTCAATCGAAGGTGAAAACCAGTCATCGAAGGAGTCTTGTCTCTCGAGTGAACCAACGATTTTCGAAGATGTCGACCTTCTTTCTCGAGTTTTTCGGTCAATCGAAGGAGAAAACCTGTCTTCGAAGGAGTCTTGTCTTTCGAGTGAACCAACGAGTTTTGTAGATTTCCATCTTCTTTCTCGAGTTTTTTGGTTAATCGAAGGTGAAAACCAGTCTTCGAAGGTGTCTTGTCTCTCGAGTGAACCAAGTAGTTTCGAAGATTTTCACTTTTTTTCTTGACTTTTTCGTTCAATTGAAGGTTACAACACGAAGCTGAAATGTGGCAGGGAGATTCTGAGACTGTTGAATTCGATTGACAAAATATGCTCCCTGGTCAGCTGCTGGGTGAGCTAATTATGCAATAATAGTACGTAATGGAAGTTTAAATTTCGAAATTTTAGGTATCCTAGTTAGGTGGAAATGACCCAGAACGTCGAACCCAAACGATGTAACTACTAAAAAAACACATTACGCAAACAAGAAAAATTTCAGGTTTTAGTTATTAGACAGGGTTCAACTCGGCTCGAATGTTTTGTACCACATAAGCGAATTATTCTGTCAGACTAAGCGTTCTTTAGAGTTTTTCGCTAGAGTAGTCTCTCCCTTCATCAGCCGCGGATGACTTCTCCCTAAAAATCCGAAGATGTGGTCAGAACTGAGAGGAACAACCAGGGAGTGGTGGGGCGCAATTTGACGCTACGATGGGCCGATATCCAATTACGCGTTCGATCAGCATGAGCGGCTGAACGAGGCGGCTTTTTGAGTCGGAACGCCTCAGCAATGTCAAGTGAAATTTACAGCGATGTTGTCGGGCAGTACGGGAAATTTACCGATTATTGGTCACTCACTGTGGAGCTTCTAATCTCCCGTAAAATCACCAGTACGGTTTTCAGGGCTGATTCTACTCTCGTCACTCACAAATAAACGCGTATTTAATAACTGCTACTGATGGTTTCATTCGTTTCAAAAATTGAATATTATCTTAAATTTAAAAAAATTTATCTTTTTATCCATTTGAAGTGATTGACAATAAACAAAAGCTTCGGGGCACAACTTATCTCCAAATGGAGCCGATATACAAAATACAATCAAAATCGAAAAACTTCAGGGATCGTTTCAGAATGTTCCAAAACGGAGTTCAGTGTAAAAAATTTTTGAAAAAGTTGATTCTAAAAATTTTGAGGCCATTGCAATAGCTTCATTTTCCTTGAAAATTCGCTAAAAAGGGCTTAGCGGTGAGGTGATCAGTCCCAGTAGAGAAGGTTTCCAGAAGGCAGGTAGAAATCCAAGGAAGGTAGCTTCCAGGAAGAGTACAAGTGGTTCAGCTAACCCAAGTTTTTCCTAGTCCCGAAATATTCAGTGCTGGAGTGATGATGCTCACTGAAGTTATATTTATGGTAACAAGTCTCATTCACTTGTCACAATGAGATGAATATTTTAGAGGGTTTACACAAAAGAAAGTATATGAAATTGGAAAAGTTTTTCTGAGAACAGGTTGGCAAGGGAACAATAGAAGAACTGCTTCCAAATGGCTGCCAGCAAAATCCAAGTTTCCAAGCAGGGTTGTCATGCAGCTCATGGTGAATTAGTCTATTGAATTAGTTCAATAATATTGTACTAATTCAATAGTACAATATTATTAGTAAAATACCTATTACTATTGTACTAATATTGTAAAATATTAATATTGTACTAAGTCAATAGTACAATATTATTAGTAAAATATTATAATACAATATTTTTAGAGTTTAAATACAGTATTTGATGTACATAATGCTATAATATCAAGGGAAATATGCAAGCAGGCATGGATTTAAAATAACAACAGCATCCATGTACATGGATGTAAGGTAGCATATACCTGTATGGAGATTGATGGCAAAAACTGTTCTATGGTGATAAGACTGATAACAGTGATGTAAAATTATGAAAGATGTGAAAATGTTTTTGTTTTTTTTATTAATTGAATGATAGTTTGTTATAGATGATGGCAATGATAGATTGATGGCAAAAACTGTTCTATGGTGATAAGACTGATAACAGTGATGTAAAATTATGAAAGATGTGAAAATGTTTTTTTTTTTTTTTTAATTGAATGATATTTTGTGGAAAGGACAACGGAAGTTATGATGTAGATGGCGGTTTTTTGGAAGAAAGAAACTGATGTTGGATGGAGTGACTGGTTGGGTATGAAGTACCCACAAACACCCATGTTAGCGTCACCACTAGGCTTGAGCGTTTTTAGTGGAATACCTCATAAATATTCATAAAGTGGAAATTCATAAAGTGGGAAATTCATAAAGGAAATTCATAAAGTGAGAATGGCGAAAACTTACGAATCGGTTTGCAGGAAATAATATTACCTGAAACAAAAATTGTTATTATATACATTTTTTTTCGTCATGATTATTAAATTTTAATGAGAAGAGATACCATGCAAAATTTCCAATGATTACAGTTAGGTATCAAAGACCAGTTAAACAAATTTATAGATAATTTCATTCAAATAAACCATTCGCCAGCTTGGTATCGAACCGTCTGCTGGGAAGTACGGAGCACAATATCTATCTAGCCATGGTGTGTTTGAGAAATTAGAAAAAAAATAAATGAAAAAGATTCCTCTAATCCTGCGCATGTTTTTCGGACATCACGAGAAGTTTCTCAGCTTGCTTTTTGTGTCGTTCATATGAGTTCATGTAGAACTTCAAAGGTAGGAGAGGAGCATCCCAGGTACTCTACCAATTAAACACATTTTTTTTAAAAAACGTTTTTATTATTCAAAGTAGTCCGAGAAGTGGAGACTATTATAATGCTGTTATTTTAGGGGAAATATCAAAAATTTTAGGTGAGAAATGATCTTCCAGAATTTGAATTTTTTTTTTCAAAATCAAAAACAATTTATTAACAAGGATGAAACTAACGGATGGGCACAGAAAAGGCGCAATAGAGGCATTGAGAGTTCTCCTTTCATAATCCAATATTCCTTTTTTTTTCTCTCTGAGCTTCGGGAGCGGCCTCTTCTCTAATTTCTTAGTAGGGGGTGCTCCGTCCTCTAACCCCATTCCGAGGCATCTGATGCTCTTCCTCGAGCTTCGAAGACGTCGGGAGACTGCACGGATGATCGATATAGGCCATTTATTGAGGCAATGGCTTGGTTCTAGGGACTGCGTAACAGAGTACTCTAGGCCACATTTAGCTGCATCAAAAAGTCACAGGTCACACACGTGCCAATATCAAACTGTCCAATGATCACGACTAGCAGTATCAAAATGTCCAATAATTGCTTGCCATGAAAGTTGACACTGAAAGTTAGTTTTCTCCTGATTCAATTACTCTATCTCCATCTCTTGAGTGGGTTGGGGAAATCAAATATAATCCACTCTCCTCTAGATGTAGTAAATCTTCAACCACTCGATACTTAATTTTCAACCTTCTCAAGAACGCAGAGGTTGAATGACGTTTTCGAGATGTTCAGGATGGCGTGTATTGTGAATGTATGAGTTTGGGAGAATCTCTTCTCGATCTAACGCATTAACGAGTCTTTGAATCCGGGATAAGACATAACAAGGGGTACCCCAACCTGTTTACCAATTTGCTCAAAGGACTTCTCTTCACTCCCCGTTGACTCCGCCCTTCTTTGATTAATTGTCTTTCAAGCGAAAACACCTAAACTCCCGTTTGAAGGGCTTAGTTTTAACCCGTTTTACCGGTTTAGAGGGCGTACGACGCAAATGGGTTCAATTCCCCCCTGCGCCACCTACCGTTTTCCAGTTTAAGTTTGCCCAGTATCGGGAAGAGGTCGCAAGAGGGTATAATGGCTGGGACAATTCATAGATAATGCGTTTAGAACTTCGCCATTCCCCGTCCGAAGTTAATACGGTAATTTTGAGGAGCTCCAAGGTAGGTAAGTTGGGAACGTTCCCTGTTTGGTTTACCTTGGTTGATAAACTAGGGCAGCAGGTGATGCTGAGACTGCGCTCCACGATTTTGAAACCAAACTTGTATTGAACTAAATCACTTGCAACGAAGTTGAAGATACCTATTTCAATAAAAAGCGCGGTTACTGGGGACATTTTCTATTCTCACGAATATAAATAGTTACCAAGTATGATTGATTTCGACGTTTACGTTTATCGTTTTCATTTTATTCTTATTCGATTGAGTGAAAAATCTGACTTTTTTTAAATTTTCGAGTCGACAGGAAAATCAGGGATTTTGTTCTTCTCGTATTTCTTTTCATGGAGTAGTCCAGTCAAAATGTGTGCAAAACGGACCCTCACAGGAAATTATTGGGCGTTTCAATCAAAATTTTTCTTGATTTCTTCGATTCCTTATGTTTTGTGGGGTGCTGAGTCCGAATGTGAGTTTTGCCACTAAAATGTAGTGTAGGAATATGAAAACATTCAAAACAAGGCCAAAAAAGTTTTTTTCCTATTACTCAGAAACGATCAACTTTTGGGGAAAAGTACAAGCAAAATGAAAGCACGTGAAATTTTCTACAAATTTCATTTTGCAAGTTGTTTTGTGAGGACGTTTAGACCCCAGTGCGTGTTAAAAATATGCGTATTTGGTTTCAGGGTTCGAGGTCTGGGACGAGGGACAAAATTGAATCACCTTGTCCCAGGAATGATGGAGGGAGGATTGTGCCTCTTCTGGCTATGCCATGAGCCGACGCTTCTCCTCGGGTTCGAGTTCAGCTACAAGTCCCACGGTGCTCATTTGCTCGAGCCGTGGTACGCCGTCGTGTGGCCGTAGCCCTGAATGGGACAGATAAATGTTGGGACTCGGGTGGTCATCCAATCTAGGATGAACAGTGGGTAACAAGCCAGAGTCAGATCCTTGGCTGACTTACCATGCCGTATTCCTCGAAAGGTGATAAATGCTCCAATCACCTTTATTTGATTTTGCTGAATGTTTGCAATTGCTGCCGCAGTCTCTAGTAATGCGCCAACTTCATATTTTTGAATTTTTGAAGCATTGATGTCTGCGAGTGATCTCTGGCCAGAGCCAGCACACCTGGGTCTTACCATGGCTGAGCAAATCTGGAGCACATGCGAGGCTGTTTCGGGTGTTCGACATCCCATTTGGCATAGGTGTTGCCGGTACGCCTGTCTCTGGTCCTCCTCACTCCTGTTGGTAAGTAAAGTAGTAAAGTAAAGTAAACAACCATTTCAGGTTGGATTTTCGTCCTACTGCCATTCCTGGCGTCGCGGACGTCATCAGCTGTCTTCCTAATGGAAGATCAGAATTTGTTCTGATGATTTCGCTCATGGCTTCCCATTGGCCTCACCGCCCTGGGTTGGGACGAGGGGGAACTGCGACCCACTCGCCCGAAAATAAGCGGCAGAGGCAGGCCTCGAACTCACGGCCCCCGCAACCGGTTCGAGTCCCGCCTCCAGAGACACAAGCCGTAGCTCGCTCGGTCACAGCTGGCCCAGATCCATTCACCATTCCCAACGACCTCCACCCCCATAGTTTCGCTGAAGGGTTCCTAATCCATGCCGTGATAGCTCTGCTATCGCCTGATTTTACGAATTCAGCTCCATCTGTAGTTTGATGGAGACGTTGTGCCCTGACAATTCGACGGTCGAGTCTTGATGTCCCATTTTGTTGTTGAAGACTCGTTCCTCCTTCAAAAAGTTACAAAGATTTACTACCTTCGAAAGTGAGGAGTTAACCTTCAAAATCGCCACCCAGACCTCCCAGAACACGACTATTATTTATCTCACAGTTTCTACGTGGAAATTCCTATCATCCATCGCGTCAAGTCCTAATAATATACGGCCGTTTCTTGTGTGATTCATGAGAGGGTTTCATAAATACTCCGAAGACATTAGGCCCCGGCAATATAGGAGGCAAAAAGGCACTTTGAACGATGCTTATACGGTTCATGCCATCATAAAGTGAATTCAACCGGGGAGAGGAAGAAAGTGGTTCGAGGGGCGTGGAGTCCTGCAGTTTGTGGATCCAGGATACGTTTACGGCAGAGAGAGAACCTTCTCGATATTAACTCTTCGCTTCCCTGGGATATATAGATCATTCCCCTCTGCGTTGTTCCTTCTTTCGTTATTATACTGGTGTTTCACCGAGGAGTTTCTTCCCGTATCGCGAAATTCCGTTCTTGTGCGAGAGGGCTTTTGCGCAGTTGGTTGAGCGATAAGGAATTCTGCAGAGATGGAAGCGCTTGGTTACTAAAATAGCTCAATCCTGGAGTATCCAGAAGATATCGTTTAATGAGACACGCCCGCGTTATTTCTTCTTGCACTAAGAAGTCATATTTTTTAGACAAGCGATTCGCAATTTGTCCAAACTGCCGCAGAATATTTTAATTTTTTAAATTTGATTTTATTGGCATCGGAAAATTTGGAAAAGCACTTGGTAGTTCAAGCTAACATATTTTAACAATTAAATATTTTGTCTAAAAACTGAGTAAAACTATTGAAAAATTGTATAAAATGATTTTGTATAAAAATGTACATACAAAAAAATTGAATAAATACAAGTAACTATGTACTGAAAAGACTTTGTTTCCCACTTATTCAATTGTTCATCTATCTTGCGCATATTTTGAAGACATATTTTTTGATTTTTTCGCGCATATGTACAAATGCATACATTGGGCATATACGTGCATATTTTGAGGTTTTATTTCGCATAATATGCAATATATTATATTGCCGAGCTCTATTCATCAGACTTTATCATCAGCACAATACCAAGTCATATGGTTATATTAAATATAACCATATGACTAATTATGTAGCACAAATTTTGTGCTACATAAATAATTTAAAATTAATCTCTCAAAAAAAAATAATAATAATAAACGTAGATCGTATTTTCTCGAAGAATGGTTGAGAGGTTGAACGGTCGAGGATGGTGGGAGGCTGTTGATCTTAACATCTCTCTGCAATGAATTGAATGATGAGGAAGCCAAAGGACCCGTGAAATTGCAGAAATTAATCAACTTCTCTTTATAAAAATGTAAGAAATTTCCGGCACTGCTAGAAATATGTACTTGTAAATAATATAACTACCGATCATAAAACTTGGAAGACTTATCGTGTTATCTACTATCTCCGTTTTGGGTCTAGAAGAGAGAAGTTTTTCTATTTCTATTTTATTTTTTTATTCGCCTCAATTTTAGATTCTAGAATTTCAAGTCAAATCCTTAAATAGAACCCTAGAATAACGTTTAACACCAGGAATACCCAACGGAAAAAATGACCATATAAGAAAATGCCTAAACAAGCGAAGCCTCTGTCAAAAACACCGCGAAAATCGAGGGAAACTGATGGCGTCACACCGTGAGGTTCCTCCGACAAAACTGTGCTCTGGCGAAGCGTAAAAGGAGTCTCGGCCAATAGTGTCAGAGAATGTCAACAGGTAGTCTTGAGCGCCCTTATGACCACAAGAAACGGTCCTCTCATATAGTGTGATTCAAATACTGAAACTAACTAATATAGAAACTAAATAGGAGAAGATGAAGACTAATAATGCTTGATGAACAAATAGGTAGAATCGTATTGTAAAAAAATAGTGAGTAAAATTGCTTCTTTTGGTCACTTTCGCGTTTGCTTTCTTTCTGCCAGTTCGCGGCACACTCCTGTGTTCAATCATGAACGCTTCCAGAGGTAGCGCTGCTGTCGTAAGGGCAGTTCGTCACGTCACAACATGTCAGACCCCATATTCAGATTGCCGCTACATCTAAAATTTCCATCTTCCTTAAATTCTCTGAATTTTTTGGATGTACTTTCTGGTAGCACACTTTGGTTTTCTTCCTTATCAGCGAACCCTCTATCGAAAAAATATATAAAATTGTGAGACAAATTCCCCATTTTTTCGATTTTCTAAATACTTCATTCACTTCATCGAAGGACCAAGGCTTGTAAAACAGAGTAAAATTGCTTCTTTTGGTCACTTTCGCGTTTGCTTTCTTTCTGCCAGTTCGCGGCACACTCCTGTGTTAGATCATGTAAGCTAATAGTTTAATGAACGCTTCCAGAGGTAGCGCTGCTGTCGTAAGGGCAGCTCGTCACGTCACAACATGCCAGACCCCATATTCAGATTGCCGCTACATCTAAAATTTCCATCTTCCTTAAATTCTCTAAATTTTTTGGATGTACTTTCGAGCAGCACACTTTGGTTTTCTTCCTTATCAGCGAACCCTCCTTCGAAAAAATAAATAAACTTGTGAGACAAATTCCCCATTTTTTCGATTTTCTCAATACTTCATTCACTTCATCAAAGGACCAAGGCTTAAATGGGACCTGTACCTCATCCTCACCAGAAAACCAAATAAAAAAGTGGATTCTAACTGTTTCTTCTCAACTTTTTGATTCTATCTGAAGGAGGGTCAGCGAGACATCTGGAGAACAAGATAATTGCTTGAAAACTTAGCTTTGCAACTCACATTCACTGCAAAAACCTGCGTTTTTAGGGAATAATCTACCTCGTGTATCTTGGCAACGATTGGGTAAAAATTGGGTAAGTTGAATATTGATATTTGAAGGACTTTTTTATCATCTTAAAGATGTGAAAACTAATTTTCCTCTAAAATGCGTGGGAAGAATTAAGTACGTACTGCGACAACCAAAAACTTGTTTTTTTTTCAATATTCTTTATTGCACCAAGTATAACTTATTAACAATATTATTTTCAAAATATGGACATATTTTCAAAAACTTGTTGAAAAAATCATGGTGTTTAGGCCCCCAGAAGGAGTATTTTTAGTAAATTAAAATAAATCATGAAATAAATTACATAGAAGCAAACTATTATCGCTTTTGTATTGCCTGAAAGTCTATGACTCGACTTATACCGTAATTTTATGTTACTGTGAATTTTGATTTTTAAAATCCATGTAGGGACTTGATCTATCTATGTACATTAAATCTAAATAACGATATAATTATTATAATAAAAGCTCCATTCGCGCAGCATACAAAAATAAGTGAATTTTCAAAAAAAATGTTTTAGTAAATATTCGAAATTTTTTTTTTTTATCAATTTTTCCATTTCTTAGATATTTTTATAGTAGGAAAATGTTTCCGTTGATTCCCAGACTAGCAGTCAGCGTAAAGCGTTCAATACAGTAATTGCTACTTAAAACAAGTTTTTGAACCCAATTTCCTGAATATTGGACCCTTAACTCTAACCGAACTATGGTATCACTAGTGTCACCGGAAAAATCTCAGAAACTCCACAGATGTCCTCGGAGTATCCAAAATTAAATTTGATGGACGGCAGAATTTTTTGTGGGAGTATTAGAAGTCTCCAAAAAAAAATTAGTACCAAAACTTTCCAGGGAAATTTTTAAAATAATTTTCAAATTTTTTGTAATAACATAATTTGTCGATTTATAAAATCTTATAAAACTATTGAAAAAATTCAGCTGTTTTCAATCAATTTTTAAATTGTTATTTGAATCAGTTAATTTGGTGAAACCAAGGGACAGATGTAGAATTCTCAAGAAATTTTCGGTGACACTAGTGACACCATGTTCGAATGTTCGGGTTAAAAACTTCGATGTTTTCTTATGATAATTCAATTCTGATCTCAAACATCATGCATAATAATATGTTCCGGACAGTAATTTACTCTAAAAACCTCGAAAAAACATGTTTTTGAACTCTATCGGCAAATGGCAATCATATTTTGAAGGGTTTTTGTGAGATCCTTCTCGTATTCGTTTCAAAACTCACCATCTTTACTGAAAAATTATATTCTCGGAAAAAATTCGGAATTTCAAAGAAAATTATTGAAAATTTTCCACATTTAAAGTTTTGAGGTTGTCGCTGTAATTAGCGTAGTAGAAATTACTAGTCGTAATCCAAATCGGTTTTCCTAGGAAAAAAATTCAAAAATTGTCCCCTATCAACAATTTTGAGGACAGCAATAGCTTCAGGTTTAGTGAAAGTTGGGTTAGCTGGAAACAATGATATTTCAATCGTCGAGGGAGTTCATTTCCCATCGTATTTAGCATGCTCTTTGCCGACGGCGGTTCTCCGTGCGGGGTAAATGAGTTTGTTCCATAAACCTCAGGTTGACATCGCGAAACTTGAACCCGGCTTTCGGATTCCCATACGGTAATTTCTGACTTGGATCACTCGAGCTGTACGGACCAATTTAAAGTTGAGGTGTTGACATAATACGAGCTCGTCTCTCCCTTCCTAATTCCTCAGTTTCCCCAGCGGCGAACTTCGGAAATCGCGAAACTCCGTAGGTATCGAATGAGGCCTTCCACCGCGGTATTGCCGCGTGGTGGATGTTCCATGTGGTTTACAAGGTTCCAAGTCTTGTCGAGGGGACCACTACACGGTTCGAGATATAGACTTGGAAGGCAACGCTCCGCCCGACCTAATTATACCACCAGGGAAAACGCGATTCGTTTCTGCTTTAGAGGTTTCCCCTCTTCAATATGGAGATGGGATTCCGATAGAATGTTATTCCACAAAGTGATGTTCCGCTCAAAGAGCCCTCCGCACTTTGCATTCCAACAAAAGTAAGTAGATATTTTCTTCACTTGATACGAATAATAAATAAAACGTATTTTCTTTTCATTCTATCTCTATGTACCGTTTTAAAAAATTTACCATATTGAACACCATTCTTGATGAATTTTATTATTCTAAGTCAGAGAATAAACAAAATGGAAGTAACATTCCTCGTTCAAAAATTAATTATTCAGCAGCCCTTGTTCAGAGAGAGTACAGTAACTGCAATATTGTACAGGCTGTTCCATTTCACGACGGTACAGGCCAGGAATTATTTTCAATAATGAAAATTGGAATCGACCAAGAATTTTTTTCTTTTTTTTTTCAACCCCCTCAAAATTGGTTTGTTTACATTTCAAGGTACGTAGAATCCGAAAATCGAAAAGAATTTTGCCGTATGTCCGCCGTACGTGGCACTTTTCTTAGCAACTAAGGACCTTTTGATGAAATTTTGTATAATATACAATATTATAATATAGTCCATATTATGGACTCCATTTGGGGTCTAGTTGTGCCGCGAAGCTTTTGGTTGATGTCAGTCACTTCTAAGGGGTGCAAATTAACGGTTGAAATTTTCAAGTGCCCTTGCTCGAAAACTCTCGAAATAAAGGTATTATTAGTTCACCAATTAGAAATAGTATAGAATTTTTAGAGACCACTCGGAGCTCTATAGGACAAGTTCGCTAGGGGAGTTCTATAGGGAGTTCGCTCCCTACGAGAACTTTAAAATACACTAGGAAATACATTTTTGATTCTCATCAGCTCTTAGTTTCATTCATGAACACTGTGAACGTCACAAATAAATTTGAATTTTCGGCAAACTTTTGGCAAACCAATTTGAATTTTTGGCAAAGACAGGAAACACAACTGTTCAAATATCTCTAAAATGCAAGTAAAATTTCTGAGTTTATGAAAATTATTTATACGGGGTGTTACATTTCGTGACGGTGACAGGCCAGGAATCGATTCTAAAGCACATTTCTAGCAAAAAATCCCTCTGAGTGATTTCTTTTTAGAGGCTTTGTTTACGAGTTGTTTCACTTTCAAGATTTTTTTCGTGTTTTCGACCTTATTGCAGTAAAATGGCTTAACTCCCCGAAATTTCATGCAAATTCAAATCTGATTACACTGTTGGAATGAGCGTAAAATTTCCTTCCTTCGTGGAAAAAACCAGTTATATAAATCGGCAAAACAGCTGAAAATTGGACTTGAACGAAAAATTGGTCAAATCTTAGAAAACTCATCTTTTTCAGACGCTCGTAGGTTTTGTAATCCGGCACATGAATTTTTGCCTGTAGGCCTTAAAGATGCGCCAAATACTCAGCTTTCCAACGGTCTAATTATTTCTATTTTTAAAGTGGGACTTATCACAGAAATTAGTGTTTGAACACGGAAAAACGTCAATTTTTTCAACGTAATCAGCACTCCAGCTAAGAAGATTTGAAGGGTTTCGAGAGGCTTCGCTGCCCGCCCGTCGTCGAACCCCTCAAACATTTTAGGGTCCAAAAAACGTATTTGTTAGGTGCGTTTTCAATTACTTTAAAATGTTTGAAATTACTACCTATAAAAACACCATGGTATATTACAAATCAGCGTAATTACCTATAACAACAAAACGTCACCCCCAAGCGTTATTCTTTTTAAGAACGACTGTAATTACCTAATTCTTCCACTTCTTATCTAAGTTCGGTTTGTTAGTTCTATAATAATGCAATTCTAAGGAAAATGTCTCGACAACAATCAAACAACAAAAAAATATACAGTTTGGCACTGGGGACACATTTTATACATAACAATTGAGCAACAAACTGAGACTTTGCCAACTCCTTTAACAAAGCGAAATTAACGAAAAATTGAATAAAATTAATTTTAAATGTTGTTGATTGAATCAAAACCAGAGTGCTTCAGACGCGGAAGAAAATGGTAACTACAGACACTGGAGGGCTAAGTTGCTATGAGCAGTTTTCAAACTACATAATTTTTTTTTTCAAGTGAACAAGTCGAAGGAATGGATAGAAAGGCCGAGTAGTTAATGGTATAAAAGTAGAAAATTTGAAGTAAATCGTATCTTCTAGTAGTTTCTGTTTCGGTGACATGATGGACAGAGGGACCAAAGGATTGGAATTCGGGAGCCCGTTGGAGGCGGCCGATCTTCACAGACTTCTTGGGAATTTGATGATCAGCCACAGAGGAGGCATGAGCTACCAGGAAGCCAAGAAAAAACTGAGTGAGAAGCGAGATATCGAGCGATCTCCGAGCATCTTCACCAATTTCCAACACAGTTTTTGGGAGGTTCTCAAGTGAGTGGAGCTAAACTCATCAAATCAAACATTTTTTTCGGACTAAGTACTTTCAAATTAGTCCCTCAGTAACTTAGACCACGTTGGGTAAGTTGGACATTTCGAAACTTTTGGTACCTTAGATAGTTCGTTACTTTACACTTTTTGAATCATTGAACATATTGGTACCTTAGACATTTCGATACATTTGACATGATTCACAGGATATTTTGGTGGTCTGAAAATGTTCTTACATCGGTGGCTAAGAGACATGAGATATGAAAAAAATGGGAATCTAGTGCTGTGGTTCACGTTTTTGTTTGAATTACTGCAAATTTTTAATTTCAATTAGAGCAACACTTGTTATGAACAACAGTTGAGACAACAAGTATTATCAACAAGTTTAGCTATTTTTTATACAGATTCAAAGCAGCAAAACAAAAGAAGTTTTCGTTCTCCTGAAACCAGTACAATTTTTATATCACATGTTGTCTCTTAGCCATCGACATAGGACATTTTGTTACACTGGATATTTTCACACTTTATCTTCATACCTAGGATATCTTGATAGATTAAACATTCCTATATTAAATCAAATATCAAGAACCTAAAGATGCCTTAGGACATTGGTGGATAATGTGATACAGAGGAAATTTTCATACAATGGATATTTTGATCAAGTGAATCGGGTTTTTTAAAGGGCCTAAGTACACAAAACCGCCATTTCGGTTTTGATTCCGACTCTACCAAGGTAGCGGAAGCTTTGTTTTCACTTTTCAAGGTTGAAAAAAAAAAATGTTTTCCAAAATCAAAATTTCCACTCGCGTTTTACGTTTCAGACCTTTCTGAACAATTTTGGTTCCGCGTCTGTCTGTCATGAAATCCTTGCCACAACCATAACTTTTACAATTCTCATCCGATTTCAAGGAAATTTTCAGGGATTGTGAGGCTTGGCGTGTAGATGGTCCCCTACGAAAATCATCACCCCCACTTATAGTAGCCGCCGCGCATGCGCAAACGTGAAATCCTTGCCACAGCCAAAACTTCTACAATTCTCATCCGATTTCAAGGAAATTTTCAGGGATTGTGAGGCTTGGCGTGTAGATGGTCCCCTATGAAAATCATCACCCCCACTTATAGTAGCCGCCGCGCATGCGCAAACGTGAAATCCTTGTAACAGCCATACCTTATCCATTTCTTCTATGAGGGTAGTGCAAGCTATGTGCCACACCCACTTGGCAGATTTTTTTTTTTTAATTTTCCGTTCTTCAAGCCTGGGCGCATTGTTTGTAATTAAAAGTGCAAGCGAATGAGATTGTGGGTCTACAAGTCACCTGGCCAGATTATTTTAACATCATGTTGACAAGTTACCCTGACAACGACAACTGTTTCCAATTTCCTCAATTTCAAATTCCTCTCTCTTTCTTATGTCAATGCGATTTAATATGTGTCTTACTTTCTTTGTATTAACCACTTCCTTGTAAAATACAAGTTCCGTTCTAAATTGTTCCAACTCATCCATCTACTAAGTACCAGATATATTGGTGACCCCGCGATAGTTCTTTTCTGTGACACACAGTAGGTACAGAACGACAGAATGGCTACAGGCACATCGAAATCCGACAGTGACGAAAGCGGAAACCGAGGTGAGCAAATAGCTAGAATATCCATCAAAATTCCACCTTTGTGGAGACGGAATGTGAAGGTCTGGCGGCTACAAGTAGACGCTCAATTTGCGAATTCGCCCGTCACCCAAGAGCTAACCAAGTACAACTATGTGCTCGCATCTCTTGACGGCGACGTAGCCGAACTCATCTCAGATTTGCTTCTTAAGCCGCTATCAAATACGCCGTATACAGATCTGATGATCAGGCTACAGACAGAATTCGAGATTTCTGAGGGTCGTAAAGTTAGTAAACTCTTGACTGAACTCGATCTGGGCGATCGTAAACCATCTCAACTTCTACGTGAGATGCGCTCGTTGGCAGGAAGTCAGGTTCAAGACGACTTTCTCAAAACAATGTTTCTTCAACGCCTTCCAGTCCACATTCGTGCAATCCTGGCCTCGTCCTCTGATCCTCTCGACAATTTGGCGGTCATGGCAGATAAAGTATTTGAATTGTCTCCTAGTCAATATTCTATCAATGCAGTTAGTGGCACTGACGTTTCGTCAGATCGTTTTGATCGTCTTGAGGCACAAATTGCTCAGCTAACTTCCACGGTTGCAGCTCTTAACCAGTCCAACCGTTCTCGTTCTGGGGGAAGGAATTCACAGGCAAACCGCTCTCGCTCTCAAACGCCAAAGCCTGCCTCCAGTGATGCTTCTATTTGCCGTTTCCATCAACGTTACGGAGCTAATGCTCGTAGATGCCTCATGCCGTGTGCTTTCAAACCTCCTCTAGGTGCACCGGCGGAAAACTAACGGCCCCCTCCTTAAATTCGACGATGGGGGGCGGGGGCTCTGAACACTCTAGTCGTCTGTTTGTATTTAACCACCTAAACCGCGTCAACTATCTAGTCGACACTGGTGCTGACATTTCAGTAATTCCGCCAGAGTCCAGTGATCGCCGTTACCCTTCGAAGCGCTCACTTTTCGCTGCTAATGGTACTCGCATACCCACCTATGGAGAGAAGCTGCACATACTCGATCTAGGCCTACGCCGACAGTTTCGATGGGCATTCACAATTGCAGAAGTCAAATACCCCATCATTGGCGCTGATTTCTTGAGCAAATTTGGCTTACTTATTGATATAAAAAATAAGCGCCTAATGGACTCAGGGACCCAATTGTGGAAATCTGCAATTGAGGCAGAAGCAACTGACCACTCTTCAATCCATGTTATTGATCCCGGCCATGAATATGCAGCCCTCCTCCTATCGTTTCCTAATATCCTTCGAGAAAATCCTACTTCTTGCAACGCCAGCAGTGATTTTCATCATGTAATTGAAACAAAAGGCCCTCCAATTTCAGCCAAACCTCGGCGACTTTCACCTGACAAACTGGCCCAAGCTAAACAAGAATTCCAGCATATGATCGACTTGGGAATCTGTCGTCCGTCGAAAAGCGAGTGGTCCAGTCCTCTCCATTTAGTCCGAAAGAAAGATGGTTCATGGAGACCTTGTGGCGATTTCAGAGGTTTGAATGCCGTGACAGTTCCGGACCGGTACCCTATTCCTCACCTCCAGGACTTCAACGCGCAACTTTCCGGTAAAACTATATTCTCTAAGGTAGATTTGATACGCGCCTATCATCACGTAAAGGTAGCAGAAAAAGACATTCCTAAGACTGCAGTGATAACACCGTTTGGACTGTTCGAATTTTTGGCTCTTCCCTTCGGACTGAAGAATGCTGCCCAGTCTTTTCAACGGTATATCAACTCAATCCTACAGGACTTGAATTTTATCTATGTCTATCTCGATGATATTTTGATTGCGTCTTCATCACCAGAAGAGCACACAACCCATTTGCGCCTCTTGTTTGAACGCCTCAATGACCACAACATTTCAATCAATGTCACCAAATGTGTTTTTGGCAGGTCTGAAATGGCATTTCTTGGATATCTCATCAATGCTCGTGGTATTACACCTCTTCCTGAACGGATTGCTGCCATTGTAGAATATCCATTGCCAGAGACTATTGAACAGCTGCGCCGTTTCCTTGGGCTAATAAATTTCTATAGGAGATCCTTACCTCAAGCGGCAGTCTTGCAACAGCCACTGTTCGATTTATGCCAAAGCCCGAAGAAACGTGATCGCCGACGAGTGGAGTGGACTGACAACAGCCGTCTTGCCTTTGAGAGACTTAAACAGTCACTTGCAGATGCTGTCCTACTCGCCCATCCCTCTTGTGACCTACCTATGGTTTTAATGGTAGACGCATCTGACTTTGCAGTAGGTGCCTCATTGCACCAACTTCGTAATGATACCTTAGAGCCGCTTGGTTTCTTTTCAAAAAAGATGAATCCAGCACAATGCTCTTACAGTACGTACGACCGTGAGTTATTGGCTGCCTACCTTGGTGTTAAACATTTCAGGTTCATGGTTGAGGGTCGTCAGTTCTCTATCTTCACGGACCATAAACCCCTCATTTATGCATTTGAGCAACGACCTGAAAGAGCCACACCTCGCCAATTACGACACCTAGACTACATCAGTCAGTTTACTACTGATATTCGCTACGTTCCTGGCAAAGAAAATGTTCCAGCGGATACCTGTTCTCGCATAGCAGCCATTGAACTGTGTTCTGCAGTGACTCTACAAGACATAGCGGTCGCTCAAGCCACTTGTGTCGAGCTTCGTCATCTAATGGATTCTGCCACCTCCAAGCTAAAACTACAATCCATGACACTCGATGATGGTACCAAGCTCGTATGTGACACTACGACAGGTAAATTACGACCTTTTATCCCAGAACACTTTCGACGCAGCATTTTCAACTCACTCCATAATTTGGCACACCCTGGCATCGCAGCTTCCATCGAGCTGGTTCAGACCCGTTTTTGTTGGCCTTCGTTGAAGAGAGACGTCACACTCTGGGCTAGAACTTGCGTTCCCTGCCAACGTGCCAAGATATGGCGACACACGTCAAGTGCTGTTGGCTCATATCAAGCGTCAGAGTCTCGATTCGCTCATATCAATATTGATATTGTTGGTCCCCTACCAGTCTCCCAAGGTTACCGCTACCTCCTAACTGTCATCGACCGTTTTTCAAGGTGGCCAGAGGCAGTCCCTCTCACTGATATCACTGCAGATACGGTGGCAACAGCATTAGTCTCTACATGGATTGCCAGGTTCGGGGTTCCTCGACGCATCACCACAGATCGTGGAAAGCAATTCGAATGTAACCTCTTCAATAGCCTTGCAACAATCCTCGGGATTGAACACATTTGTACCACCTCATATCACCCTGCAGCTAATGGCGCAATAGAGAGATGGCACCGCACTCTAAAGGCTGCATTGAAGGCTCAACTGACAGAGGATTGGGTCACATGTCTCCCCATCGTTCTTTTAGGGTTGAGATCATACGTGCTACCTGACTATGGAGTTACTCCTACTGAAATTCTCTATGGTGAACCAGTGCGTCTTCCGGCGGATTTTTTTCATGACACCTCCAACCAGTTGGACATTCCCAACCTGATCTTCAAACTACGCGACCATGTACGCTGCATCCGCCCAGTTGCCTTCCATCACAAGTCTCCCAAAACGCCATACATCCACCATGATCTACCGACGTCACGACATGTTTTCATTCGCCACGACGCCGTACGCCGACCTCTACAACCTACCTACGATGGTCCCTACCTAGTAACTGCGCGCACTGACAAAGTGTACAAGGTTCTAACTCCCAGAGGCGAGCAGTCAATATCTGTGGATCGGTTGAAACCAGCCTTTCTGCTGAATCCGCAGGAAGCAGAGGACCCAAGTGCGGACCCATCCTCACAACCACCGAGCGAAACACAGAAACCCAACGGTCCAGCAATGGTTCCTTCCGCCAACGTCAACCATGTACCACCGCCCACGACCACAAGGAGTGGTCGACATGTGCGCTTTCCAGCCAAATATCGTTGACACTGGGAGGGGAGTGCTGTGGGTCTACAAGTCACCTGGCCAGATTATTTTAACATCATGTTGACAAGTTACCCTGACAACGACAACTGTTTCCAATTTCCTCAATTTCAAATTCCTCTCTCTTTCTTATGTCAATGCGATTTAATATGTGTCTTACTTTCTTTGTATTAACCACTTCCTTGTAAAATACAAGTTCCGTTCTAAATTGTTCCAACTCATCCATCTACTAAGTACCAGATATAAGATCACTAACATGATAGAAATCGCCCTTGAAAATACTGGTTTCTGTAAAAATGAAAAGGGGATCCGCACTCTGTGGGAGAACTGAGCGCATCCTAGCTTCCTCCTATAACACCATAGCTTCCTCCCATAAGACATCAACACCATAGCTTCCTTCCATGTGACAAACTTTCGCCTACTCCAGAGAAAAGTCCCGATCTACTGTAACAAGATTGCTGATATTCAGAAGATCAAGCAGTATTTTCCAAAAGAGCACCATGAATTCTACACTGAAATCACCAATTGGCCAACAAATGATGGTCCTATCGTAAGAGATATATAACGTAAGCGTTAACAAAAAAAAAAAAAAAATCTCCAAAATCAAAATTTCCACTCGCGTTTTACGTTTTGGACGGTTTTCCGCGGTGGATGTCTGTCATAAAATCCTTGAAAACTCCAATTTCGATGACATTTTCATTGAATATGGGGGTTTGCGAATAGATGGTTCCCTATGAAAATCGATACTACACTATACTATACTGACTCGATAGGCCTCTACGCATACGCAAACGTAAAACCCTTGGAACAGCCTCAACTTCTATCTTTTTCGACCGAATTCGATTACATTTTCAGGAATTGTGCGAGTTGGCGTGTTGATGGTCCCCTATGAAGGTAGTGCAAGGTAATAAGAGAGTGCTATTTTGAGATTAGCTACATATCATCCGATCATCTATACAATCGGGGTAACGAATGCACCATATCCTGTGCAGACGTTTTTCTGAATTTCTGAAAACTGGTAGACGTTTTTTCATTTCTAGCAACTGTGTGATTATCATGGGGTGATTTATCATGATTTCAGAAAGCTTGCAGTTCGTAAAAAGTGAGATAGTGCACGAATTTTTTTAAATGGGCGTAAGTCCATGAGTTATATTAGCGAATTTGGAACTCCTAGGTGGGGCATAAAAATCTGGAAAAATAAGTAAAACATGTCAAATTTATTGCTGAGTTAGGGAAAAATGTTTCCTTTTTACAATTTTATTTTACCTCCTGTACACCGATACAGGAGGTTTTTTGATTTCCCAAAAGTTTGGTTGCAAGGACTTTACGCCCTTTTAAAAAACCCGATTCAAATCTTACTGCGACTTTGGGTTTTACCTCCAAATGATTAAGACCGCAGCTGACTATTGGAAATATGATATATAAGTTATATATAACTAGAGCTCGGCAATATATGCGAAATAAAACCTCAAAATATGCACGTAGATGCCCAATATATGCATTTGTACATATGCGCGAAAAAATCCGAAAATATGCCTTCAAAATATGTGCAAGATAGTTGAACAATTGAATCATAAGCGGGAAACAAAGTACATAGTTACTTGTATTTATTCAATTTTTTTGTATGTACATTTTTATACAAAATCATTTTATACAATTTTTACAATAGTTTTACTCAGTTTTTAGACAAAACATTTAATTTTTAAAATATTTTAGCTTGTACTACCAAGTGCTTTTCCAAATTTTCAGTTGTAAAAGATTTTCTCAAATCGTGCAATAATAGTTTCAAACGGGAGAATGACCGCTCCACATCTGCTGAGACAATTGGTAGATATTTGAAAGACGCCACTTCTTTAGGAGTGTATGACCAATTGCTGGTGTTGGGTGAGTCGCCTTCCAACACTTTCGCCAACACAACGACAGTTTTCCAGCCAGGATATCGTTTGAGTACACACTCTAATTTTTCTCGAACGGTTTCACCTGTTTTTCTGGGCCATGATAACGCCTCCTCATTAGAGGAAAAAGCTGACAAAACTGGAAAATATGGCTTTTGCCAAGAAATGCCCATTATATGCACTTATACCAAAAACTGCGAATATATGCCAATATATGCACGATAAATTTAAATTTGGAGCGACAAAATGGCTTGAATATGGCATATTTGGGCTCCTTACAGCTTGGGCATATCGCAAAAAAAAAAAAAAAAAATATGCAAATATGCAAAATGCCGAGCCCTATATATAACTAATCGAGACGAAGATTTTCCCTATATTCTCGATTTAAGGTGTCAACTTACTCGTATACCTCATTAAACCGATTCATAGTATATTACTTGACTGTTATTATGTGTATTATATAAGACACGACCGTTCTCCATCAATTACTTTCGTTCTACAGTGAAAATCTACAGCAAATGCCTTCGAACATGTCCCTAGCAGCGAGCCTCCTGTCAGATATCAAAGTACGCGTAATTTCACTCCTGACGCCGACGACGCTGGGACTGCGGGAAGAAATGGACAGATTGTTGGACGAAGAAACCATACTGACTCGAGCGAGCAAGGGGAAGTTGAAACTGAAGCCGTACGCCATTGGTGTTCTCCACATACTGGAAAGAATTTGCACGCCGAAACGAGAGCCAGAGATCAAAAAACTTCTTCTGGAAAACGATGTCTTGGCGATATACAAAGGAATCATCAATGTGACTGACAAAATGAAGGTAACTCACTCATCAGGTTTGCTAGAACGCGTAAAATATAAATCTTAATAATACAACAAATAGGTATTGATTTTCCTTCATTAAAATACATGGGTCAGTACTATTCAAGTACAAACAAATGTATATCTTGCAAACAAATAATCTTCTATTCAACAGATAGACATGAAAAAGTACGCAGTAGCAGCAACAACGCCTGCAGGTGTTGAAGATGAAGACGAAGAACCAGTGGATAAAATTGCGGATTACATGTACCATCTGGGGGGAGAGCTGCCCAATACTGAAGCCTGGCTGAGGAAATATTACGTAAAGTCGTTGCATCCTAGGAACATCGTGTACTATGCGTTCGTTGGTCTGCTAGGTTCGGGACTGGAACCTTACCCAGAAACATTGATGATGCACATTCCCAGGTTGGAGGCCTTGAAAAGGGATTATTTCCAGGTGATGCAGAACGATAACACGTAGAAAGTACAAAGCTTCTGGGATGATTTTGAAAGGTCTGTAGAGCTTCTTGGGGAAAATTCGAATATGTTGTGCCGAAACAGGTTGAGCTAACTCTGAGATGCAACCTGCGAGATAGAAAGACTTTCTCTACATCTTGTGGTTGAGATGTTACCCCAAAAGGTTGTCTGGTTAAGAGTTGGAAAAATATTTATCTATCAGCAAACGTGGCTATTGCCGCATGAAAGAACTCCGAGGTTGAGGTTCATCCTCGTTAATAGAGTAGGAGTTAGCTACTGCAGTTTCTATATTTTGCCTAATAGTACAGTAAAAATAGCGCTTTTGATCGGAACTAATTCGTCTAAAGTTGAAACTTGGTGGAGATGTTCCTTTTGGCATCAAATTTTGCTAAAAAAAAAAAAAAAAAAAAAAAATCTCTAGCGATTGGAGGGGTGGAAGGGGGTGGAATTTCGGAAAAACCACGAAATGTTGGCCCTTTTTTCCCCTTTTTGGCTTACAGCTCCATAACGGTGCATCTGACAGAAAAAATTATCAATACACAAATTAAAGATCATTAAATTATGCGTCCAATGAGCTACTTAAACATTGAAATTGGTTCAGCCGTTTAGCCGCAATCGCTCGTCAAAGATCGGCGATTTTTAGGAACTTGGCTGTAAAGTGGTGTGTGCTCACGTTCAAACGCTTCTAACTCAAAAACTGCTGCTCCAAATTAAAATTGTCACTGAATCAAAGTGGTACAACATCAAATTCTGCGATAGATGGGCTCCTATTATTTTTGTTTCCCCGTTCCTGAGAAGAGATACAAGCGAAAACCCCAAAGTAGTCATAGCGTCAAGTTCCGCTGATAGCTGATTTTGGAGGTATACGAATTTCAAACGTCTAATAATCTCTATTCAAATGGATTTTTTGGAAAATTTCAGCATATTGCAGTCAGAAAACAAAATTATTACAATATTCAATTCGAATATTTCCATTATGAGTGTAAAATGCTTACTAATTTCATTCAGGTAGTAATTATATCATAAGAAGTGAAGTTCCTCCTGGAAGCAAGATCAATGCAGTAAAAATTAACACTTCTGATTTGACATTGGACGCATAATTTAATGTTCTTTAATTTGTGTATTGATAATTTTTTCTGTCAGATGCACCATTATGGAGCTGTAAGCCAAAAAGGGAAAAAAGGGCCAAAATTTCGTGGTTTCTCCGAAATAGGGGCACACCCACAGCCTGGCGCACAGCCTGGGTAGGAAAAACTGCTTATTGTCATTTTTAATCTAAACTAGACCTCATTCTGAGAATTTTGGTACCAACCGCGACCTTCTAGCGTGTGTAAATCTTTTCCTATGAATTTTTGAAGTTTCGACCGTTTATGACGTCACAGTGGGCTGGGGGTTCCCGCCCAGGCGAGAGGGGCGCGTGACGTCATAAACTGTCGAAACTTTGAAAAATCATAGAAACAGATCTACTCACGCTAGAAGGTCGCGGTTGGTGCCAAAATTCTCAGGATGTAGTCTACTTTCGATTAAAAATCTAAAAAAAATCAAGGCGCACCCCCCATTCCACCTCCTTCCACCCCTCCAATCGCTAGAGACTTTTTTTTAGCACAATTTGATGCCAAAAGGAACATCTCCACCAAGTTTCAACGTTAGACGAATTAGTTCCGATCTTATCCCCTTATTGAGCCTATTTTTACTGTACAATAATAATGCACCAGGAAGGATCGAGTTGAGGCTAGTGTGACACAACGTGAAAAAACAACGGTAGAATATATTCCTGACGCGACACGAGATTGGCAGTCTGATATTGTCTCAAACAAGGGAAGTCTCATCTGTATCTACGCTTGCATCGGCCTTAAGCCATACGAGAGCTGCTCTTAACCTTCTATTTGGGAGTCGTCTCTCGAATCAACCGAACTAATCTTTGAGAAATCCAAAAGATTGGCTACACTGGCCTGCAGACAGCTCCCAGTTCACAACTTCCAAAGATACTTGCTAAGTAATTTTATTCCAAATTTGGTTCCCACTGGCTACTGATGGCTTGATTTCAGACTGATGTTGACTTCAGCTGAAACATGTGTACATGAATGGTTTACACCTACATCACTCATGAATGGTTTACTTTTGGCTCATTCATTTGACTTGAGCCAAAAGTAATGGAGGCGCGTCTAGATTAAAACTACTTACTGTACGAAGATAACAGGTTTTCACAACAATTATTTTCAATTTTTAAGGACCATGCCTACAGTATACCCCAGTAAATCTATAAATATAACACTGCAATGGCGAGGGTATTTACGATATTTTATATTATGAACCCCTGAGGGTAGTTTTCCCCAAAATTTGCAACCCCGAAAACTCTGTGCCACTGACATAGTGCTCTGAAACCATGACATTTTCGAACTTTTTCAGTTCTTAATCTATGATAATGTCGATAATTCATACCCAGTAAAACTTATTAAGTAGGTTAAATATGTATTTAAATCAACCGGATTTTCCAAGTAGATCTTCCGATATGTCGATAAATGTCTTTCTAAATGATATTTGCATTGTTTTAAAACGATTAAATTCACCTACTTCAACACGTTTTTTAAAGTAGATTTTGCGATATATCGAAATATCGATATATTTCATTCGATATGCCATCCCTACACCTGACCGACCAAGGGCCCCAACCACCATGGCGGCGTCCCAGGACCAGTAACGTCTGGTCTTTGTTTGATTATATCTCGATTTCAGGTTTGGTCGGGGATGTCTATGACATTTCTTTACTTTCTTGAAACGTCTATTTAAAGTAATTTGATCATGTTGAACAGCTTGTAATTGCGGTATCCATGGTGTTGACTACTCTGACGTACCTCCCACCAGCAATGTGCACAGCAGAATCACGGGAATCCTCGATTGCAACAATCATGAACCTTTTGAAAGGGACGAAATCAGACGGTGATCTCGGCAGAGTTCTCCCAGCTATAATTGATAAGATTCGAATAAACGCCACGAGGTGAGTAAGTTCGAATACATGCGTGAATAATATTTACCGCTACCTCAAGGGCTGTGATGGGGTACGCTGAGCAGGTGTGGGGTTTTGAAGACTATGAGGAGACGGAAAAGCTCTTGAGGTTCTGTCACTGCCGACTAGCACCCCAACCTACATGCTCCATCTAGAGGCCGGTCTGAGTACTATGTTTGTTAGAAATTTCGAAACGCATGCCAACTACATTCTGAAAGTTTTGAAAATGTCGGAAAATCGGTACTCTTTCCAGATTGCCAAAGAGGCTGTAAGGCTAAAGGCATATTGGTTTAAGACCTGGGAAAAACTGAATGAGCAGTTCGCGGTGGAGGCATGTTTGTCGGAGGTGAGTGTGGTGGAATTTTCCAAGCTCGCGACGACTATTGTGTCAAGGATAGACGAAGAACAAAAACAGGTGTTTTTAAGGCGAGCAGAAGAATCAACTCATTATACTATGTACGCCTCGCTGGAACAAAACTCCGACTATCTCAAAATCGCATCCCTTAAAATAGTCAAGCAAATAGCAAGGGCGCGATGTGAGCAGCTTGAGCTGAATGGAAAAATATGGAATCGGGGAACGGAAAGGGCACTATGTTCCATGTGTAATCGCTCGGAGGAAGAAACGAGTTACCATTTCTTTTTTGTATGCCCAATTATGGCAGAATTTAGGTTTAGGCATTATGGCAAAAAGTTCTTCAAGCCGTGGGAAGTCATTCAATGCCTAAACGGAAATGACTGGTACAGGCTTTATAATTTTCTCAGAGAAGCTCTGAAGTATCGAGCATTCTTGATTACAAATTTCAATTTCGTAGGCTGATTTATATGTAAATTTATTCATAAATTGTATTATTATTAGTATTATTGTAGGGGTTAAAATTAACATTACTAATATTATTATATACCACATTAATTTATTCATGTACAATTGATTTCTAAATACAATTTAAAAAAAAAAAAAAAATTAATTGAGAGAAAAAACTTGTTACTTATCATCATGTTACCACCATATTGTTATCATGGAGCTATGTATGATAAAGTGTTTTCGACACTTCCGGGCAGCTGACCTATGGTCCTTGCTCTATTATTATGTTTTATTGCAGTATTTAGTGGTTTTGTATTTATGGTTTTGATCCAATAAACTTTTTTCTATCTATCTATCTTTCTACATAAGTAAATACTGCGTCTTTATTTCTACAATTTCCTCCTCGTAACTTAGAATTCATTTTGTAGGAAATTGAGAGAGATGAACAACACGAGCCTCACGGAATCTTTGATGAAAGCCATATCGTATCAGGTAATACTAATAAGTATAGTACAGCATGATAGAGTCGGCTAGGGTAGAAAAATATTTCATAACAAAATCAGTTAACAATATTGGAAATATATGATCCAGTGTACATTCATCAGACTTTATCATCAGCACAATACCAAGTCATATTTGTGCTACATAAATAATTGAAAATTAATTCATAAACGTACATCGTATTTTCTCGAAGAATGGTTGAGAGGTTGAACGGTCGAGGATGGTGGGAGGCTGTTGATCTTAACATCTCTCTGCAATGAATTGAATGATGAGGAAGCCCTTTGGCTTCCTCATCATACCCGTGAAAATGCAGAAATGGGGTATTTCGGTGGGTCGGAAATTCAAGTTTTTGACCTCAAATTTGGATTCAGCACCCTTGAAAACCTATATACTCCAACTTTAAGCCCAATGATACTATAACATGTGGTAGAAAAATTAATTAAAGAGATCACACGTTTGAAAAAAAGGCGGACCTCCCTTAACGCACACACACTTATGCCGCGCGCGTGTGTGAGTAGTATTTTGTAATATCCAAGAGGTCCTCCAAGGGTTTCATCTCTTCTCTGTGCATGGATACTTTTTTCAAAGACAGTTGGCTAGTACGTCACGATTGGCTAGCTACGTCATACCATTCAAATCTTCAACTTTCCTTAGCTTCTCCGATTTTTTAAAAACATTTTCTCGACGAACAGACCTGATTACCGTTATTCCTGAGCCATACTCTTTTGAAAAAAAAAAATTTTTTAAAATTGACTGAAATACCCCATTATATTAGGTAGGTACATACTTTTTTTATATTATTATATTTCTTAAGGAACTGCTGCTGTTCCTAAATGACCGATAATGTTTACACGGTGTGTGCAAAACGGGATATTAGAACCGACAGAGTCAAGTGGGTTTGGCACATTGCTTCCCAGTAACGAAAATCATCAAATAATCATGAAATAGATGGAAATCAATAGGAGGCCAGCTTCCAACTTCCTTTCAAGTTTCATTAGAATCAGAAGGAAACAGGTGATGTACCGGGTGTATCAGATAATGGCAATACTTGAGGGGTCTACAACAAATTTGCAACAAAAAATCCTACCACACATATTTTAATAACAACAAAATTTGAATTCAACAAATACTCCGATTTTGATCATGCAGCTGCATCAAATCCCTGATCCAAAAACCAAAGTGAGGCGATCGGTGACGCTGAGAGTCAACGACTATTTGAAAGAATCTCTAACTACCGAGGGAGCCGCACCTGTGCCCTTCAACCTGCATTTCATCTCCAACGAACTCACGGAGCTGTCGACTCGTCTGAACTCAGTCGTCATGTCGAACCTCGAGTCCTGCCTGTCTTTTTACGAGAAAATCATAGGCGACCTGAGAATGAAATTCGGCGAAGGTGATCGACAACGGAAACAAGTCAAATTCAGCCGATCGAGAAATATCTTCAAATAAACGTGTTACCCATTATAGAAAACAAAGGAGTTGTTACGTTATTTCTTGGTTCTTTTAAGAGCTGAGTGAATCAACTGTCTTGTGTGACTTAAGGTCGTGTCTCAGTTTGTCACCGTTCGTTCCTTGTTCCGAGTCAGTATTTCTGTCAATTACAAGAGCTCAAACATTAAAAGTTGCACCTAAATTTGAAATTTTCAAGGTTGATGATTCCCGCGGCAATATTTTAGTTTTTCAATTCCCTAGGCAGATGTACGAATGAATTTGAAAAATCCTTGAAAATTTCAAATTATGGTACAACTTTTAAAGTTTGAGCGCCGGTGATTGAGGGAAATACCAACCAGGAACGAAGACCGCACTACGATCGACTGAGACCCCCTTAAAGTTACCATTTGTTTAGTTGAAAAGCCTGCTGGTTTACTTGGGGGTATCTGAATAGGGTGTTCACACAACCGTCCTTGGTTCGAATGTGCGGAGCGTTCTCTGAGGACGCTGGCTTTTGGCTTTGGGACGCCACCATGGTGGGTGGGCCCGGGGTTCCCCTGGCCCCGCGCCTCTTGCGGATCACACACACCTGCTTTGACTTGCCATATTCGTACCTCAAGTTGTATGTATTTGTTTATTTTGGCCAGTAAAATTCATTATCATTATCATTACCGGTATGTGCACATATGCGTTTGTTCAATTCCAAATTAATGAAGGTGTCCAGCGATTCCCCGAAACAAAATTCCTCGAGTTTTCCAGGGTCAATTATCGTCTTTTTCCAGGGTTACAAATAAACTAAAAAGTAAATAAATGTGATCATAATTTCTCAAAATTCAGGTTTTTAGGGACATTTTGAAATGAAACAGCACTACAAAAGTCTGGCAAGTTGGTGAGGCACATAGCTTCCTCGTATCTATAAACCAATATTGTCTAGAAAGATGATACGATAATTGTAGCTAATCTCAAGACTACAATCTTCAAGTAGGTACCTTGGACTGCCCTCTTAGGGGACCATTTTCACATCATCCCACACAATTCCTGAAAACTTCTTCGGAATCAGCTGTTACAAAGTTTTTACGTCTGTAAATGCACAAAGGCAACTGTCAATTCAGGGGCGATGATTTTCATAGGGGACCATCTACTAGCCAATTTGCATAATCCCTGAAAATTTCGTTGAAAACGGGCAAACTTCGTATAGTTTAGCCCGTTACAAGAATTTCATTACAGACAGATAAACGCTAAACCAAAATTGCTTAAGAAGGCCTGAAACGTAAAATGCGAGTGGAAATTTAGATTTTGGAGAACATTTTATTCAGCATGGAACATGCTTTAGCTTTGAGATAACTGGCAAAAAATTCAAGTTTTTGGGAGATGGAACTTCATCTCCGTCATTCGTTTTCGTGGAAAAATCGTTCACCATTCGCGATTGTATACAACATTTGCGGTAAGAGCCATCATAGATTTCGCGGAGTTTTATTACGAAGGAAGGTGGTATTTATGCAGTACGTTGGCAACGTATTTACGAAATGCATTCTGAATAGCGGCGTGCGGAAAATCGGCAAGTTGAAAAGCAGGCCCATAAAGAGCTAAATAAATAGAGCAGACTACAAAGTCATAGTAAAATGAAACAGCAAACAAATAAAACACGGCTAAAGCATGTTCCATGTTTCTTGAATTTTAGCTCTAAACAGCACTTAAGCCTGAAGGGCCGAGTTTTTTTTTTCAACCTTGGTCCGTGAAAACAGAGCTTCCCTACCTTGGTAGATTCGGAAGCAAAATTTCATTACGAAAATGAATAAGGTAACCAGAATCAGACTAGTAAGTTGAGAAGAAACAAAGGTTTTTTTTGAACCTTAGCAAATTTTCGAGAAAAAATTAAGCTATTGCAACGGCATTATAAATTGTAATAACAAACGTAAAAAAATTAAATAAAACTCCATATGTGAAAATATGATAGTTGAGTCATTTTTTTAAACATTTTTTGGAACATCTAAAATTGGAAAATAATACGACTAAAAGCAGCTCTCAGGCGCTCGGCGCTCAGGCTTTTTCCAGGTTTTTTTTGGGGGGAGCAAAATGAAATTCCCCGAGTTTTCCAGTAGAGTACAATTCCCTTAGTATTCCAGGTCGCTTAACACCCCCCTGTTAATGTAAAATTCCAAAAAGGGAAAATAAGTAAAAAATTGTACCTAAAATTGAAATTTTCAAGGATTTTTTTATAGGAATTGGAGCATTTACCAAGGGAATCGAAAAAAAAAATAAAAGATTGTCCCAGGAATCGTCAAAATCTAACAATAATTGCCAGAGAATTCACTGACTGAGTCCCCCTTAATCCAGGACATAATATGTAAATATATTATGTTTGATGTCTGAAAGGTATGAACGAAGTACGTACATGAGTATCGGTCAGAGATGGGCGAATTCTTAATCATAAATACGATTATGAACACAAATCATATCTACGATTTTACGATTATGAATACGAATACAGGTATGAATATGAATATGAATACAAATACAATCGTATTCACACTTTGAATACGATTTTCCCCCATATTCGTATTTTGAATACGATTTTATGATTTCCCTAAAAATCAATTTTTTTTAACGATTTTTCCTTTTTTAACGATTTTAACATATTTAATAAGTCGAGAGTTCGGGAGAAAAATCATAAAAAAAGTTTGATTTTCAGGAAAAATTGTTAAACAAATTTTGTGACCTAACATTGTCGAAATAATCAATCAAAATTCGAAACGCTCACAAATTCTTACAGGATTTTTCACGCAGAACCGAATGGGACCAACCCCAGGTCGCAACGACAAACCGAATAAAAAGCATAAAAAGAATAAAAATCGCATTTTTTTCTAACAATTTGCACTGAAAATTATAAAAAAATTATGATTTTTACATGAAGTTTCGTCGTAATTTCTATTCGGTTGGTCGTAGCGACCTGGGGTTCGTCCCATTCGATTCTGCGTGAAAAATCCTGTAAGAATATGTGAGCGTTTCGAATTTCGATTGATTATTTTGACAATTTTAGGTCATAAATATGTCGAGAGTTCGGGAGAAAATCATAAAAAATTTGTGATTTTCAGGAAAAATCGTTAAAAAATTCGATTTTTAGGAAAATCATAGAAAAACTCATAAAATCGTATTCAAAATACGAATACGGGGGAAAATCGTATTCAAAGTGTGAATGCGATTGTATTCGTATTCGTATTCATATTCATACCTGTATTCGTATTCATAATCGTAAAATCGCAGATATGATTTGTATTCTTAATCGTATTTATGAATAGGAATTCGCCTATCTCTGGTATCGGTCACCATTTTCCGATGAAGGGGTTATACGTTTTTCCTCATTACTCTTCCAAATGGCGGAAAGAAACTAGGAATTTTAAGTAAAATGATTGAAACCATAAGTGACTGATATTCTTGTAACACAGATCAGTTGTTGCTCTGAACTTTTACCTATTTCGCTCGGCCGCCGCCGTCTTCTGTTCTCTTCCCTTCCCCTTTTTAGGACGTCCCACAGTAAGACTTGGGCGTCCTTATGCGATCGATCTGGGGTGAAGTTGGACAACACTCAACAGAAAAAAAAATAACCACACAGTAATCCGTTTTAGACCATTCTGAATCCAAATCCGCGAAAAAAACCATAGGTGTATGTCTGTGTGTGTGTGTGTGTGTATGTGTGTATGTGTGTATGTGTGTATGTGTGTATGTGTGTGTGTAACAAAATCTTGTGTACTCTGCACAGGCCTTAGTTCTCAACCGATTTTCCTGGTTCTTTTTTTGTTCGTCGCGGAAAACTATCTAGTTGTGCACTACGTCGCCGGAATTTCGAATTTTGCCTTTTAAGGGGGGGGAAAGGGGGGGTTAATGCTCGAAAAACGTGCGTTTTTGGGCATAATCTTGTGTACTCTGCCCAGGCCTTAGTTCTCAAACGATTTTCGTGGTTCTTTTTTCGTTTGACGCGGAATACTATCTAGTTGTGCACTACGGCGCCGGAATTTTGAATTTTGCTTTTTAAGAGGGGGAAAGGGGGGGTTAATGCTTAAAAAACGTTCGTTTGCGTGCACAATCTTGTAAACTCTGCCCAGGCCTCAATTTCCAACCGATTTGCGTGTATCTTTTTTTGTTTGACTCAAATAACTTCCGAGTTGTACATGATTTTACCAGAGTACCAAAATTCGCAAGGGGAGGGGGTGAGTGGGGGGATAATATTCACAAAATATCCGATTTTTCAATATTTCGGTTCCTTTACTGCTTACTAATTGTACCCAAGCTTTGAAATTGAGGAAAAATTCTCATTATACCTCCGGATTTTCATGAATTATCTGTACCACCTCTGTACCACCATGGAATTAAAAGTGGTGCCAGGACATGGTGCCATGATGCCATAAACCGCTTATTTCGTGTTTTTTTTTTTTTTTTTTTTTTTTTTTTTTTTTTTTTTTTTTTTTTTTTTTTTTTTGTATTTCACCTCGAATACGGATGTGAACTTCGACGGACTGCCTACCAAAACTAACAGATGAAAGTTCAATGTTACGACGTATTTCCGCTTTGGTGCCAGACTGGCACCATTGTTGCCGTTGGGGCGGTGGTGGGGGGGGGGGGTAACTCTAATTCGCATGTTGGGTATCGTAGATCATGGATTTTAAAATGCTCTTCAGATTCGAGGCTCCCATGCCGCTAGAAGTGTTATGGTAGATAATGGTGGCGGGGGGGGGGGTCAGTATTTCTTGCCTAAAGTAATAAATAAATTACATCGAGTGAAACAGTTTTATCACTTAACAACTGGTTAAACTGATCTAATGCTTATCCAATGGGACGTCCCCTGGAATGCATGCATTACTAAACAATATGTTTTTCCTGAGCTACATTACTGGTAATCAACCGTCTTGAGTTCAGTTGAAGCGTAGGCTTCGTGAATGTTATAATAAACCCACGACGCTGCACAGCAGGATTTGTACGACCTGTGGTGCACCTCGAGCACCTTTTCTGGGTTTTTGAGCAAAATTGGATTTATAAAAACCTCTGTTGGCCCTCAGGGCTCGTCACGAAAAGTATGTATCAATTTATACTTTATGTTTAATACCTAATTTACGAAAAACTTGATTATTTCGCTTCTTTCCTTGGTGTGCTAATAATAACCTCAAAACTAGGTCACGGGGTAGTTTCCCGTAGATTCGATTTATTTTATCGAATTTTGTTGTTTAATTATTCGATACCCAATTGTAATAACTTTAGTTGATTAGGCCGACAAATGAGTTCGATCATTGATTGTTCAATGTAATTATTTCATCAACATTACTTAGTGCCTATGCAAATGTGCTAGGTAGTACTTGACTGCCTTTTGAAGATAAATTCTATTATTGCTTCCGAGTCTACCAAGGTAGCGGAAGCTTTGTTTTCACTTTTCAAGAACGAAAAAAAAGTTCTCCAAAATCAAAATTTTCACTCGCGTTTTGCGTTTTAGACTTTTCTGAACAATTTTGGTTCCGTGTCTGTCTGTCTGTGTGTCTGTCATGAATTCCTTGTAACGCGCATAACTATACGAAGTTATTGTCCGATTTCCATGAAATTTTCAGGGATTGTGCGGGTTGGTGTGTAGACGGTCCCCTATGAAAATCATCATCCTCGAACTGATAGAAGCGACTGCGCATGCGCAAACGTGAATTCCCTTGTAACGGCCTTTATTTCCCCATTTTCTACCCGATTTCGATGAAATTTTCAGGGATTACGCGGATTAGGTTGTGGATGGTCCCCAATGAAAATTGAGGCCTTCAAATTTACAGAAGCCTCTGCGCATGCGCATACGTAAAATCCTTGTAACAGCCATAACATTTACATTTTTCATCCGAATTTCATGAAATTTTCTAGGATTGACCAGATTAGCGTGTAGATGGTCCCCTATAAGGGTAGTGAATGGTACTTAGAGATTGGTGTTTTAAGATTATCTACTATGCATCGGATCATCTATATAATCGGGTTATGGATACGAGGAAGCTATGTGCCACACCCACTTGGCAGACTTTTTTGGGTACTAATTTACTTTTCAGTTGTGGAAGTATTTTCTGCTTGATGTATTGCATAATCTTCGCTTCGCTATTGGAAGATTACCTAATTGCTAGTCTGAAAGATCCTATGCATGGTGAGATGCTGATATACCTGAATTCTTACTTCTTCATACTACTGTTTTCCTTTTCACGCATCTTGACTAAGTAAGTCTGTTCCTTTTTATTTTCTAACTCTATTTTCTTTTCCCCTTCCAGGGATCTTTTCTTTTTGTAACTTCTTCTCTTTCTCTGCAAGAAACTTTTCTGGAATCGCCGGTTCTTGCCATCATATCTACAACCTAGTAGCCAGGGGCGTCAGGTGAGAATATTCGTCAGGCAAACAGCTTGGCCATAGGAATAAAAAAAACGCTGCAAATCATTGCTCAAAGGTTTATTATTTTCTGTATAGATCACCCTTCTGATTTGAATAGGATTGAAAATGGCCTTGGAGCTCACTCAGCTGATCAGTGATCTGAGGAGTGAAGAAAATCTCCTCGAATGCTGGAGACGCCTGGAAAAGCACTTTCATTCAATAGGATTGAAAATGGCTTCGGAGCTCACTCAGCTGATCAGTGATCTGAAGAATGAAGAAGCTTTTGAGCAATGATTTGCAGCGTTTTTTACCCACCAAAATTTTTTTTACCTACCAACTTTTTTTTACCTACCAGCTAGGTACTACCTACCACACCATACTGGCTTCACACCTTCACAATCAAGTTTATTAAAAAGAACTAAATGCTTCACACTCGATTGGAAAGCTTCATATGGAAATTTGATTACTGGTTACGCAGATGGCAAAACTGTATACAAATCGAAGAAATGAACAGCGATCGCATTTTAGTCCGATAAAATTTGAATGGAGATTAGACCTCTTTTGCGATTCACACTCATGATTCTGTTTTATCGAAGGAAAACCTTCAAGTACTCGTAGGGACCGAACGGTTTGTCCTACAGAGCTCCGGGTGATCTCAAACATTTTTAAAAATTCAATACTATTTAAAATTGGTGAAAAAACAATACCTTTATTTTGAGAGTTTTCGAGCTAGGGCACTCTTGAAAATTTCAACCCTTAATTTTCACCCCTTAGAAGTGACCTACATCAACCAAAAGCTTCGCGGCACAACTAGACCCCAAATGGAGCCCATATACCAAATTTGAACCAAATCGGTCCAGTGTTGCTAAGAAAAGTGCCACGGACGGCGGACGGGGGACGGCGGACGGCGGACGGACATTGCAAATTTGGATTCTACGCAACTTGAAACGTAAAGTGACAAAGTTTGAGGGGGGGTTATAAAAATTTTTTGCGATACGATCACATAGGCTTATTATTAGAAATAATAAACCAAAATTGAAAAACGCAGCAAATTATTGCACAAAGGTTTATTTTTTCTGTATAGATCAAGTGCCAGCGAAGAACACACCATCAATGACATTGTCTCTAGCTAACAACCAGGTTCCGCTTCATAATCGAGTTTATATACACGAAATAAACGCTTCACACTCCATTCGAAGTAGTGGAGAATACCTTCATTAAGAAATTTGATTACTGGTTGCTAAGGAATTTCTGAATTGTGGTGAGATTTGTCTCACCTACTTATTTATCTACCTATTCATCTACCTACTTATTTATCTCGACTATTTATTTATCTCACCTATTTATCCACCTACATTATAATGTAGGTGGATGGATATTTCATGCCTTGCCATGCGGGGATTAATAAGTATTTAAGTATCCATGGCTCATCTTCCAAGTTTCTCACCTTTCAAGGTCACGAAACAGTTCCTAGATTGTTTGCCTTGGCTGATGCTGTTGTAGTAAAGGTATAGCAATTTATTCTAGACCCCGCGCTGACCTACCCGCTGATCGTTGCCTGTTATCCAAAACAGTCCCGCAAAATTAATTTCTTCAAAATTACATTTTTTATCATCCGCAATAGATCGTAGTTGCCGACATTTCCCACTCTGGTGTTATGCGGGCTAGTATTCAAAGCAAAATACGTACTTACCTACTTATTCCATTCTCCTATTTCATATAACTTCCTTGGTAATCATGAAATAAGTAGTCCCTAAATTTTATAAAAATTTTCTAAAATCGGCTGAATATTACTGGCAAAAAGTGTAAATATAGGAGACTCTCAACAAAAGTAAATTTATTCATTTTGCATATTTTTAGTAAGGCAAACAGTGTTTGCTATGTTTGGCTTGAGGAGACGCCACTGCTAGTAGCCTTAGTCATAAGTAGGTACTAGAACGATTTAAAAAAAAACGATAGGGAGTTTTAAATATTTTTGTAAATGATTGATCACTAGAGTGTATAAAAATTTAATTTTATCGCATTTAACCAGGATATATCGAATTCTATATCTCACTGCCCCCACCAATCCAATACCTCCTCAATTGGATAGGTGTAAACTTTTTATCGAGGAGTGGCGCCCACTTTTTTTTTGTAGTTTGAATTTGAATTTAGAAAATTAATAAGCACTTGTCATTAGCCAGCCTCGCCCATTAAGCTCACCGACGAACTAGCCAGGGTGGGTAATGTTATTGAGAAAATACTCGTAACATTCTTCTATCTACTCAGATAACAAATACAGTTGACCGGTCACAGAAAACAAGCTATTTCAACATGCGCTCTGGGTACGATGTTTAGCTAAGCAATCAATATCGCAGGGGCATCACTAAATTAATATAAACCACCCGGTCTGATTGAAGAGCAAGCGCGCTTCCATGAGTAATTCTGTATGATTTTAACGACATAGCAACTAACCGGGTTTCATCGCATTATACCCGCTCGATTGGGAAAATATTTACGTTGAAATATCGAAGCGGAACTGTAAATTAATTTAACTAGTGGAAGTTTCAACTGACAGCCAATTTATATTATAATATAATATATTATATATAATATATTATGTTGGGGAAAGGCTTGTACCTTGGGACGCTTGTACCTCGGGACAATGCTTAAATCAATTCGAAAAGAGGCACACAAAAAATTGGACTGGGCTCCAATCATCTTTGGGTGTGAAGGCAACACCGTGTATGTGCCTCTTTTTGTGTTATCACCGACCATGTGATGATGAAAATTCGTTGTTTGTTATCACCGGTCCCAAAATTTTAGATTTGCTCCATACCACGATCAATTGACAGAAAGGTAAGTTTGAATTTCTTCCACTTGCAACTGCTTTCCTACAATTCAAGGTTCATCTTTATGATTTTGATGTTTTTAAAATGTTATTACATCATGATATGTCAATAATTAAATTTTTTGGAAAATGTCAAATGTTTGTACCTTGGGACAGGTTGAGGTTTGTACCTTGGGACACAATATTTTTTCGTCTTATGTTATTTATGTTCGATTTTGGCCTAAGCTATCATGTTAAGATGTTGGTCCATTCATGTGCAGATGCCAAGATCAAAGGATGGAGTGAATCAGCAGCCAGTGGATGGGCCTGTTGTGATCAGCTACCTCTCCGCATTTCTGTCATTCACTTCCTTAGCTCAGTGGTTGCGAGCTCTGATTCCGAAGTGTAAATTAATATAGTTTAGTCGAAAGGATAGGAGATTGATCCCAAGTCAACAAAAGTCAATGGGAGGTGCGCCTGATTTTTTTAAATTTTAATCAAAAGTAGACCTCATCTCGAGAATTTTGACACCAGCCGTTCTCTTTTTGGATGAATAGATCTTTTTCTATGATTTTTCAAAGTTTCGAATGTTTATGACGCCACGCGCCCCTCCTGCCTGGGCGGGACCCCCCCCCCCCCCCCAATGCCCACTGTAACGTCATAAACATTCGAAACTTAGAAAAATCATAGAAAAAGGTCTTCTCACGCTTAAAAGGTCGTGGTTGGTATAAAAATTCTCAGAATGAGGTCTAGTGTAGAAAAATAACAATAAACAGTTTTTCCGATTTTTGATGATTCAACAGGCCAATGGTCGAAAAGGCAGCAAGATTTACCAATAATGATCCTTTTAGTTGATTATTCTTTGAAGCATCTTTGTTTGACTTAATAATACTCATCTCGAACATGCCGTTTGTGAGAAAAGATAGTATCCTACATGTGTGATAGCAATGTAAAAGTAGGTAACCAAATTTTGCTACTTGTCTATTTTTGAACTCCTTTAAAGGGATATTTGAAAATTAAAGTCTGTTTTTGCGATAACTAACGTTTAAATAAAATATTTTGAATAATTTAGGTGGTTTTCTTCTAAAAGTATCCTTCTGTCCCAAGGTTCAAACATGGGTGTCCCGAGGTACATACACTGTTTGTACCATGGGACAAAATAGACATTTTGAAAAATCAAGTTTTATGGTATTTAAACTTTTTGCAAAATTAAGGTTTATACATTTTATTAAACCTCAAGAGTAGTAGAGAATAATACACCCTTCCGTTAATTGCTGAATTACTTTTGTCTGTGAAAAAAATGTAATTGAAAAAATCGTCCCAAGGTACAAGCCCTTCCCCTTCCCTTTATATTATAAACATCTCTGACATTGGATTTATCAAAAGCATGCGACTTGTCGAGAAAAAGTTGAAGATTTGTGGGGAACCACTAATTCTGATATACTTATGCCCAATAAAGTAACTCATTAAGATCCCTCACTTGGATGGAAATTCTCAAGTACAGGGTCAAGGCTGAAGTACTTGTTGTAAAAGGACGCTGGAGTAGGGGTACCCCTCATAAATGACCGCCGGCTCAGGCGGGAGCCACACAGTCTGGTGAGAGTCCTTGTGAGACATCATTAAAGTAAATTACAGTAAACAACCATTTCAGGTTGGATTTTGGTATATAATTTTCAATGATGAACCTTTGAAATCGACCAAAAAAAATTTTTTTTAACACCCCCTCAAAATTTGATGGTTTACGTTTCAAGGTACGTAGAATACAAAAATCGAATAAAAATTTTGCCGTCCGTCCGCCGTTCGCGGCACTTTTGCCACTTAGCATTGACCGATTTTGATGAAATTTGGTATGTAGGCTCCATTTGGGGTCTAGTTGTGCCCCGAAGATTTTGGTTGATGAAGGTCACTTCTAAGGGTTCCAAAATCAATTTTGAAATTTTGAAAACGCCCTAACTCAAAAATTTTTGATATAAAGGTATTGTTTTTCGTTCAATTTAAGATTCTATAGAATTTTTAGAATTTTTTGAGACCACCCGGAGCTCTGTAGGACAATTTGTTCGCTCACTACGAGAATTTAAAGTTTAGACGTACGATAAATCAGAAACACGAGTGTGAATCGCTAAAGAGGCCTAATCTCCGTTCAAATTAAAGCTGACCGAAATGCGATAGATGTTTTTCTTCATGTTGGATGGTTGGTGGCTTTGCAGACGAGTGACCTATAGAAAAAAAATAATAAACCATTGTGTAATAATTTGCAGCGGTTTTGTCTGATTCTTGGCGAAGCAGACGTCATCAGCTGTTCCAAAAGGAAGATCAAAATTTGTTCTATGATTTCGCTCATGGCTTCCCATTGCCACCGCCGGCGGTGAGACTCGAACCCACGACCCCCGCTGAAGTAGGTCCAAATCCCACCATCAAAGAACTCGCGCCCCATCGACCACGGCCACACCGGACATCATCAACGTTATCAAAGCCTTCTCATTCTCGAATCAACCCCTAAAATTTTACCTCAATAGATCAATTGATCAGAAGAGAACCAACCACAAAAACCATTTCAATCAGAACTGGTGACTCGAGTGGTTCTTTTTTGAGAAACATAAATTCCATTCTAGATTCAATGACTTTTTCTTATCCAAATTTCGGCGGGAAAGCTTATCAAAAGAATGGCTCCTTTTGCTGAAAGGGTAGACCGACCTAGCTCTTCTCAAGTGTTCCATAGTCATTTTGCCATTTTTTGTGGATGGTTCCCTTCTGGTTAACGCCGTCCAATATTGCTCTAGCGGTCCGTTTTAGGTCCCTCTTTCTAGCTAAAAAATGTCAAGTAACCAAACGGTGTGGGCAGATACACGTAACTGGGAACAACCACTTGACCTTGTGATTTTGCGCAAAGTAAATATTGATCTTTATGGGCAGTAATTATCTAGGAAGTAATTATCCAGGAACGACAAATCATTTGTGAACCTCTCTCTCTTCCCCTCATCGAACAAAGCGGGTAGATATACATCACAGGGAACACTTGGGTTAGGAAAAACGTAAATTACTCATTAAAAGAATTATAAACCAAAATTCAAAAACGCGTAGGAAAAGTAGGAAAAACCTTCAAAAAGTAGGAAAAGTAGGAAAAACCTTCAAAAAGTAGGAAAAGTAAGAATAGTAAGTAAGGTGAACCTTACAGATGTCATTCACTCTTGGTAACTCTAAATTTAGGTAAATGTAATTTAGTAAGAGGTTTTGACGAGAAGAACAATCAATACCTAATGATAAAATACTATTCGTGCAGCATGAGTGAATTTACAGACATACACAGAATTTCTCAGATCCCCAAGTGTATTGGCCCAATCAAATTAGCTACTTTACCCTCAGTGACCACACAAACAGCTGAGGAAGCTTGAATACTTATGACAACATTCACAGAGTGGCATCATAGAGGTAGAAGGTAGAGAGGAAACGCCTTTGTCCAAGTCTGGTCGGCCGGTGAAAGAGGTATGGTGCGTTCCTCCCTTAACGTGTTTCTTACGAGACCCTGCCGCACCAAATCCTTAATAACAACGCCATGAGTCATCCTAAGAGTACAAAACCAACGGGATGGCATACCTGAGGATTATCACAACATTCTGACATGTAGTTGAAGTGATAGAATGTGAAGGATAGAAGCATAGAAAAAACGTCTGCCAAGTGGGTGTGGCACATAGCTTCCTCGTATCTATAACCCGATTATGTAGATGATCCGATGCATAGTAGTTAATCTCAAAACACCAATCTCTAATTACCTTTCACTACCCTCATAGGGGACCATCTACATGGTAATCTGAACAATCCTAGAAAATTTCATCAAATTCGGATGAAAAATGTAAGTGTTAAGGCTGTTAGAAGGATTTTACGTATGAGCATGCGCAGAGGCTTCGGTGAATTTTAAGGCCTTGATTTTCATTGGGGACCATCTACAACCTCATCCGCGTAATTCCTGAAAATTTCATCAAAATCAGGTAGAAAATGTTGAAGTTATGGCTGTTACAAGGAATTCACGTTTGCGCATGCGTAGTGGCTACTATCAGTCCGAAGGTGGTGATTTTCATAGGGGACCATCTACAAGCTAATCCGCACAATTCCTGAAAATTTCATCGAAATCGGACAATAACTTCGTATAGTTATGCGCGTTACAAGGAATTCATGACAGACACACAGACAGACAGACACGGAACCAAAATTGTTCAGAAAGGTCTAAAACGCAAAACGCGAGTGAAAATTTTGATTTTGGAGAAATTTTTTTTTCGTCCTTGAAAAGTGAAAACAAAGCTTCCGCTACCTTGGTAGACTCGGAAGCGAAAATACCTACTAATAATGACTGGAACTCAGCTCACGATTGTGAGCTTTTATATTCACTTCTTTATATTTAGCTCACGATTGTGAGATTCTATATTCAGATCAGTATTCGAGAAAGTAGATTGTTTAGGATGTCGCAAAAAACATGCTGTCTGAAGAGTTGTTTATGGTGAGACATTTTACACATTTTGCAGACTTGAAAAACAGGTGGGAATTGATTCACGTATCTCCCGCTTTTTTAAATGTTGTTTGCAAAGCTGAAAAAGCGATAACTGATGATTTTAGCAAGATGAACGAAAGAAACTTGAGACTTCGTATCTCAGCTAGAATGAGTCGATACCATGATTTGAACAAATTCTTTCCTTTTGCCTGTGAGAATGAAGAATTTGGAGTTAGCCACAAGGTAGAACTGGTCAAAATGATTATATTTATGATTATATGGTTAATTGTTATACAGGGTGTCCAAGTAACTACGCTCCCCCCACTTATTTTCTCTAATAGTGTGAGAAAAAAAATCGGATTAACGCTATTCTTCATAATTTTTTGCGTAGAATTCAAAAATGACAAAATTGCGCAGTGCGCAATCGCGCAACTGTGCGCAATCATGATCAACTTTGTTTTTTCAAATGAGAACCCCCATTTTTTATTGCAGATTCGGATTCTACGTCAAATTTTATGAACATTTTACTTCGACAACTTCTTTTTTTGGAGGCGCGCAACCCGCACAGCGAGCGCTCAAAGATGCGCAACCCAGGGATTGCGCCACAGTTGAGATGAAGGTAAACCTCAAGTGCGGCACATCACTTAGCACTGTTTTTCCACGATGAATTGCGTGGTGATGTCCCTTTCTTGATTTGATTTCATTTTACCTCATTTACAGCCAAAAAAGTCAATTTTTGAGAAGGAAATCATCGATTTTCTAACGAAGGGTAGTGATCATCCTAATAAAATGTAAAAAAATTAAATTTTGCGATAATTATGTAGTAGTTTCCCGTTATTTTACAATTTTAAAAATTTAATTTTTTTTTACATTTTATTAGGATGATTCATTACCCTTCGTAAGAAAATCGATGATTTCCTCCTCAAAAATTGACTTTTTTGGCTGTAAATGAGGTAAAATGAAATCAAATCAAGAAAGGGACACCACCACGCGATTCAGCGTAGAAAAACACTGCTAAGTGATGTGCCGCACTTGAGGTCTACGTTCATCTCAACTGTGGCGCAATCCCTGGGTTGCGCATCTTTGAGCGCTCGCTGTGCGGGTTGCGCGCGTCCAAAAAAAAAGTTGTCGAAGTAAAATGTTCATAAAATTTGACGTAGAATCCGAATCTGCAATAAAAAATGGGGGTTCTCATTTGAAAAAACAAAGTTGATCATGATTGCGCATGGTTGCGCGATTGCGCACTGCGCAAATTTGTCATTTTTGAATTCTATGCAAAAAATTATGAAGAATAGCGTTAATCCGATTTTTTTTCTTACACTATTAGAGAAAATAAGTGGGGGGAGCGTAGTTACTTGGACACCCTGTATAAGAGATTGAGGTGTTATACAATGGGAAGAATTACTGCCGCAATTAATCAGCAGTCAGTTAGACAGAAGTTGACTAAACTTGATACTTTTTGTAATCAATAACTGTCTGGGAATAAGTATTGTAAATGAAACTCTTGTAAATGAAAAACTAAAAATTGTTGTAGTAAAACTAGTGCATGATAAAAAAAAAAAGATTTTGAATAATACTCCTATCAATATCTAATTATAACTGCTACAATATCTGAAAGAATGAATCACCTTGTTTGTTATTTTTGTAGTCGTTGTTCATACATTTATTAATAATGGTCCGGACTTTGTTTCTTAACTCCCTTCTTGGTTGTCTATTGTAAGTCTCCCAGTCATTCGTTGCCATCTACTTGGTTCTAACTAGGTAGGTGCAAGTTTCCAAGACGAAACGATGTGCAGCACAGAATCCATTTTTACTTCCAGCCCCTGTAATGTCATCATATTCCTACGTAGCTCCATGATATGCACATGACTGTATAGATTTTTTAATACTCTGTCTCTTTTATATCGGTGTGTTTTTCGATTGGAGGTCCTCGTTCCGACCTATTGTATTTCAAAAACAATCCTCCTATCTTTTAACACAGAATTAGAGGGTTTTTGTACTACTGGGTTGTAGTAATTCTTATTTTTCGCCCGGGCGAAAGGGGGGAGGATCTTCACTTTCATTTCCCGAACAAACCCCAATGTAGGCAGGTATAGCCTTCTCTATCTTCTATCTCTATGAGTGGCATGCTGTATGCTTCCTATATCCCTTCTATGCGTACGTGGCGAACAAGTGTTGGACAACTGCAGTCAGGCCTTCCAGTGACCGGCCTGGGTTAGGGGCAGGAGCCCACAACACCGACCAGGGGCAAGTGTAGGAATACTGAAGGGGCTTGGAAGCCCCATCAACGCCTCAGTCTTCAGCAGACCAGAACGACCTGGGGAGCATCCCACTGCTACCAACCTCGACCCAATCTGAGATCGAGAAAGCAGTGCAGAGAGGAGTGACGAAGTCAGGAGGAGAAGTACCTTGCACAAGGAGACCAACACTGTAGGTGTTCAGGAACACAACAGGAAAATTTTCATAAATGTCCAAGCTAAAAATGTTGATTCCATTGCAATAACATCGCAAAATATAATAAGTCGTTACCCTACAGATTCAAAGGATGGAAAGGTCCCCAAGAAGCCATTTGATAAATATTGAGCACCTGAAATACTTTGGTTTGGTTTGAGGTTAGTTCAAAAGGTGTTTCCCCGTTTCTCGTTTACCGGAGCCCTTTCTGCGGCGTGTTTTCCCAACTGAGACATCAGTGGGCACAGAAAGAAAATGTTTCTACGTTCAAATGTTTATCCAAAGAGGACCTGAAAAAAGGATTTCTACCAGCCTTTCCCTGACGTAATAGGTAAAGATGGGAGAGAAGCCGGGAAGCCGAGGGGAAGTTATACTCGTGAACGGACCCCTATCAAATTCTTTTGCCTCGTTGATCCTGACGACCCCCCTTTTTTGCTCTGTCTGACTCAGCCGCACACACTAACCATCCGCCTGGAAGGGGTCTTTCCCGCAATACAGATGCTATCTGGAGATGGTTGAATCGCTAGGGATTTCCACGTTTAACGTTTCGACTAGGTGAGAGGAGATCGAGAATGCGATGCGTCGGATATTCCACGCTATAAAAGTCCTCAAATATGGGAATCGACGGAACGTACCTTTAGGCGCACTGTAAGTATCAAAAGTGACGAGCCATTCTGATCAATGTTTTCAGAAGTTTTGTATCAAACGAATAGGTCAATAGTGGGGCTTCACTTCCTACTTTCCACATATTTTTACACCACAGATTCACCATTCTCCGGTGGAAATTTTCAAGCTAAAAACACTGCTGGAGTTGTGGGTGCCTTCAGAATAATTCAAATTTGGTTCTTGGTTCCCCACTAAGAGCTCAACTGAGTGATGTGAAACTCTACTTGAAGAAACAGAAAGTCTACTCCTACTCTTACTCACTGCATTCTATGGAGGTAGCTGAACTACTTCTTGATTTGAACTTCTAATGATAATTTCTCGGCGGTTCGTGACGAACCGATACTTCTGAATATTTTCTAGATCAACTCAAAGTACTTTGGGTAACAGAAGCTCTCTGAATGTTTCAATCGATTCCAAAAATTCGACTCCATAATAAATTTATGACAAAATAATATCTTTATGTTGAAGATTTTTGAGAAACTTTCAACCCCTATTGTTCCCCCCTTGGCAGTGACCGAAGTAATCAAAACCATCGAGGCACAAATAAACACCCAGCCCGTATTCCAAAGTTCATCAAAATCCATGAACATTTAATACGTTGGAGATTTTCATACATAGGAAATTTGATACTTTGGATATTCTGATAATATGGATATGTATGTGTAGCCCCCCCCCCCCCCCCCAGATAGTCCAGACCTATCCCGAGTAGGGATCTCCATGCCAAGCACCCTGGAAGAAGAGTGGTAAGGACCCTGGGTTCTCCCTAGATACTTCTTCAAACTTTGAGGACAGAGTAGAATTTATTTCAGTAGCGTAAGAAACGTAACTTCTTTAGGTTGGCTGCTCAACACATCGAAAAACTGAAGAGAGCGTGTCATGCTGTACCACAGGTACTCCCGGCAGAAGAACTACTCTTTATCTAGCTTATTACTCTCGAAGTAAGATTATTGTTGAAGTACTTGAATAAGCCACTGGGTAGCAGCACCTTTCAGGCTCTTACTCAACAAAGCTAAAGTTCACCGCTTTTCTTCCAAAAACACATCAACTGGGCGCGTGCGGACATGCGAGGCTCCGCAGGTAGATGGGCGACACAGAACATAGACGGGGGGGAGGGGGGTTCCTCATCGAAAACTCCTTGCAATAAACACATCTATTCACGAGCGAATTCTTCCCACGATCAAATATTTTGGGGTTGAGATTCATCTTGAAACAATTCACGATTTTAGTGATTTTCCTCATACCTTTTCGTCGAAATTGACGGAAAAAATAGCTGCATTTGTCTGTTATGAAGGTCTTGAGATCGAATCCCACTACTGATGATGGAGATGGGATAACTCTTATTCCATTCTCCGGTATTTCCTCTTCTTCCAGTTGGTTGTCAGGATCATAAATCACTGATGTATAAAGAAACAACTTCATTCTAACTTGGCTCAAAACGGATTATAAATCGATTAAATAGTTCTAGACCGCCGAAACTCCCCTTGCAGTCAGTTCACTGGCTTGTCCTGAACCTGACTGACGATTGAAGAAGTATCTAGGGAGAACCCAGGGTCCTCACCACTCTTCTTCCAGGGTGCTTGGCATGGAGATCCCTACTCGGGATAGGTCGTGACTATCTGGGGGGGGGGGGGGGGCTACATATGTTTACATCACAAATTTTATACGTGGACATTTTGATACCTCAGATATCTTTGGACAATTTGATTCTTTGGATATTTTGAAACATCGGAAGTTTTGATACGTCGGGCATTTTGATTCATTGGAAATTTGTACAACGTTACGAGTGATGAATTCCATTTAGGACACACCCAGATCTGTTTGATATCCACAAAACAATTCCACAAGAGGACTTGTGGTAGTGATAAATCAAAATTCGACGTACCTACCGAATTAGCTTTCCACCAAGAAGAAGAAGAAGAAGAAGAAGAAGAAGAAGAAGAAGAAGAAGAAAACACTTTAATGACAGGCGGCTACTTTAGCCATAAAAGACCCACTTATTTTGTATAGAAAGGAGTTACCTTTTACAGTACCTAATATCCCAAACTCATCCCGATAACCAATTCCATTCCCCTCCACAAAACCGCGTTTCCAATACTTCCACATAAAACGGCCATCATTCCCCTCACCAAGTCCCACATTAGGAACCATAACCGCCCTAAACTGCTCTTTCAGTAATATTGCAGCACCAGTAAATCTTCCTTCGGGCCTCCGCTCAATACGTGAGCGCGATGGGACGGGAGGGATTGGTTTTCCCTCAGTAGGTTATCCCCCACCTCATTGGGGCAAAGCAGTATTTTCTTCTTTGTGTAATTGGGTTCAGCCGACCACGAGTCATGACTGATCAGGCCGTATTTCACGAGGTAGCCAATAAACCTTCGGTCTTGCACGATTGTGTTACCGAAGATCAATGATTGGATTACAAATGGTCCATGAAGCCATAATGTTGGAATGAACGCTCTGATTTGTCGAGAAGGGAAGTGTCGTATCAGTTGAACTTGGACCTGTTTATGTTTAACTACCAATCGTTAATAAAATCAGTCTACCTCGAACTGTGGTTTGTGTCACATCTACCCGATATAACATGGCGCTGCGGAAAACGTGAACCTCGTGATTCATCCCGATTATTATCCGTTATCATCCGCGACTACACAATTCGTGAATAATTAATCCTCGCGATTCGCGAATATGCAGAACCTACAGCCTCCAAACCCATTATCGTTTGAAGGTAATGTGGACGCGAATTTCCAGAAATGGAAGAAACAATATGATATCTATTCGGTCGCTACCGGACTTAACACCAAACCCAAGGATGTGCAATGTGCTGTTTTACTTCACATATTGGGACAAGAGGCACAAGAACGCTATGAAACCTTCGACAAAACTGAAGATACAGCAAAAGACCCCATGGAGATCATGAAACTCTTCGAAACGTTTTGCTCTCCAAAGAAAACCGTCACAGTTGACCGCTACATTTTCTTCACGAGAAATCAAAAGCAAGGAGAATCACTCGATGACTATTTCACTGACCTCAAAAAGCTCAGCAATTCATGCAGCTTCGAAACACTTCGTGAAGGTTTGGTAAGAGATCGAATTATCACAGGCATACTCGATCAAAATCTGAAGGAACGTCTCCTCAGAGAAGATGATCTGGACTTGACGAAATGCATAAAAATTTGCAAAACAAGTGAACTCGCTGAGACACAATTGAAAACTCTTCAGGAAGACTCGCGAAAAACAGTAAACTATGTGAAACATAGTAAACAGCAAAGTACTAAGTGCTCAAAATGCGGCTATCAGCATGAGTACCGGAAATGCCCTGCATTTAATCAAGAATGTGGAAGATGCAAACGTACTGGACATTTTTCCAAGATGTGCCGTTCAAAAATCACCAACAAGGAAGAGGACCATCAAGCAAACAAGAAAAAAGGCCTTCGCTCAACGAAAACCTACCGAAAACCAGCCAAACGAGTTGGAATCGTCGAAGGAGATGAGGGAAGTCAATCAAATCCATTTTTTCTTGGCATGATTTCGACCAATGATAATGATATAGATAGATGGTGTACAACAATTTACACTAAAAATAAAAGTATGCAAGTCCGATTAGACACTGGAGCCGATACAAATGTCTTGCCTTATAATATTTATAAAAAACTTGGTTTACAACGACATCAATCAACTGAAATAAACATTAACTTGAAAAACTATAACGGCACTCCTATTGATGTTAAAGGGAAAATATCACTTCCATGTAAAATAAATAACAAGAATCATATTATAGATTTCATAGTTGTAGACAGTTCGGTAAAAACACCAGCTGTACTAGGTTGGGAAACTATTGAGAAACTCAACTTAATTAAAAGAATAGCTAATGTTAGATTCGAGAATGTGTGTCCAAGTAGCACAAAATATAAATTTCTGAAAGAATTCGAGCATTTATTTAACAACAATTTAGGGGAAATCAAAGGTGCGGTCTATAATATAAAAATGAAAGATGGTTATAAAGGGCAAATCCAACCTTGTCGGAGAGTGCCGATAAAACTACTAGAGCCGTTGAAGTTTGAACTTGATAAAATGGAACAAAGTGGGATCATTAGGAAAGTTACTCAGCCCACCGAGTTCGTCAGCTCTTTAGTAATTGTTAAAAAACGGGACGGTGGTCTAAGAATTTGCTTAGATCCACAACAATTAAATAAAAATATATTGAGGGAACACTTTGAAATGCCCACGTTTGATGATATTGCAGCCCGTATTGGAAAATCTAAAATATTTTCAACTTTGGATGCTAACAAGGCATTTTGGCAAATAAAATTATCCGAAGAAAGCTTTAATAGTCCGTATGGCAGGTATTGTTTTAATAGAATGCCCTATGGCTTATGTTCGAGCTCTGAAATTTTTAACAAAACTTTCACTGACATTTTTGGTAATATTAAAGGAACAGCCGTTTTCATGGATGAGTTGATTATTTTTTCGGAAGACGAATCAAAACATAAAGACATATTATTAGAAGTTCTGAAAAGAGCATCAGAATATAATGTTTCATTCAATATTGAAAAATGTAAATTTGGTATTTCAGAAATTAAATTTTTAGGGCATAAATTTTCGGAAAATGGTTTGGAACCAGATGATGACAAATTACAAGGTATCTTGTCAATGAAACCGCCATCTAATGTCAAAGAATTGCAAACTCTTTTAGGAATGGTGACGTACGTCTCCAAGTTTATAAAAAATCTGAGTATATTAACAGAACCTTTAAGAACTTTGCTCAAAAAAGATGTAGTATGGTACTGGGCACATGAGCAGGAGAAAGCATTTAATGATATTAAAAGAGCACTATCGGAAAAGCCAATTCTTCAATTTTTTGATGTTAAAAAACCCATCACGTTATCAGTAGACTCGTCTCAGGGAGGTGTAGCAGCAGTATTGTTACAAAATAATCTACCTTGCGCATATGCTTCTCAGGCTTTTAATGATATTCAAAAAAGATGGGCACAAATTGAAAAGGAATGTTACGCGATTGTATTTGCATGTGAAAAATTTCATAAATATATTTTTGGATCACAGAATATAACGGTGGAAAGTGATCATAAACCATTAAAATTTATATTTGCAAAACCACTAAACCAATGTCCTCCAAGATTGCAACGTATGATTTTGAGATTGCAACCATATGACTTGAATGTGATTTACAAATGTGGCAAAGAGCTCCTACTAGCTGACTCATTGTCACGAAACTATAGTAGTAATCCCGTCCTAATCAATGTAGACCAAGATATTGAACTTCATGTCTCTACAGGTATAGATGTTTCAGAAAACATGTCTAAAATAAGAAATGAAGAATTTATTAGAAATACTGATGTAGATGATGAACTACAAACGTTAAGGAATTTTGTGTTAAATGGTTGGCCATCTAATAAGATGTTAGTGCCTGATATCATAAAACAATATTTCCCATATCAAGGAGAAATTTTTGAATACAAAAACTTGATATTTAAAAATGGATGTATAATAGTTCCCAAAATAATGAGACCTGAAATGTTGAAAAGGGTACATTTCAATCATTTAGGTATAAGTAAATGTAAACAAAGGGCTAGGGAAGTTATGTTTTGGCCAGGAATGGGAAAACAAATAGAGGATATGATACAAAATTGTAATATATGTCTCAAATATCAAAAAGAAAACCAAAAAGAACCATTAATGCCTAAAGAAATACCTGAAAATCCATTTGAAGTTGTAGGAACAGATTTATTTCACTATAAAAACCAAAACTACTTGATCCTAGTTGACTACTTCAGCAAATTCGTAGAAATTGCTATTTTAGGGAGTGACACATCGAGCGAAAAAACGATTTTGAATCTAAAGTCATTTTTCGCGAGACATGGTATTCCCAAAATAGTATATTCTGATGGAGGCCCTCAGTACTCATCCACTAGATTCAAAGATTTTGCCAGGAATTGGGGATTTGAGCATAAAACTTCGAGCCCCAGATATCCACAATCGAATGGCATGGTCAAAAGGGCCATCCAAACGGTTAAAAGGATGCTACTGAAAGCCGATGAAAACAATCGTGATCCTTACATTGCTTTGATGGAATATCGTAACACCCCAATTTGTGAAAACGTTGGATCTCCTGCTGAACTTCTGTTTAAACGTAAATTGAACGGTATTCTTCCTAAAAAATCCGATTTCTTCCAAGATAATGCAAATTTTGAAATAGGTCTACAATTAAAAGCCAGACAGTTGGCACAAAAACATTACTACGACAAACATGCAAAACTTTTAAATGATTTATTGCCTGGGCAATCTGTCCTTTTCAGAGATAAAAATAACCAACTTTCCCCAGCAAAAGTATTGAAAGCATGTAGTAGACCTCGCTCGTACCAAATTCTAACAGATAATAACAACATTTTGGAAAGAAACCGAAAACAATTATTTAAAAATAATGCACATGAAGCTGGTACTATTGACAAACAGAGTGAAGTTGTTGTTATTAAGGAAACCCCAGCAGATAATGAGAACTTATCGCAAGATAAGAAGGAGAGAACAAGGTCAGGTAGGATAATCAAGAAACCAGATTATTTAACTTATTATCATACTAGTGGCAAGTAATCCCTAGGAATGTACCTAGGAGAGAACAAGGTCAGGTAGGGTAATCAAGAATCCAGATTATTTAACTTATTATCATACTAGTGGCAAGTAATCCCTAGGAAGATAATATTTATGTTAATAAAATGAAATAATTTCACGAAATGATGTTAATGAAATGATTAGCGAAATGATGTTAATGAAATGATTTAGTCATTGTGTCATTATGAAATATGGACAAGAAAATTGTTAAGAACAATTTAAATAAGTTTGTCAATTTATTTGAAGTTTGAAACTTCCTATGTACAAATGATGATTATTTTTAAAATTCTAACATATTGTTTGTTCGGAACAATTGATATATTGAAGATAAATTTATTTTACTAATTATTCTTTTTAAAGATGTACAATTCAAAAAGGGGATGTCGTATCAGTTGAACTTGGACCTGTTTATGTTTAACTACCAATCGTTAATAAAATCAGTCTACCTCGAACTGTTGTTTGTGTCACATCTACCCGATATAACAGGAAGAGGGATAGTGTATGTAGCAGATAAATATGAAACAAGGCTTCTTCTCATTGGTTTTTTCGGTCGCGAAAAAATAAATGAATTTCCAAAATGGCATGAAAAACAAACATGACAATTTATTGTGGTTTATTTTAAAAAAAAAAAAAAGATTCAGAATGGTGCGTAACGGATTTGTACGTGGGTTTGTTGTCCTGCTCTATCAAAAAAAGTGGGTGTGGCACATAGCTTCCTCGTATCCATAACCCGATTGTATAGATCAATCTCAAAACATCAATCTCTGATACCTTCCACTCCCCTAATAGGGGAGAATTTCGTCGAAATCGGATGGAAAATGTAAAAGTTATGTCTGTTACAAGGAATTCACGTTTGCGCATGCGCAGCAACTACTATTAGTCTGGGGGAGATGATTTTCATAGGGGACCAATAAACACGCTAATCTGAACAATCCTAGAAAATTTCATCAAATTCGGATGAAAAACATAAGTGTTTTGGCTGTTACAAGGATTTTACGTTTGTGCATGCACAGAGGCTACTGTCATTTTTAAGGCCTTGATTTTCATTGGGGACCATCTACAATCTAATCCGCATAATCCTTGAAAATGTCATCGAAATCGGATAGAAAATGTGGAAGTTATGGTTGTTACAAGGAATTCACGTTTGCGCATGCGCAGCGGCTACTGCGGGGTGATGATTTTCATATGGGACCATCTACACTCCAACCCGCACAATCCCTGAAAATTTCATCGAAATCGGATGAGAATTGTAGAAGTTATGGCTGTGGCTAGGATTTCATGACTGACAGACAGACAGACAAACACGGAACCAAAATTGTTCAGAAAGGGTTAAAACGTAAAACGTGAGTGGAAATTCCGGTTTTGGAGAACTTTTTTTTCAACCTTGAAAAGTGAGAAATAAGCCTCCGCTACCTTGGTAGACTCGGAAGCAAAAAATCAAAAATATTTTCATTTGTAAAAGGCCTTAGCAGGCAATACAAAAGTCAACAATAAATTCATGTAAAACAATAACAAACTATCAAGTAGAAATCATACATTGGTCAAGCACTTCTTGAGATGTTGAAATGCACAGTAAAAAATTGCGAAGCATCATAAAGTTCCAGTTGAACAAGTTCTTTTGACCACTACTTTGAAGTATTTATAGGGTATCTTTGTATCTTCATTCATACAATTGAAAAAACGGCAACCGATCTGATGAGGGTTGGAGGTCATTGATGAGTTCAGCCTGAACCTTTTAATTGTTCTCAAATCAATTGGACGAGGAGGCCCTAGCCGTAACTCTAATTGGACCATGGTGTCACCGAAAACATCTCATGAGCACCACAGCTGTCCCAAGGTGTCACCGGAATAACTAGATTTAAATTGCACTTTAAAATTAATGGACAAAATGGAAATTTTTGAAGCATTTTTTGAAAGTTATTAAAAGTCGAAGAATGATGTTATGAAAACAATTTTGAAAATTTTTTCATCGATTTCTTTAGGAATTTTTGTCATAACTCCTTCAATAGTCCACAAAAATTCCGCTGTCTATTAAATGTAAAATTAAAATTTAATTTTGGTTACTTCGGTGACACCTTGGGGCAGCGTTGGAGTTCCTGAGATGTTTTCGGTGACACTAGTAACACCATGGTTCAATTAGGGTTAATGAGGGACGTCCAAAAAATTGAATTCAGTACTGAGCGCTACCAGATTGGGAACTGAAAACATACCACTGCACTAACCAGTTCCATCTATGTACAGGGTGGAGCGCGAAAAACAGATGGTATACAATACAAAATAGATACAAAATAGAACAAAACACAGAAGTAATCAGAAATAGTCTAAGTTTTTATTTTTCCCTTACATGTAGGTATTGGAAATATGATTTTAAGTGGTTTTGAACAGCGTATCTGACAAATGGGCGCCCTCACTTTGAATACACTGAAGAAGCCGGTTTCTGAATAATGAATGAATGTAATAATTACATTCAGGAGGATAATTATTATCCTCAGCCTCAAGTGGTTTCTTCAAAGCCACTTAGGGCTCTTTCTGAGTCGAGGAAATGTACAGCGATTTGCCTATCAGAGACAAGTAGTTTCCCGTTATCGGGCTTCAGCGGTGAGAAAGGGAAGCGGAAGGTCGGGTTAGCGTGACAAAAGCCCACGTTATATTCGTAGTCATTCAAAAGCTGCGGGGTATCGTAGTAATAAAATGTTGCGCCCTCAACGTCAACAAACACCCTTTGAGAGGGTGTGGAATTAAGATGGATAGCTCGGACTCCGGCATGCAATGCTCTCGTTTAGTTCCTTTTCCGTATTATGGTTTGTCCCTATCTGCCTCATCCGGTGAAAGTTTATTACTATGTTGAGTCTTCATGATGACATGATAAAAAAATGATGATTGTCCTCATTGTTAATGTCCCATTTACACGGTTTTATTCGTGAAATGCTATCGAGTGCGATCGATGGGTAAGTATCCACTCAATTCAATCAATGAATTTGTGCACAATTATCGACACAGAACGAAGATTCAACACAAAAATTACTTTTAACATCCCTTCACTTTCAATACGTATCACAAAAACTCCTACAGCACAAGAATCCTCCTCAGGCACCTTTCTCATCAGTCATGCTTACCTGAGTCGAACTCCTTCCAACAAATTCTTCTTTTATTCAACCACTAGACTCTACCACGGTTTGATGGAGGTTCTCTCTCCCTTTCTTTCCATATAGGAACTAGTCAAAGTCAATTTTCGTTTTTCAAATCATTCATTCCACTTCTTTCCTCTCACTGAACAGCATATTTTGTTGTATACCATTAAACGAAACTACCTGCGAAACTAAAGGAGAAAACCTTTATCACAAAAAAATTATGTTCTCGGGTTTGGTCGATGATGACTCTTGGTGGGTTGTTACTTCTTGTTCAAGAGTTAACAACATTTATTCTTTCTTCCGCTCATTATAGTTATGGCCGAGGCATCAGGACCGCGGAGGAGTATAATTCACCGCAGCCGTCTTGATCTGCCCTGTGCGTTCATGTTCTATGTTGTTCTTAATTATGATTAAATATGATCGTCCTTGGTCTACTAGTTCATTAACTCTTACAGATCTAATACTTTCCTATAAGTTCTGAATGCAATAACCCATTGAATGTACGAGATGATCTAATTTGGTTCATTCTTAGGGAACTACTTTGTTGGTAAAAAGGGGCTACTTTCTCTTTGGACCGACTGCCCACTTTGGGCGGGAAGGTCCAAACAGAGAGATCACATCAACTTTTTTTGAGTGTCATTGATAACTTTCAACATTAATTAATTATGTTGTTGAATTGGATGATATATCTTCTTTCTGATATGAGATAATGTCGAAAAAATCCCTCTTTCTATTACAAAAAGGACCCAAAAAACCCAGAGTCGTTTCATCCACGAACAGAAAAAATGTAGAAAGTTGGCACTCGCAAAAAATTGATGTGATCTCTCCAAGGTAATTTTAATCAGAGCACTCTATTGGACGTACAAGGAACTACTTTTACCGCCAGTGCTCCTCTAGGGATACTGCCTACTGCAAAACTGAGTATAACTTGGTGAGATAATGTTGTTGGGTGTGATCTGTACATGCCTTGCCTTGTGGGAGTTAATTAGTATCCATAGCTCATCTTCCAAGTTCTCGGCTTTCAAGGTCACAAAATAGCTCCTCGATTGTTTGCCTTGGCTGATGGTAGTGGGGGTACAGCAATACTAGACCCCACGCTGTTCTCCACCTACCCACCAATCTTCACCTCTCATCCTAAACAGTCCCGCAAAATTCATTTCTTTGAACTGCTCGCCTTCCATTGTCAGGCCCTGCGCTAGTTTCTTATCATCCGCATTCGATCTACGTTACCGACCTTTAAAACTCTCAGGTGTGTTGCAGGCTAGTTTCCAAGGCAAAATACGTAATTCCATTTTCCCATTTCATCTAAATTTCTTGGCAATAATGAATTTTATACAATTTTTCAAAAATCAGCTTTACAACACTTGCCAACAGAACCCTAATTTTCTCGGACGAATTTTGATGCGCCACGTCACTCGAATCACTCCTTGTTTACGCAACACAGTCGTTGATAGTTAGGTAAGTTCGAACACCTTCAAAACATCCTACAAACCCATCAAAGATAAAACGGAATAATTGAAGTCACCAAACGTTTAGCTACCTGTCTCCATCTCAATACTAGTGATACTCATTTCCGAGTTCAGTGCTGTAATCGAGATCCGACCATTAATGAGGTGAGCATCATTAATCTTGTTTCAAAAGGTCTCAAACGTGAAATGCTAGTGAACATTCCCATTCCGAAGAAGAAACGTTTCCACCTCTAAGCGAAATCCAAGCTTCCGCCACCTTTGGAATACTCGTAAGGAAAATACTCACCTACCTTGCAATGGTAAATCTCAAGGGTGATGCCAGGCACACGCTTCTACCACTTCCAACTAAATGTGGCTCCAACCCAATTAGGCCGATTCACCATTAATAGCTTTGGAAGTTTTTAGTCGGTTGAGCCGTTTTCCCGCGGTTAAATGTTCACAACTACCCAAGTTACTCCAGCTGCCGTTAGCCCAGCCCGGCAACTTGGCCATTTAGATCGAAGTAAATACGTAACTTTGCATTAAGAAAGTTTTTTAATGGTTATGGCCCACGTCGTCTCCTCTCGTAACCATGAATCTTCCTCCTTGACAGATGCAAAGGCCGTTCCAGAGGACGGGATTGGACGAGCTGATGGTTCGAGAGAATTATCTCTGTACGGTTGGGAGAACTAACATTGCCCTCGTTTTTGTCTCCTCCGCAGTAAATGCGACATACATTCATGTACGAGTAAATCACGTCAGGGAAAATACCAAGGATGATCTGTTCGATCGATAAAAACACCAACAAGTGAATCCTCGTGTTGTGCAATACAATTTCTGTATTCTTCAACTCGCCACTAATAAGAGAGGAGTGTCAGATAAGCTGTGTAAACAGTGACCTGGAGGAACCCTGATGTGGAAACGGTCAAAATCCGTTATGTGCCCACAATCTTAAATTTTTTTCAAATCACTACTAGTCTCAAGGTATTCTACTGTAAAGTGGAAAAATTAAAAGCGCATTGGTTTTCGAAGGTTTTGTAATGAATATATGGTAAGAACACTTACAAAACATTATTTATTAGTTAGGAGGTAATTATCTCTGTTGTGGGAGGCCAGTTACAGCATGCGGCCGCGCTTGGGCCTGCCGTTATCTAACTACAAGATAAGACAAGAAACTCAACAAAAGTCATTTATATTTGGCCGTACTAGTGTGTTGGAATGTTTGTAGCCTATAAATAGTGTTTGATGATAGTCTAGTAGTGATTTGAAAAAAATTTAAGATTGTGGGCACATAACGGATTTTGACCTGTGGAAACTTATCCACGAACTATCGCTGGGCTCTATTTCTATTTTATCTCTATCTAGAATTTTCTAACTTTTAGAAAATATTAAAACGCACTTTTCAGTTTCTAGCAAGTGAGAAGAAACTGTATTCAAGTTCGCAACAGGTCTAAAATGTTCAGGAAGGCCTGAACGTAAAACGCGAGTGGAAATTTTTTCATTTTAGGTGTGAATTCGTTTTGATCTTGTGAAAATAGTATGAAAATCCTTAGAAAAACACAATGCTTGCATACGAGTCTGCAACACATTGGGACATTTTCATGTCAACCAATACACAACAAGGTAGTGAAGTAAGGTTGTTAGTTCATGTACCCAAGCATCAAAACAGTTGATTGTTCTCTACGCAACACAGTGAGTCTATTTTATTTATTGGTATCGTGAGCAAGTTTTCGTGACGATTTTTCAGTTTATGTGCCAAAACAAAGACATGAAAATGTCAAAATATACAAACGTCTAAATCACACCGGCATTAGTTCATCTTTCCTCCGCCAGGGACAGTAAAGCATTTTCCCCTTAAATCACCTGCAACGCATTATCTCAAGCTTTACCAAAATCGGTAACTGAGCTTATCTCATATGATTCAATGGAAAAACGCTTTATTATCCCTAGCGGAGGATGCATGAACTAATGCTGCTGGTGAAAACGCTCGTAAAAAACGTCTCCAGTTAGCAAACGATTAAAAAAAATTTTTGTAGTAGCAACTAATTCAAATAAAAAAAATAAAATTTATTTTTTTTCATTTTAATGAAAAAATAAAAATAAAAATAAAAATAAAATTTTATAAAAAATAAAAATAAAATAAATAATAAAAATGAAAATAATAAATAATAAAAAAATAAATAAATAAAATAAATAAAAAATAAATAAAATAAAATAAATAATAAAAAATAAAAATAAAAATAAAAGTTTATAAAAATAAAAATAAAAAAATGAAAATTAATCTTATTCATTTAATGAAAACGCGACACCTGGAGGAAAGTATATTACAGATTAGAGATGGGTTTGTCCAATAATCTGTCAAATAATCGATGTATTTTTACCCCTGGTGTGTATAAATCCTCAGATGGACTCCCAGTGTATAAAGGATCTGACAGACACGCAGCAACTGTAAAGTTGTTTTTGAGACGCATGATGGGTTAATTAATACCTCTATTTTTCGTCAAACCAACATTTTAATTTGATTAACCAGCTTTGATACTCAACATGCTGCTCGATACCCCTACCAGAGTAATGAATGACCCATGCTCCCGCAACAGTGGCAGTATTCCGCAGAAGTTCACATCCGTTTTCAAGGTGAAACACACAAAAACCCTATATTGATAATGTCCACTCAATTTCATAGTTTGGGTACAGTAAAATAGTAAGCTGTAAAAAAACTGAAATTTTTTTTTTAAATTTTATATTTTGTGGATATTATTCCCCTCCACCCCTTATGCTGATTTCTATATTCTGGTGAAATAATTTAGAACTCGGAAGTCATCTGAACAAAAATAAGAATTTCGTAAATCGCTTAGAAATTGAGGCCTGGTCAGAGTACACAAAATTATGCCCGAAAAGGAACGTTTTTTGGTTGCCTGTGTTAAGTGTCTAAGTGGGTGACTCCAGAGCACGAACTGACACAGTTCCTTGTTGGACATGGGGAGTTTGCAGCCAAGTTATACAAACTTGGCTTGCACCAGGTTCAGCAACTATGCTCATGTGGTGGAGAAGAGCTAGCAGATCATGTGTTGCTGGACTGTCCAGACTACCATAACCTGCGAAACGCTTGTGGACTGAGAGGGCTTGACCCTGTTGATATGGTGAGCACTGCAGAGAATATATCCGCACTTAAGAGATTCTCTGAAGTTGCTATTGCCATGCTGGCCCAGAGACACCGGTTAGGGATGTGATTAGTGCGAATGCACATAGTAGTTGAGTAGGGTGTGTATATAGTAGAATTTGTAAGTGCGGCATCTTGTTAGACTAAGTGTAAATAGTACAGTAAATAGTAGTTGAGTAGGGTGTGTACATAGTAGAATCTGTAAGTGCGGTATCTTGTTAGACTAAGTGTAAATAGTACATCAAGTTAGGATGAGAGCTGGGGCCCTGACCAGGCTACACAATTCCATGAGGAGGGGTGTAGTCAAGGGAAGTAGGCTAGGGCAGAACCAACACCTAGGGGAACCACCAGACATGATCGTTGAAGACTGTTTGCCGCCTTCAATCGATCCCCCGTATCAAAGTGGTAGCACTCGTGCGAGCACATAGCTGGTAGTGCTTAGGTCCTAGAGACCATACTAGCAGGCAAACAGGGGACCGTCTCCCACTATCAAGCTCTCGTAATGCTCGAGCTGGAATTTTCCAGATGATAGTAAAGCGGTGGGATCAGGCACAAATTCTCTGATCCGGGCCTGTGCCCAGTCATGGCATCTGGGGCTGAGACTGTGCCAGTTCACTGGCAGACAGTCTTATCTCAACACTGGTACCGCGGGAGGGGGGAGCCCCAGGCTACCGATACAGTGACTTTGTCGTAGTATCACTGGCCTGCCCCCCAAATGAGGTAGGATTCGCGGGGGTCGTGGTTTATACTGCCCTGGGAGACAAACTTCATCTGTATCCCCGGGAAGGGTTCCTTGTGTCATGGCCAGCGAGGATGGCCCTAATACATGGAACCCGACATGTGAGTTTTGTGGATTGTCAAAAACTCGGGTGCGACCTGCATAGTCGGTAGTGCGAGCTAGACGTGCGCCTCAACCTGTAGGTTATCACAGGGACTTGCATATATGCAAGGACATTGATTGTGTCAACAATCCCTCCCAGGAGGAGTTTTTCTCTTGCTGCTTGCAGCAAAGGGGGAGACTATAGAGTCGCAGGACCCCAAGAATCCCAAATCGACCTTCACCCTGAAGGAAGAATAGTAGACATCCTTGTCAACATAATAGAATGAAATTTCACTCGTGTCTGTCAGACACTTTATACACACCAGGGGTTAATCGATGTCCGCTGGGTTCGATTAATTGGGTAATCGATAAATTTGTAACGACTATTCAATGATTATTCTCCCCTCACGTTATCAATTATCACCGATTAATTCTAGCTGAATTTAGTGATTAATCCAGATGACTTAATCGTTGATTTCATTAATCGACTATTCGTTGGTCGATAACCAGATGTAATTTGTCGCTGGTTATAGAATTGTAAGTATTTTGTAATAACTTTGCAAAATTCCAACAAAACCTGGTATCATATTGGAAACAGATGGCGGAGACTTTTCCCGAGGTATCTAGAATTGCTCGATTCCTTCAGAAAGCTTTTTTTCTGAAGCTGGCCAAATTTTAAGGGAATCGAGGAATCGGCTGGCCACTGACTGGGCCGACAAACTCCTGAAATCCTGTAGAAATTTTGATTTTGGAGATCATGTTTTTTCAACCGTTATGAGTGAAAACAATGTTTCCGGTACGATACGCTCGGGAGCAAAAATTGCGAAAATTGCTTATAGTGTAATGCTGATTGCGAGTGGTGATACCTCAGGACCAGCCTGCTTAATTCGTTTGCAGAGAAAGAAAAGTGGTTGAAGGAGGGGAGGAAAGTCAGCCTAGAGCTTGATGGGCGCCAGATGGTGCGACAGCTGCCGCCTCTGCCCGAATTGTAAATGATCTCATCAAATCTCATTCTTCCTCCGCTCTGCTGTCTCAAGAGTTGAATCTTTTCGAGCCAAGCAATCGCGAAGGGAGACAGATTGGAGAAATCCACAATCTATTGGAGGCGGAAAGCTCGCCGTATAAGTAATGTGCCTACGACGGAAGTTGGTTTTAATGCGTAATACATAGAGGTCTCGTATCAAGATGGCGGGTTTTGTGGATTGAGTGGTGGAGGAGGTTCCGCTGGGATTTATAAGTTTTCTTCGTATACAAGAGAGAGGACCGATGTCGTCCGTCCGCCGTATGCGGCAATTTCCTCAGTTACCATTTATGCATAGTTTGAAATAGTATGGCATTTTTAAAATCGAATGAGACCACCCAGAGCTCTAGGACAAACCGTTTGCTCCCTACGAGATCTTAAGGGTCGGACTTTTGATAAATCAGAAACACGAGTATGAATCGCGAAAGTTAGGCCTAATCTCCGTTCACATTTTAGCTGACCAAAATGCGATCGCTGTTCGTTTCTTCTCACTTTACTTTGTTCAGGTGCTGTAACTCTTTTTGCTTGCTATTTCACTTTTTACTTTGGCTATACCTCGACTAGCTCAAGAAGGGTGGATTTCTGGAATAGTGGCCTTCCAGGCTTAGCAATGGTAATGTTGGTATAGTTTACCTTTAGTTGTTGGGCGCCAGATACTTTCTGAATAGGAAGAAAGTAACAAAGATCCATATACAATTTCAACATAAATATATATTGCTCTTCAAATATTTGAGATGCCTATCTGCGGTACCGCTCGAAAATGAATTTTCAATAAAGATACAACAATTAAAGCTTATTATTTAAACTCTTAACAAAAAAAAAACTAACAAGCATGAAAGATATTCCCTAAGATCATAAATAACCTTTGGGAGATAGTTATAAGTACCCCTATACCAATTTTAGTCGTGATTTATTAATCAATATACTATCAAGAGCCATTTGCTCAGACCATCAACCATTATTTAACTGCCAGAACCTGTGATCCTCCAAGGTGCCTGTCAACTTATGTTATATTGACTAGCATGAAATAATAACTAGATGTTTCTAGAAAGAATTAAATATCTGTATTCAGAATTATACATTAGAACTCTAGTTGAATAATATCAAGATTTTTGGAAAATTGAATGTCTGGATCCAGATGGACATATGAGACGAGCTATGGCGGCTGGAGTGGAGTGTAGGTATCGCAACTGAAGATGCAGTACCTAACTCGTGTCATCTCCCTTTTTCTTCTTGATGAGTATCTTCAATTGTGGAACCAGTTCGGTGGGTTGACTATTCTTGAGGATCTTCGTAGTTCTGGTGGGCCACTCATAGTGTCAGGAGCCGACTGCGTTGGCTCTCCAGTTGTTTTCCTCAAGAACCAAGAATTCCTCCTGTACTGCCTCCCGTTTTGTCCCTCGATTATGAATGACCTAGGTTGAGGGCCTTTTCTAATAATCTTAGCAGGATGCCAATTTCGAGGTTCCACTCTATACAGGACCTCATCTCCTTCTTCATAATCCACTGATGCTTTTTTTCGTCGATCGGCGTACCGCTTGTTCTTCATCTTGATTGATTGGAGTGCGTTTGTTACGTTTTCCTGTACAAATGGTTGGAGTAGTGAAGCTGTTGTAGGAAGAAGAGTGCGAGTTCGACGGCTCATTAGGCGCTGCACAGGTGACCCCAATGTTCCTCGAGGTACATTTCGCTGATGCAGGATGGCTAGATATGGATCAGACTTCTCTTCAATACATTTTTTCAGGAGGAGCTTCGCTTCTTGAACATATCTCTCCGCGAGACCATTAGAACGTGAGAAAAGAGGGCTGGATATCCTTTGATTAAATTGCCATTCTTTTTCAAACTGTTTAAACTCAAATGAGTTGTATTGAGTCCCTCCATCTGAAAGTAGAATGTCAGGAATACCATGAACAGAGAACCATTTTTTTAGTTCTTCTATGACGCAGGAGGAGGTGGAACTTCTCAACTTCACAAAGTCATAGAAGCCAGAATAGGAGTCTGCTATCACAAGATAATCGTTTCCAGACAAATGGTAGAGGTCCGATCCAACTTCCATCCATGGTCTTGTCGGTGCGGGTTGTGGTAGTAATTGTTCTTCTTGATTGGCTCTCTGAAATTTGTTGCAAATTGAACATTTCTTCACAAAATCGGTTATTTCTTGTGATAAATTTGGCCAGAACACGTGCTCTCTTCCTACTTGTAGGGAAGCCTGGATTCCACGGTGGCCTAAATGGATGTGCTCTAATATCAAGGGGCGAAGCGGTTTGGGAATGAACAATCTGTTCCCTTTAAAAACCAAATTTTCATGAACTGCCAATTCATCCCTATACGCCCAATGTTTTTGAACAATTGAGGGTAGTGTCGTCTTCTCAGTTGGCCATCCGTTTTGGATAGTATCACGTAGATGAACAAGTTCCTGGTCTTGATTTGTCAGAAGTTGGGCTTCTTCAACCCGAGCTTTTGACATGGCCACTATTAGATCAACGCTAAAAGGGAGGGGCTCATCATCGTTTGCTTCCTTGTTCAGGCAATCGCGACTAAGGGCATCAGCTATGTGCAGTTCTTTTCCTCGCTTGTACTCAATTTTAGGTAAGTAAGGTATAATTTCCATAATGATCCTCTTGAGCCGAGGAGGAGCGTCGTGGAGAGGCTTTTTAAAAATGGATTCTAGAGGTTTATGATCAGTCTCTATAGTTAGATTTTGTGACCCCCAAATATATTCATGGAATTTTTTGCATGCAATAGATATCGCCAGTGCTTCCTTTTCTAGCTGACTATATCCTTGCTGTGTTTTAGTCAGTGATTTAGAAGAATAAGCTACGGGTTGGGACTCTTGAATCAGCACAGCTCCTACTGCAAACGAACTTGCATCCACTGACAGTCTGATAGGTAGATTAGGATCGTAAAAGCGTAGTAGAGGTGGACTTGCCAGAATATTTTTCAGAAGTTCAAAAGCTACATCTTGTTCTGTGTCCCACACCCAGGCGTTTTCTTTGGACAGTAGTTTACGTAATGGGGCAGATAGGTCCGAAAAACGTTGGATAAATTTTCCAAGGTAAGTAACCATTCCTAAAAATCTTTGTAATTCAGTCACGTTTTTTGGTCTCTTGAGTTGGGTTATTGCTTCAATTTTTGAGGGATCAGGTAGGAGTCCTTGACTTGTTAGAATATGGCCTAGAAATTTGATTTCAGGTACGGAAAAAATACATTTATCTTTATTTAATTTCAGCCCAGATTTGTTTATGGCTGCTAGAACTTTTTGGGTACGGGTTTCCAGCGTTTCTTTGTTCGGAGCATGAATCAGAATGTCGTCCATGGAACATTCGACCCCTTCAAGACCTACCAGAACTGTATTGATTGCCTGTTGAAATACCTCCGGAGCTGAACAGACCCCAAATGGGAGTCTCAAGTAAGAGTATCTTCCCCAAGGACTGGAAAAAGTCAAGAATTTTGAACTTCTCTCGGACAATTTTATTTGCCAGAAGCCTTTCTTGCAATCGAGGAGCGTGAAAAACTTGGAGCCACTGATACGCGCAGCAATTTCTTCCAGCGTTTGTAAGGGATGATGTCTACGTTTAATGCTCTTGTTAAGGTCACTCGGGTCCAAACAAATCCTGACTTTATCGTTTTGGCGGACTACTACCATGGGCGAGACTGCTGGTGTTGGTTCAACGACGGGTTTTATTATACCTAATTCGACCAATGAATCTAGTTCCCGTTTGACTTCATCCCGAATACTATACGGAACTCTTCTAGGTGGGAATATTTTCAAATTAGGATTTTCAACTATATCAAGATCGTATTCGAAATTTTTCAAACACCCTATGCCTTGAAAAATGCTGGCGTCTTCGCTAGTGATTTGAATGTTTTCGATCCTTCTGACGAAACCTAAGTTCTGACATGAGTCCCGTCCTAAGATTGCCGGGAAGTCATTTCCAACTACAATGAATTTCACACAGTGATGTTTGTTATGCTTGGTTATTACATCTGCACTGCATTGCCCGAGAACAGGGAGCTTATCGTTGGTATAGCTTACAATATGGTTTACTGGAGAGCTTGTGACGTAAAGGCGACTCTTATGAGCTATATTCTCGTTGATGACGTTGCACTGAGCCCCTGTGTCCAATTTGAAGATTACTTTGTTATTTCTTGGTAGTACTAGTTGCTCAGTCCAGTCTTGCGATTCAGCCTTACTTTCTACAGAATTTACCAAGTATACCTGATTTTTTGAGAGCTTCAGTGAATCAACCTGCTCGTCAATTTCGGTTTCTTCGAGAGATACGGTCTTCACAGCCTTCCGTTCGGAGTATCTGGAACGACACATCGCTGGAGCATGTCCGAGCCGCCCACAGCTCCCACACTTCTTCTGATATGCTGGGCACGACCTCCGGCCATGTCGAGTTCCACACCGAGAACATAGGAATGTGTCATCTGTAATCGGCTTATAATTAGACAATTGTTGACCTTGAGGTTGTTTGATTGCATTTAGTACACGCCCATTTCCTTTAATTTTAGAAATTTGAGAGCGAATTTCTTCCGCGGATCGACACATACGTATAGTTTTATCCAATGTTAGCTCTTCCGTTTCAAAGAGTTTCTCCCTAATTTCATCGTTGGAAATGCCACAAACTAGCCTATCTCGAACCAAAATGTCTTTTATGTTTCCGTAATCACACTTGTTAGCTTGAATTTGAACGTTTGTCAGGAAATCGTTGAACGTTTCTCCATCCTCCTGAGTTATTTTGTTGAATAAGAAACGTTCGTATATGGTATTTGATTTTTTAATAAAATAGTTGTTGAATTTTTCTTTGATAGTTGCTAGATCGATGGTTTGTTCTTCGTCGATGTCAAATGAATCATAGATACTAATGGCAACTTCACCTATAGTAGCCATAAAGGTCGCAATTTGCTTTTGAGCATTTTTTTTATATAGATTTGTAGCTATAGCGAACCATTCAAAACGTTTGAGCCATTGCTTCCACCTAATTGTCATATTGCTATCATTATTCACTAATAATGGCGTAGGTGGTTTAAGGCTTACCGCTCCGTCATCGACGATACCAGTTTCCTCCTCACTCATATCTGGAGAGTCCTGCTTCTTTTTCCTTCCTCTAGTCGGTTTCGGCACCATGTCAACTTATGTTATATTGACTAGCATGAAATAATAACTAGATGTTTCTAGAAAGAATTAAATATCTGTATTCAGAATTATACATTAGAACTCTAGTTGAATAATATCAAGATTTTTGGAAAATTGAATGTCTGGATCCAGATGGACATATGAGACGAGCTATGGCGGCTGGAGTGGAGTGTAGGTATCGCAACTGAAGATGCAGTACCTAACTCGTGTCAGTGCCTATAGCAAAAGCCGCTTGGAACAACAGAGCATAAAATTTACCTACCCTTCTAGGAGAGTGTTCAATAAAACAATGGACACGCAAACAGCACGCAAAACAAGCGATAAGAAACGCACCTTCTTCCCAGTTTTGATGCAGGTATGCAGGGAACAAATCCAACCAGTGGAGGCAGCCTATAAGGTAGTCCGTTCAATCAGCTTATCAGAGTGGTCAGTTCTATCAACAGGTTGCACCACTTGGGGTACCTAGACAACCCATAATCATAGCTGTGTCAGTTAATGCATCTCTGAACATCCTCCTTATAATCACAAACATCACATGAGGCTCGACAGTCACAACTATCACATGAGTCTCGATAGTCACAACCATCACAGGTGGCTCGGTAATCACAACATCACATGATCTGTAATCACACTGATCACCAGAATAGGACGTCTCCCGAATTTCTCGTGTGATAATATTATGCATGCCATGTCACAAAGGGGTTAGGTTGGGGATGGCTTATTCAACTCACCAGTGTGGCAGAATTTGGATTTATCAGCGAACACAACCAATCCAAAGTAGAATTTCCTCATATATCTTCAAGGTCAGGTGGGTATTTGAACTCCTCCAGCAAAATCTGTGATCAAGCAGACGAAATCCCAATTGAGGTAGAACAAAGAAACTAGATAGATGCATAGGTATTGATCAAGCTCGGGTATCTGCAGGCCGAAAAGTAGGTACTCACCGGTGGTGCTTATGATTGGCAGCATGTGTTTGATCAACAGCAGAAATTAGAGTTTCGAATAATAAACGTCGACAGTTTTCTCAAAATAGGTACGTGAAACAAAAATTGTCTTAGGACTGGAGCAATTCTCCTTAACCTCAGAAACTCCTTTTTCCCATCTTCTCTTATCAATCTTCTGCCTCACTGTATGTAGTTCTATCTCAGCACAAAATTTCAACGGTTTTTATTCGGGAAGAAAATTTGAAGAAACTTCAGGCAATATGTAGATCTAGAGGAAAACTCATAAAGTTTGTGAAGGGTATTCCTTCTCAATGCGAGCTAGATCAACTCTGTTGAGAGGATTTGGAATTAATTGAGACAGGTTACCCGACACACAATTAACCTGTCCCGATGTCATTCATGCCCTCTGCTGATTCATCAGAGAACTTCGCAGTCAATCGCACATCCCATAGATCTCGCATCAATGAACAATCGATTCCAATTCTTTGCGGAGAAAGAAAATTAAGGAAACAATATTTTATCCGTTACAGTGCATGTAACTTTTTCTGGTCATGCGCACAGAGTGCAAAGAGCACTAACTGTTAAGAATGAATTTTTTTCAATTTTTCAAAAATTGGTATCAAGTACCCAGGTAGAATTGTGTGAACTTCGGGTGGTCACATTCGGTTCTAAAAAATCAATACTATTTTAAATCGGTGAAAAAACAAAACCTCTACATTGAAAGTTTCTGAGCAAGGGAATTTTTTTAATGTCAACTCCTACTCTTGGAGTTTTTAACCTCGATTCCCCCAAATTTTGGAAAGGTTAAACATTCGTTGTTCTAATTCCAATTCATTATTGAAAATAACAATCCAAAACCTGCTGGAATACGAACTTTTTCTTCCCCCACGATCTATTTAGCTCCATCATTTGCAGTCGTTGAGGTGCGGACCTCCGGAGCACCCGTTAACCTTGGCTTGTAGTTGACTGATCACTCTGTGGTCTGAAAGCTTTTTCAGCCATTTAGACAGATGAGACTTTGAAGTCAGGAAGCAATTCTATTAGTGCACAGGAGTTTCAAGATTAGTTCTGCAATAATTCATTATTGTGGAAACTTGCGAGGTTTTTCTTTCAAATATTCCCCGTTCTTGTAAGACGCGGAGCAAGTTTGATGATTTTGACGGAGCTTTTGGTTGATGTTAGTCACTTCTAAGGGGTGAAAATTGAGGTTTGAAATTTTCAAGAGTGCCCTAGCTCGAAAACTCTCGAAATAAAGGTATAGTTTGTTTACCAATTTTAAATAGTATTGAATTTTAAAAAATTTTTGAGACCACCCGGAGCTCTGGAGGACAAACCGTTCGGTCCCTACGAGTACTTGAAGGTTTTCCTTCGATAAAACAGAATCATGAGTGTGAATCGCAAAAGAGGTCTAATCTCCATTCAAATTTTATCGGACTAAAATGCGATCGCTGTTCATTTCTTCGATTTGTATACAGTTTTGCCTTCTGCGTAACCAGTAATCAAATTTCCATATGAAGCTGTCTATTTTTCGAATCGAGTGTGAAGGGTTTAGTTCTTTCTACTAAACTTGATTGTGAAGGTTTGAAGTCAGTATGGTAGGTAGTACCTACTAATAGTTGGTAGGTAAAAAACACGCTGCAAATCATTGCCCAAAGGTTTATTATTTTATGTATAGATCACCCTTCTGTATGGATCCCTCCCTACCAAACATAGGTACCTACTACCTACTAAGGCATTTTTGAAAATTTCAACCCTTCATTTCCATTTGGTTGGTGGTTGTGTTTGAATTTTTCAAAAATGCCCTAGTAGGTAGTAGGTACCTATGTTTGGTAGGGAGGGATCCATACAGAAGGGTGATCTATACATAAAATAATAAACCTTTGGGCAATGATTTGCAGCGTTTTGCTGTTGCAGCCTGAAGAAAATGACAGTTAGTCAGCTTTTGCTAACAAATTAGCTCAATAGGTACTATAACGCCCTGGACAGATGATGGGGTTCTGACCCGAAACCCGTCTCCAATAAAGAGAATTTTAATAAGCAGAGGAGTCTCAACATTCTTTTCTCCACGATCTTTCAAAGGTTTTCTTAAAATTTTGAGATTAAACAACAGTTTTATTCTACTCGAAAGATCGCTAAAAGGGAAGACAAGGAACGCCATTGTTCCGAACGTACAGATTTCACGAGAACCTCGTTGAAAATGTTTTCAGGATTGGAACCCTATCAGTACGTTCTGCCGTCAACCCTCGTCGGGACTGGCCGAAATTAATCAAATCCCTCTCATTTACTCTGAACTGAAACACAACAGAAATGAATTCGCCGAGCTGGGGAGTTGTCATCGGATTGCGACCGCAAATTGGAACTGGAGCCCCCAACGCGTTTGTGACGGGGGAACGCGGTTTGGGAATTAGTTCGCGCGGTTTCACCGTGTCATTAGAAGCCTTCTGAGCCCGCCGATCCGGCTCGCGGCACCCGACTGACCGCCATCAAAGTCCGCAATGAGGGCGTTCGAATCATTCTTCTCCGTGGAAAATTAATCAACAATTTTTCCATGGTACTTGTTATGCCTTTCTTCGTGCGATAAGTAGGGCGAGGGAAAGAAATATTCGGCTCCTCATTAGTCATTAATCAAGAGAATATAATCGATCACAGGGTCTTTAGATGCGAAAGGCTAATAAACAGCTTTTTTTGTATAAGATTAGAGATTATTGAATAGCAATGCAATCAATTCAATTCAAGTAATGGTAAAAAAACGTATTTCATCATATATGTATCATAATTTCATAATATATCCTTGGAGGAATATTTTCCTTAGCTTTCGACCGTTTCAATAATAATTGACGAGGTTTTTTAAACATTAATATTTCCGACGTTTTGGCAATTTATTTCGCCATATTCTTGGGCTACCATCTATCCTTTTCCCTTATTTATTATGATTGCACTGATCTAGACAATTTTATTTTAATCATAATTTTCAGGTCATAATTAAATTTTTCTGGTTAGGCAAACTCTGCAGACGGTCCGGAGTGACCAGGTCATTTGCATGTTGTCTTAAAAAGTTGTATTTCTATTTATCTTTATATTAATAAAGCATGTTTTTCTTTCATTCATTCCTATTCAAGGGCTACAAACAACAAAGATGGGCAATTACAACTATGGACAACTATTATTATTACTAATATCTCAACGTTCTACGAGTGTCTAAACCACACCTACAGCATTAGTTCATGTATCCTCCGCTAGGATAATAAAGCGTTTTTCCTTTGAATCATATGAGATAAGCTTAGTTACCTATTTTGGTAAAGCTTGAGATAATGCGTTGCAGGTGATCCGAAGGAAAAATGCTTTACTATCCCTAGCGGAGGATACGTGAACTAATGCTGTAGGTGGGACTTGGACGTTTGACAACGTTTTGAACGTTCTCAAGGTAGCAGGTGCATTTTTGGTTTATTATTTTCAATAATGAACTACTGGAATAGAGCAAGAAAAAAAAGTAACCCTCCCTCAAAATTTATGGTTTACGTTTCAAAGTATGTAGAATCCGGAAATCGAATAAAAAATGTTCCGTCCGTCCGCGGCACTTTCCTTAGTTCCCATGGACCGATTTAGTAGAAATTTGGTATATGGGCTCCATTTGGGGTCTAGTTGTGCCTTGAAGCTTTTGGTTGATGTAGGTCACTTCTAAGGGGTGAAAATTAAGGGTTGAAATTTTCAAGAGTGCCCTAGCTCGAAATAAAGGTATTGTTCTTTTCACCAATTTAAGATAGTATTGGATTTTAAGAGGCCACCCGGAGCTCTGTAGGACAAACCAATGTTGAGCGAGTTGGGCATCTCAGTAGGCGTACTCCGTGAAACCACCACCCGTGTCCTGCTCGGCTCATATTTGAACTGGTGGTCTTTCTATAGAGGCACTTCCCTTCATCCCTCTCTCCCACCCCCACCTTCCTCATCTTCCCTCATCCCTAGGGCCGGCGTCGGGTGAGTCCACGGCGTCCTCCCCATTAATATTTATTTATTTTTTATTTTTATTTTTTATTATGGCGTGCCTCCTGCGTCTTTCAAGGGAGTTTATTAAAAAAAAAAAAAGTGATATTGGCAAAGCTGTGATCTTTGCAAACGAGCGATCTGTACAGGAAAATAATAAACCTTTGTAAAATAATTTGCATCGTTTTTGCCTTAGTTGCATAAGAACTCAATCAAGATGTTCACTTTCAAAATTGTCACTCTTCAAGGTAAAAATTAAAACTGTTTACAGCCGAAAAAGTAACTTTTTGAGGTGGAAATCATCGATTCTCTTATAAAGGGTAATGAATCAATCAAATGAAGTGTAAAAACTGTAAAATTTATAAAATTGTGTCAGAGGAGAAACAATTCGTAGGGGAAACGATAGTCGGAAAAGATTCTACGGAAAATCGATGATTTACTCCTCAAAAAGTGACTTTTTCTGCTGTAAATGCGGTAAAATGAAACCAAATCAAGAAAGGAATATCACCACGAGATTCAGCGTAGAAAAACAGTGCTAAGTGATGTGCCACACTCGAGGTTTACCTTCATCTCAATTGTGGCACAATCCCTGGGTTGCGCATCTTTGAGCGCTCACTGAGCGGGTTGTGCGCGTTCAAAAAAAAAGGTTATCGAACTAAAATGTTCATAAAATTTGACGTAGGATCCGAATCGTCAATAAAAAATTGGGGGGGGGGGGTCCATTTGAAAAAACAAAGGCGGTGCACACTGCGCGGGAAAATTTGATGTTAGAATTATTTGCAAAAAAATAAGGGGAGGTTACTTCGACAAGATTTTTGATTTTCACACAAATAACGGAAATGGAAAGGGTGGTCCGTTATTTATGAAACACCCTGTATAATAGGAAACCAGATAATTGAATATGGTTTTGGGAGAAACATCACTAAGCTGTATACAACAAGCAGTATCTGCAATTTGAGCATGAAAGCCGTAATGAAATTCCATAAGTGTTATAACAGTTCTGAAATATATAAATCAAGGCTGTCAAGTTCCCTGAGCTATTTTACAAGAGTTGTATTTCACTACTCCTTATTTATTAATTTTACACAGTTTTTTACAATATAACACATAATGTTCTCACACAATCACGTTCATGAGTCCTGAAGGTGATGAGTTTTGGATGAAATTGGATGGTGGTCACACGGAAAGGAGTTGGACGGATTGAATTTCATAGAGCGAAATCCGCCGCAACTGCCTTCCCGAGTTACGACCATCCGCCTGAAGACTTCGCCGTTCTTGATCTTCGAGAAGCATCTGATTCTTCAATGACTAAGTCGAAGAGATTCTCCTGAATGCCAGCACCTCAATTTAGATTCGAATTTGACAATTTTACACTTCGATGCAAACAGTAAAAGCAGGATAACCAGTAGAACCAGGAACAATATTAACAAAACAAAAAAAAAAAAAATCAGAATCAGATTCGTTTTGAATTGGCGATGCCTGATGGTTTCTATCAGTTTTGGTATAAAATTGGTAGAATAAGAGGAAAGAGGTTTTCAAAGTACCCGAGGTCAACAAATTTGAGTGGAAAGGAATAGTTCTTCTTTTATATGGAATTAAAAATGTGAGTGGAAGAAATTACAAAAGTACCTGAGCAAAATCTCCGATCAATCATGGAAGACCAGAACAAATCCAATGTTAGCGGGAGTTATACATCCTGATGTTCAATGATATTTTCTCACTCGTACTTTTGACGGTGGGTGTACACCCAGAGATGTAGTTGAAATGACACTTTAGTTGCCAATTTGTCCACCAGAGGACTTTTTCCCCCTCTCAAAATGCCACTTTTTCACTTGGCATTTTTTTCATGTTTCCGACCTTGCAGCACGAAAATGTTCATAACTTCCTCATTTTCCTGGAAAATTCATTTCATTACACCTTTGGAAAGAGCGTAAAATTTCCTTTTTGATGACCTCTTGATCGGTTTAAAAAAACTGTAATCTAAGATAGTCTTTCTACCTACCTCAAACTTCAAAATTTGTCAATTTTTGTTTTTCAGACATTTTGGTGTTTTTTTTTTTTCAAGGGTTATTGGTGAACTTCTATCACAGTATGTCCCGAAATCAATCAGCAATATTCCAGCAATCGATTCTATGACTAATATGTAACAAATTTTGCCTCTAAGAAAGCACAGCTGAATAACATAAAACTATTCAAAGAAACGAATGGGTTATAACTGAGATTATAAATCAAAGAATTTGATCAATTGAAATTTTGCGATTCACACTAGTATTTTGCAGTGGACAGATAATTGCATAACTAATTAAATAAACATCTACCGGAGTCCTTGTCAAATTTTTTTACTCCTAAAATGTTCAATAAGAGCAAGAGCTAATAATAGAGGTATCATGATAATATCGCTAAATCAAGTATTATTTAATAATAATTTATAATTCATTAATGTAAAGGTAGGTAGGTGAAGTAAAGATAGGACCCGACAGTTGGCAAATGCTCAGTACGTTTTGTCTTCTTCTTCTTTAACCGATTGAAAAATTAACGGTATTTATGAGAAGATGTTGGTATTCTGAATAGGACTCTTGAAGATGATCAAACCCACAGTCGTACACCAATCGATAACAAGATGAAAAACAAGTTACGTGAAACACATCCGGGAGAAGAGAGAACAAAGAAATAGGAGATGGTAATAATCAGTGCTATTCTGTTGGTATTCTGACTCCTGTACGTACCACCTAACTTGAGAGGAGTTTCAACACAAAATGACCTACATTGAAACGGAACAAAATAATCCCGCTAGTAATAAGCAAAAATGTCTTCCATGTGGGTGTGGCACATAGCTTCCTCGTATCCATTAGTTAATCTCGAAAAATCAATCTCTAAGTACCTTCCACTACCCTCACAGGGAACCATCTATGCGTCAACCCGCACAATCTCTGAATATTGTTAGAAAAACGTTTTTCTCAAAAAAAAAAAAAAAAAAACGCTGCAAATTATTAGTCAGTTTATTATTTTGTGTATAGATCCCTCCCTACCATCCGTAGGTACCTACTACCTACTAGGGCATTTTTGATAATTTCAACCCCAACCACCGAATAAATGGAAATGCAGGGTTGAAATTTTCAGAAATTCCCTAGTAGGTAGTAGGTACTTATGTAATATAATAAACCTTTGGGCAATGATTTGCAGCTTTTTTTTTACCTACCAACTTTTTTTTACCTACCAACTTTTTTTTACCTACCAACTTTTTTTTACCTACCAATGGTTGGTAGGTACTACCTACCACACCATACTGCCTTCACACCTTCACAATCAAGATCATTATAAAGAACTAAACGCTTCACACTCGATTCGAAAAATAGAGAGCTTCATATGGAAATTTGATTACTGGTTGCTCAAAAAGCAAAACTGAATAGAAATCGGAGAAATGAACAGCGATCGCATTTTAGTCAGATAAAATTTGAACGGAGATTTGACATCTTTTATGATTCACACTCGTGATTCTGTTTTATCGAAGGAAACCCCTTAAGTACTCGTAGGGAGCGAAAGGTTTGTCCTGCAGAGCTCCAGGTGGTCTCAAAATTTCTTAAAAATTCAACACTATTTAAAATTGGTGAAAAAAGTTACCTTCATTTCGAGAGTTTTAGAGCTAGGGCACTCTTGAAAATTTCAACCCTCAATTTTCACCCCTTAGAAGTGACTGACATCAACCAAAAGCTTCCCGGCACAACTAGACCCCAAATGGAGCCCATATACCAAATTTCAACCAAATCGGTCCAGTGTTGCTAAGAAAAGTGCCGCGTTCGGCGGACAGACGGAAAATTTTTTATTCGATTTTCGGATTCTACGTACCTTGAAACGTAAAACATCAAATTTTGATGGGGGGGAGGGGAGGTTAATTTTTTTTTTCTTGCTCGATTCCAAAGGCTTATTATTGAAAATAATAAACCAAAATGTTGGTAATGACAATCGGGCTAGCGTCACCAACCCATCAGTAATAAAAACAACTTCAAAAAATTCAGTTTTTGGATCCGGGAGTGAAGTTGATTCAAAATCCACACCAAAAGCAACTAGGATGATATTTCTGTCACAGGTAAACCAGACCTGAGCAGACAATACCTCTACTTTGGCATTTCTCTCATACTTTGGCATTCAATTACATCAGAATATCCAGAAAATAAAATTACGAACAACAAGGGTGTTAATTAAAGCCGAAGGTGAAACGTGAAACTGAAAAGGATATCTGCACCACCGAAATAACTGTGAAGGGAACTCCTGATATCACGGTGAAACGTGATCTGCTCGCTTTTGGGGAGGAGCGGGCAGACAATTATGTTTCTCGAGCGCTAATGAAACTTTGATACCCCTTTATTAGAGGGAACCATCATCTCTTCAATTAAATCGTTGACTGAGTGACGGCGAGAATATCAATATTCCAACATCGCTCCAGCATTCGACTCAACTCGGAGAAAACCTTCGTACCGAAACATAATATTCGGTTCAGAATTGATAATCTCAATTTTGGGCGATCCTCAAACTAGGGACAATAATTGATCCCACACGTAGAACTAGAACTTGTCCGACAAATTCTTCACATTTTAATTCGAGTGAAACATGATAAATTGGATTATTAATTTTGTGAGTTAATTTTGCAGGATAAGAAACGTCTGCCAAGTGGGTGTGGCACATAGCATCCTCGTATACATAACCCGATTGTATAGATGATCCGATGCATAGTTGTTAATCTCAAAACATCAATCTCCAAGTACCTTCCACTACCCTCATAGGGGACCATCTACTCGCTAATCTGAACAATTCTGAGGAATTTGTCGAAATTGGATGAAAAATGTATAAGTTATGGCTGTTACAAGGAATTCACGTTGGCGCATGCCAAGGGGAACCGTTTGAAAACGGTCACTAGTGACCTAGTGAAGGGATACCATAAAGAAGTATTAGCCTCGTCATAAACGTGGAAGGAATGTAATCTTTGCCTATATCATCAAGGGATACCATAAATTAACGTTCACTCGCCATCTAGAGGACCGCTATTAGAGATCCACAGAAAAACGCGGCGCACAGAGCCTACCTCGCCATCAAGACTGAGCAGTCGTGCGGGTTTAGTCTAACCAAACTCACATCTAAAGGATCGTCGAGACAAAGTGAATACTTTTACTACAATTCAACTAGTTTCATTAAGGGCTCGACGCCGTGGTGTTCAGATCGCCTTCGTATAAATTATCAAATTTCGAAGTGAAAATTGAAATTTGGCACACCCGCACCACAGATCTTGGACCGCGACCCATAGTTATACAGACACACGTTCTATTCAAAGCTGAGTGGATAATAATAATAATTATTATTAAAACAATAGTATTACTCAAGTGTTAGTGTTTATGGTATTAATTCCCTTGATAATTTCAAGAATCGTAATGTATGTAAGGATGGGTATCGATACCCGATATTTCAAAATATCGACGCTTTTGTACCGATACTCGGTATTCTATCATCGATACTGCTCTATCCAATATTTTTGGATATTGATACTTTGGATTCGATATTTTAAAATAGTATCGAATATCGATGCAGTTCTCGCGGAAAATTCAACGTAAAAATGAAGATATGAAGAAGGTAAGGTGGTTGTTGAGTAATTACTCTTGGGCTGCAACTTTACCCACAATGAAATAAGCTCGGATTTCACCAGATAATCTTTACTACGGATTAATCATGGAGATTTTATATCATCAACAGTTTTTTGTGTTGAGGAAAATATTTTCCTTGAGAATATTGGATTATGTTGATATTTTGTGGCACTAAAGTATCGATACTCGATAAATTGAAACATCGATACCCATGCCTAACGATACTTGGGACATCAATACTAGTTTTGTAACGATACCCATCCCTGAATGTAAGGCTTGCTGTTCACTTCTTTGAGTTGTACAACCAGTAATCAAATTTCTTAATGAAGGCACCCACAACTCTTTATTTCCTCGAATTAAGTGTGAAGCGTTTATTTTTTCAAAATAAACTTAATGGGGTGTGCGCTTGGGTCGGAAAAACTGTTTATTGTTATTGCTTCCGAGTCTACCAAGGTAGCGGAAGCTTTGTTTTGACTTTTCAAGGATGAAAAAAAAGTTCTCCAAAATCAAAATTTTCACTCGCATTTTACGTCTCAGACCTTCCTGAACAATTTTGGTTCCGTGTCAGTCTGTCTGTCATGAATTCCTTGTAACGGGCATAATTATAAGAAGTTATAGTCCGATTTCTATGAAATTTCCAGGGTTTTTGCGGGTTGGTGTGTAGATGGTCCCCTATGAAGATCATCAACCCCGGACTGATAGAAACGACTGCGCATGCGCAAACGTGAATTTCCTTGTAACGGCCATAACTTCCACATTTTCTACCCGATTTCGATGAAATTTTCAGGGATTGTGCGGATTAGGTTGTACATGGTCCCCAATGAAAATCAAGGCCTTAAAATTTACAGAAGCATCTGCGCATGCGCAAACGTAAAATCATTGTAACAGCCATAACACGTACATTTTTCATCCGAATTTGATGAAATTGTCTAGGATTGTCCAGATTAGCGTGTAGATGGTCCACTATGAGGGTAGTGAAAGGTATTTAGAGATTGGTGTTTTGAGATTAACTACTATGCATCGGATCATCTATATAATCGGGTTATGGATACGAGGAAGCTATGTGCCACACCCACTTGGCAGAAGTTTTTTAATCTAAGGTAGACCTCATTCTGAGAGTTTATACACCAACCTCGTCCTTCTAGCGTGAGAAGACCTTTTTCTATGATTTTTCAAAGTTTCGAATGTTTATGACGTCACAGTGGGCTGGGGGGTCCCGTTTAGGGGGGAGGGACGCGTGACGTCGTAAACATTCGAAACTGAAAAATCATAGAAAAAGATCTACTCATCCAAAAAGAGAACGGCTGGTGTTAAAATTCTCAAGATGAGGTCTACTTTCGATTAAAATTTAAAAAAAAATCAGGCGCACCCCCCATTGTGAAGCAAAAATTTGGTTGGTGGCTATGGCAAAGCTGTGATCTTCGCAGGCGAGCGATCTGTACAGATAACCTTTGCGTAATAATTTGCAGTACATGAACTCCTAACTCCTTGCATTGAGTCCTTACAGAAATCAGTGCTTTAATGGGAGATGAGCCTCATGGTGAGCTGTTAGTTGTGTTCAATTACCGCTTCCTAGTACTGCCTGGACGTTCTAAAATTAATCTTCCTAAGCACACCACGCTCATGAGGTTGCTGCCTCGTTTATAAGTAGTTAATGATTAAGTTTTTACACCCACTAATCAGGAACCGCGTAGAACCTAGGTTTGAACTTCAAAAGCACGGTTGAGCGAAAAGGAAATTTGCTGTAGAATTCTGTCACGAACACTCAGAAAACCCGCCCTGAAGCTTGTGTCTCAGTTGAATGTACTCGCAGTGTTCAACGAGACTGGAAACGTTTGCTGGTGAATGCGTAAGGAGCCTCACTCTAAACTTTTAATTAGAACTCAGAGCTGAAAGGACTCGACAGTTGGTAATCAATCCCCCACTCCTCCGCCAGTTATACTAGAAATTCCCTCTTGTAAAGGATATTAACGGGAAATCTTCAAGAGATCTTTTTTTAAAGAGGTTTCTACAATCCGAGAGATGGGACACCTCCAGTTCGAAGTTCTCCTAATTCACTCAGGCAAGTAAGTTTAAGGAGCTCAAAGGGAAAGACTGCTTAACAGCTGTGAGAAATATATTGTGCCCCGAGTTGAGATTGAGAGTCTTTGTAAGTGTTGAAACCCCCTTTCGAGCACTTTCCGGGTGTTCATCAATAAATCATCAGCATCCTCTGGGAGACATACTTTGATGGAATTCGTGATCTGTTCGGAACTTTGGATAGGAAAAATGTATAGACCATGAAAGTTGAAGTCTTCACTCCCTCACTATTGGTTCGAGTTCAAACTTAGAAGCGGAAAACCACATTTGTAACCGAGAAAATCAACTTTTTAGTAGGTGATATAAATCAGAAAATAAGAAAGTTACTGTGAAAATAAGAAAGTGTTCAGATACCGTGTTGTTTGGTTTCAACGAGGAACATCAAAACTATCTACCTATCACAAAATTTTTAATTTTTTTATTTAACTTTAACCCATTAGGGTGGAGGCACCAGTGTTTGACACCTTAAGCCAAATTCTTACTTTGACAAGCTATGAAGTCATGTTCTTCCATTTGTTCAAACTTTATTCTTACATCTACTGCTACATTAGGATGTCCTTAAACTATTCAGAATTAGCTGGAAAGGGTTTCGAGAAACTACTTCTGCTTCGGCTACTGCCTGCAATAGAGCAGGCAGGGGATCTATCACCTAGACAGTATGGTTTCCGAAAGGGTCGCTCTACTGTCCATGCACTAACAGATGTAGTAACTGCAGTAAGGAAATCACAGGAAGGCAGTAGGCAGTCAAGAAACCTTGCACTACTGGTGACCCTCGTCGTAAAAAATGACTTCAACTCGGCAAGATGGACTGATATGTTGGGGTCCCTGAGCAATACTTTCAAGGTCCCGTCTTACTTATTGGCAGTGATGGACAGTTACCTTAAGAACAGAACACTGACATATGAGACTGCTCAAGGGGTACAAACGAAAGAGATCACATCAGGAGCGACTCAAGGATCAGTGTTGGGTCCTCAACTGTGGAATGAATCTTACGATGGTGTCCTATGATTGGAAATGCCTGAGGACTGTTTCCTTGTAGGATATGCTGATGATATGGCAGTAATACTGGCAAGGACAATGGATCCAGCTGGAGCAGATCATGTCACGAGTAATGGAGTGGATGGAAGACCATAGCCTGGCACTAGCTACAGCAAAGACTGAGGTAGTCATCTTCACGCTTAACCGCATACCTACCATCATCCCAATGTGGATTGCAAATGCCGAAATAACAACCAAACCAGCAGCCCGATATTTAGGAGTCATAATGGACACCAAAATCACATTTGGTGAACATATAAGAAGAACTGCAGATAGAGCAGCACAAAAAACTGCAGCTCTCTGTCACCTTATGGAGAATATAAACGGCCCTAGACCTTGCAAGAGACGCCTAATGATGACAGTCGTGCAGTCAATCCTCTTGTACGGAGCGGAGGTATGGGCAGACGGTAGACACGGGCTTGGTAGACACGGAAGCGAAAATTGAGATTTAAAATTGATTTTTTTGAACTCGATGTTTACTAACCGCCTAACGGTGATACGCACAGCGTATTGATTATTATTGTTTGTCACCTATTCGTTATCGCGAATTACGGGAGTGACCGGGCCAAAGTTGTGGACTCACATCGCTGGAGCTCCTCTCTCGTCTTCCCCGTATCGGCAGTCGGTCTCCAGGAACTGGACGAAGTCAAACCAATCTGCTGTACACCTACGCAGGATTTTATATTGAAACGACGACGCCACGTTGCTCATTTCTTCAGAAGAACTTCAAATTTTCTGAATCAAGCTTGAATGGTATGTACCAATGGTATTTATAGCAACATACTCATGCAGCGGTACTCATATAAATACCTATTTGTACCAAATTCTGACGGTTCTTCATCATTTTACCGACCAGGTGGATCCTACTACACTCACGTTTGCAGTTTACGAAATTTTGGACCTCAGATTTGGAGCAGATACGAATTTGGAAAATCCTTTGAGAAAGCCAACCGTAAGTAACCGAAATTTGATCGGGATATTGGGCCACTCTGGTGTTAAACCATAGTTTTTTTAAAATGGAAGTTACACAACCTTTCTTTTTTTTCTTTTGTCTTCCACAGGGTGGTTGGCTTTTAATTTGGGGTCTACATTCGATCCCACCATACCTTCATCCGCCGAGAGCACTTCTCCAATTTAGACAATTTAGACCAATTTATGATATAGGAAAGAATATTGTCACTATTATACTTATGATGGCCATCAGATTTGAATGAGTAGATAGGTACCGACGGGCACCCCTAAGAATTCTGTTATTTTCTTTATTACTCGTTAATTTTTTTTTTCCTGAATTTGAATATTTATAATACACGGCACTGGAGTATCCCAAAGGAATTTATTCTGTTGACTTCTGAACTTATTATACCCTCATTTTTCAAGGAGTAGGCACCTACCCTAGGTACGGTGTTTCTGTATTCGACCTACCTAGGAGGTATACGTTTCCAAAATTTTTTTTTCTATCTTAACTCAAATACAGTGGCGCCCTTTTACACGAAATTTATTCATTCGAAGGGAAAAGTAAGTACCTACCGCTGAGCAACGGGCTGCACTGTAAAAAGGTGTAACAACTGTTTATACTCAATAAGCATCTGATAATTTAGTATTTGAATTTGTTCACTCGAAATGCAGTAAAGGTGTGTATTATGCATCGAAAATCGTCTTACAAAATAATTCTATTAACTACAGCTTTTCGAACTCAGAATGTAATCAGGCCGGCCTCCCTGATTAGCCGGGCAAGCAAAATTCACTCTTGAGAGGCCCATCAAGCTGAAATCTGGCCTCTGGAATGCCAAGCGGTAAAACTCACCTCCTCCCCGATCAGCTGGGCTAGTTAAGTGCTACTAGATCTCTCTCATACAGAATTCCAAAAACGTATTGTAGCATCCACGACGGGTTGTAACGCCATAGAAGGATAGGGTCGCGGAGAAATTCAACGTTTTGTATTCTCCACTCTGTAATTCGTACAATATTTAGAGGTTAAACTTGATGTAAGGAGAATTGCGGATTGAGCAAATCTCTAGATAATTCATTGTCTGTTACATCCTCCAGTTAACTTACGAAGTTTTCGAAGAGGAACGAAGTTTCCTTTTACACTGTTTCGAAACTAAGCTTGAAAAATCATCTGATACTTCAGAACGAGAATATAAACCAGGCTTTCGAGCAACCGCTAATAACGTTACATAGTTTTGATGGGTGCCGGCTTCAACTTTTATTCGAACTCAATGCTCAACGAAGTGTACCGAACATAATTGGAAGCTGAAGTATCTTGTTAGGGTAACAAAGGTGCTTGTGAGTTTAGTTTCGGCCGAGAGCTGATTGGCCACTTCAACGTCCAGGTGTGGTGAAGGGATAATAAAAATAGAGAGAGAAAAGTTAGTTTTGAGAACTGGTTAGAGATGATCGGAGAATAGTAACTATATCCAGCTGAAACAACTAACAGGAATCAAATTCTTCCACTATAATGGTGGGTCATAAACTAATGTGGTGGCGGGGGGGGGGGGGGGGAGCGCCGACTGCAATACTTCACTATGCAATGTCACTAGTATTCCTTCTCAACGCAGCGCTGCCAGCATTCCTTCTCTATGCAATGTTTTTCAATGATTTCCACTAACAACCAAGTCGTTGATACGGAAATCTACATCTTCGTGATTAGTGTTCGCAGAAATATCGTTAGCCATTCGTTGGAAAAGCCCTGAATTTATCCATAAATGATATACTGACATAAAATGAACCAATGTATTGCAGACCCGTATGCAAGCGTTTACTCTCAACTTTCGAAGATTATTCTTTTTTTGGGAGGGGTATATTCTCAATGAGTAATACCTTACAAATAAAACATTCGAGGTACGCCATCAATCTCATAGGGTCCAAGCAGGTGTCCCCCAGGGAAGCATTCTGGGTCCTCTGCTCTATGTATTTTATACCCGTGATATTCCCAGTCAGCAAGGCATTACAGTGGCCCAGTATGCGGACGAACAAGCTGCCATTTCCCGAGACACAGATGCATAACTAGCACATTCAGCTTTGCAAGAGTACGTTGACTGTCTCTACGGATGGAGTTCTGATTAGAAAATGAAACTCAACCCAGAAAAGGCCAATTTAGTTTGTTTCACTTGCAGAATACTAGTTCCAGCCTTGGACCTACTGATCAACAACGAAACCGTAACAAAAACTAATGCCGCTAAATACCTGGGCAATGCTCTAGATAAAAAACTAAGCTGGAATGCTCACATCACATCTGCTGAGCCCAATCTTCGTTATCGTACGCGTAACCTCTATTACCTACTTGCAAGCAGTTAAGTCCCACTCAACACAAAGCGCCTAATGTAGGAGATTATAGAATACCATTTATTTACATTACCCAATTCCAAATCGATTCATGAATGAAGGTACGCACCTGAAACAAACAAAAAATATATAAAGCACCAGTAGAATATTTATTTATAGGAACATTTATAGGAATATTTATTTTTACTAATTAATAAACTCAAAAAGAGAGTTCAACGCTCTTAGTATGTAGAATCCAAACCACTACTCAAAATTCTGAATAGGATTTTTTTAAGTCGTGTTAAATGAACGAAATTTTAGATTCTTGGGCCACCAGATGGAAATTTAGCTCACCCAGCTAATCGGGGAGGAGATCAATTTGTTATCGCATTTCAAAAAGTATTTTACAATTGCGGTTATGAAATCTCTCAAGCCAAACTGTTATTTTAACAAATTAAAGAAAAAACACTTGTTTAAAAACAAGATTTTATTATTTGTTACTAAAATGAACTAAAAAGTTAAAAACAAATTACCTCTAATAAGAAATATAACACTTTATCACAGTCCCAATTTTATAAATAAAAGCGTTTTACATTGTGGTAGCAAGAGGAAAAAGAAAATGCTAAACGTAAGTTACATTATAAAACACGCTTTTATAAAGTGTTATATTTCTTATTAGAGGAAATTTATATTCAACTTTTTAGTTAATACTATTTACAAATGATAAAAACTTGTTTTTAAAAAAGTTTTTTTGATGAATTTGTTGGGTCGGAAGAATATTATTCTGATTTGGCCGTCTCGACTCAGGTTCGGGTCCTTTTTTGATTAAAACAAGGAAACGTAGGTTTTAGTTTTTTACTAGCGACAGTTGCACTGGAAACCTCTCCAGCGTCTTCAGGCTTTTCACACAAACAACGTGAGGTACTATGAGGATTCTTGCAGTTATAGACATAATTTATAGCTTTCATATTTCATAAAAAGTGCCAGTAACTATAATGATGGTAGAATAAATGTTGATACTTTTAAAAGTAAAACGTCAGCCAAGTGGGTGTGGCACATAGCTTCCTCGTATCCATAACCCGATTGTATAGATGATCTGATGCATAGTAGTTAATCTCAAAACACCAATCTCTAAGTACCTTCCTCTACCCTCACAGGGGACCATCTACACGCTAATCTGAAAAATCCTGAGAAATTTTGTCAAAATCGGATGGAAAATGGAAAAGTTAAGGCTGTTACAAGGAATTCAAGTTTGCGCATGCGCAAACGCACTCCGGGGGTAATGATTTTCAAAGGGGACCATCCTAATCCGCATAATCCCTGAAAATGCCATCGAAATCGAACAATAACTTCGTATAGTTATGCTGGTTACAAGGATTTCATGGCAGACAGACGGACACGGAACCAAAATTGTTCAGAAAGGTGTAAAACGTAAAACGCGAGTGGAAATTTCGATTTTGGGGAACTTTTTTTTCGATTTGAAAATCAAATTTGAATTAATAGTAATCAAATAATAATTTTCTGATATGAGTCACACGACTCACGATATTTTCGTCTTTTTCCTCAATCTTTTGAGGGTTTTTCCCGGTTTTTCTTTTAAAAGTATCAAAATTTATACTATCATCATTATAGTTACTGGCACTTTTTATGAAATATGAAAGCTATAAATTATATCTATAACTGCCCTACACCTGCAAGAATCCTCATAGTTGTTTGTGTGAAAACCCTGATGATGCTGGATTGATTGATTACGCTTTTTATTTTACCACCAGGGATAGGATAGGGCCTTGAGGCCCTGGTGAGGAAACTAACGTTTCCTTTTTTGGTTTATTATTTTCAATAATGAACCTTTGGAATCGACCAAGAAAAAAAAAATTTTAGCACCCCCTCAAAATTTGATGGTTTACGTTTCAAGGTACGTAGAATCCGAAAATCGAATAAAAATTTGGCCGTCCGTCCGTCGTACGCCGTCCGCCGTACGCGGCACTTTTGCCACTTAGCATTGACCGATTTTGATGAAATTTGGTATGTAGGCTCCATTTGGGGTCTAGTTGTGCCCCGAAGCTTTTGGTTGATGTAGGTCACTTCTAAGGGTTCCAAAATCAATTTTGAAATTTTGAAAACGCCCTAACTCAAAAAATTTTGATATAATGGTATTGTTTTTCCTTCAATTTAAGATTCTATAGAATTTTTAGAATTTTTTGAGACCACGCGGAATTCTGTAGGACAAACCGTTCGCTTCCTACGAAAATTTAAGTGTTTATTTTGAAATATATATATATATAAATCAAAACACGAGTGTGAATCGCAAAAGAGGCCTAATCTCCGTTCAAATTAGAGCTGACCGAAATGCGATCAATGGTTGGTGATTTTTTTTTCTTTGATTTTTTTTTTGATTTTTTTTTGATTTTTTTTTCTTCATATTGGATGGTTGGTGATTTTGTAGACGAGTGATCTATATAGAAAAATAATAAACCATTGTGTAATAATTTGCAGCGTTTTAATCAAGAAGAGGACCCGAACCAGAGTCAAATCGACTTTATTTAATATTATTTTTAACATTTTAGTATTTTTGATTCGAGATTTACTACGACGCAGTTCGTAGTAGTAAGGTAAAATGATGTTTAAAAAAAATTGATGTGAAAAAACGACTAAAAATGTGATGTGGAGGATTATGAAGTGATGGATGTCCTCCATGAATTGGAAATTTGTCCCCTATGAATTGAAGGATGCTCTTAATGACTGTGAAAGACGGTCTCCTACGAATTGAAGTATGTCCATTATAAAATGGAGGACGGTCCCCAATATATTGGAAGATAGTCCTTTGAAAGTGAATAGTACTGCATTATCATTCGATTTATGTTCGCATGCACAATTTCAGCTCAATCGGAAACCGAGAAGTGTATCAATTTTAACTTGCAAGATTGGATTACAGACAGACAGACAACGGGACAGGTGAAAGTAACTAAAGCTTATAAAAATATGACTTATTGTTCTGAATGGAACAAATAATATGAAAACAACCATTTTTAAATTTACACCTATTTTCTCTAAGGCTCTTTGTCTTAATCTTCACTCCATAATTAAATTCGATTATCCTTGTAGGTATTGATGTGAATGTCGGTTATTGCAAAGAACACCTAATTCTATTGCCTCATGAAATTACACTCAAGAGAATGATATTTTATTCATGTTATGAATAAATCAAGTCCATGCTTATGAAAATTATGGAAGATGAAAGCAGTAATTTTTTAACGAGCTGAAAGTGTTGAAGGACAGCTGGATTTCCCGCTTGTTGCTAAATTCCAGCGGTGGAAATTCCGCAAAAGAAATGCGGGAAATTAGTAGCCCTGACCAAGGTCCACCCAGTGCTGTAGAGTCACGAAAGAAGAACCTATTGATTCATTATAAAGTTACCGAATAAAGTAAAGTTTTTATTTAATACAATTTGTGTTTTATTGAACATACAAACTGTATATAACAATCGTCAAATTCATTATAATTACCGTAAAACCGTCAAACTTTACCCCAGGATTTACTCCAAAACATTTCCAAATACAATTTCTCCCACTCGAAATGGGTTAAATTAATTTTTTTTAATAAGTGGATTGATCTTCTGGGCTTCCTGAACATTTTGAGTGGTCGAGCTCATTGATCAGATAATTGTAACCCCCCTATTTAATTGTTTAAATGTTGGAGTAATGTTACCTACGAGTGCGTCTATCTTTACTCCACTCTGAAAAACTCACGGTTGTCGCTACAGAAACGGGCAGTGGTGCAATGTTACTAGTCGGGATTGAATTCATTACCCCAGAAATACTTGATAATATCAAGTATTTATAATATTATTATAAAAATATTCTGAAACATTGAACTTTTTAGCTTGAAAAATACAAGTTATACCTAAGAAAGATATAAATTCCAATGATCATTTATTTCAACGAATTTGCTTGAAATGCAACATTTCTGGTTAAGAGATCACAATATCAGTCTTCCAGTATAGACAGACTTATGTAGGTGATCGAGCAAAACTTTCTACAAGTAAAGGAATACTAAAGGACAATAAACGATAAACGAATGACTTAACAAAATCACAGAAAAAGTCTGTTTCACATTCGATAACTTTCAAGTGAATTGCAATGGTAAATTTCAAAGTTAACCCACGAGTAAATAATATTGTAAATCACAACTTATGAGACCAAAGCACGTGTATGTTCATATCATAATGCAGCTGTTCAGTTGTAAAGTTTCGGTAGGGGCGCGTACCAAGCTTTTTCTCATTTCTTCTCCCCATCTCTTACTTCTGCAACATGAGATGCACTAGAAACCTTACATTCAACACTGCGAAAATTATAAAACTCAAATATTTTTCGAGATTAAAAAAGAAAAATATGAGTGAGGCTACCTTTATCCCAAACTTTATAGTGGAGTAAAGATACCCGGTTTTTGGAGTAAAGTTACCATCAAATTTTTGGTAAGCAAAGGCATAACTAAGAAAACACTTTTTTGAGAATTTGATAAGTGTATTTTGTTCAAAATAAGATATTGAAAGTGATATGACGAGGGCTTGCCTGGTAAATCCACTCCAAACACCTGTTATGGAAGAAATTTTGGAGCACAAGAAACAGGACAAAAACAGCTGAAATGGAAACTATGACTGATAACAGCTGATAACATGGATAAAGGCGCCATCGCAAGCCACATCGATTCTCTGGGATGTGGAGTATAACGAAAACACATTAGTTAACTTTTATCTAAGTTCTACCACGCTTACGTCACAATTGAAGATTCTCACTTTTTGGGGTAAAGTTACCCCTGGTGGGGTAAAGTTTGACGGTTTTACGGTATAGCAAAAAATGGTAAAAATAGTCATATAAAATTTAAAATTTAGTCATATGTAATGAAAAACTTGAGAGTTATTACAACTTATGACTTATAACAATTATTATGACTAGGAAGATTATGACCATTTACAATTAAAATTCTTTTGTCAGAAATAAGAAACTCTTCAAAAGTGTAAGAAGCATTCTCCAGCAAGAATTTTTTTACGCGCTTTTTGAAGTCGGCATTGCGTAAACCTCGAACTTTTTCAAAGATGGAGTTATACAATTTTAGACCCAGTAGTTTGTGGAGAAAGGAAATTTAAAGACAATTCGTTATTTCTGAGATCGTATCCGTGCTTTGTGCTTCTTTTCTCATAAATAGAGGGATCTGAATGAACATAACACAGGCAACGAAGTATGTAAGCGCGAGGTAATGTCAAAATCTTCAAATCAACAAACTATCACAAATGATAAACGGATCGGGTATATAGAGGCTGATATTAACTGCAAGGAGAGTTGGCACATTTCTCTTAAACACTTTATTCAAAGAAGATATTTTAGAGAGAGAATCGGGCGGGCGACAGACGGAGATGGAGTAGCCAACACAATAAACTAAAATAGTTAATACATCCACGTAGATGCTATAAGTGCATGGAAGTTAGGAATAAGGAAGAACATGGATATACTTAAATGGATGACCATGGATGTACGACACAAACGCCCTTCGGCAATCAGCTCGAAAAGGTATACCAGCCACAACTCTAACTGCTCTCCTTTGTAATTTGAAGATTTCAGACGAAGCAGGAGAATGGCCCCACACAATGATACCATATGATAGTGTGCTGTGAAAGCATCCATAGTAAGCCGTTATCATGCCATCTTTACTTAAACTATGGGACAATTATTGACGGAGGAGAAACACCAATGAGCTCAATTTCAAAGTTAGATGCTCCGATGCTAGCTTATCTCAAAGTATCAATCTCTAAGTACTGCACTACCCTCATAGGGGACTCTACGTTGTTGGAAAATGTAGAAGTTATGGCTGTCACAAGGATCTCACGTTTGCGCATGCGCACAAAATACATTCAATTTGGGGGTCATGATTTTCATAGGGGACCATCTCCAACTCACCTCGCATAATTCCTGAAAATGTTACGAGGAATTCATGACAAACAGACAGACACGGAACCAAAATTGTTCAGGGAGGTTTGAAACGTAAAACGAGGGTAGAAATTTTGATTTTGAGGAACATTTTTTTCCAACCTTGAAAAGTGAAAACAAAGCTTTTGCTACCTTGGTAGACTCGGAAGCAAAATAAAGAAAATTATGTTCTCTCATTTACCACAATCATGAGAGCCGATCAATGCTCGTCTTTCTTATCAAAGACATTATCGTGGCTACACCGAAGCAAAACAGTTTCCTGAGAGTAAAACAATTATTTTCTCTATATTTTTAAATTTTCCAAAAGAAGTTCATTTCAACGAGGAGGAAGTGAGAAGCCGAGCATCAGATGTTTCAAACGTAAGTTGGGTAGGTCACGCGTTTCCCATCGTTCCTTCTCACAAGTCAAATCGTCGAGACGAGCAGTAGTGAAACACCGTACGCACGGATGATGTTCATCTATCTTCCATTGATGGGAAGTGATGGATGTTGCGGGTTCTCCTATAAGGCGGCAGAGACCTCCCTCCCTCGAGTAATGTATTCATGAGACAGGCGGTAGCTGAGAAGAGGGGTTCCCGTACGCTTTCTTTCTCGAGGAAAAATTCCGATACTCCATTGATCCGGTTTTCCCTTCAGAATTACCCTCCCTACGCTCAGAGGTAATAGTCTTCCTATTGTTGGAGCATCGGTTACCCTCTGGCTGCCAATGATTGATTTCAGATAGTTCCCTTTGCCTCCGCATTATGCGCATAATGGAACATCACTATTTGAAAAAGATCCACATAATTTCCTTGTGTTCCCAACAGTAGAAGATGAGCGGGAGGGTAGCTGAAAAATATATTGGATAGCCAACTTTCCACCACAATAAAAACTTATTAAAAGACGTAATTTCCTCCCCCATATGAGGCTCGATTAGAAGCAGCCTCACAAATATTTCAAATTATCCCTCGTTTCTCTCGAAGATAAATCTTGCCGCCACACGTTCATCTACTCGCTCATCAACTTTGTTTCATATCAAATTTTCTGCCACAAATTATGACCCTTCACCGACTACCCCGCAGTGCAAATCTCCTCAATACCAAAAAAAAAGTAAAGTAAACAACCATTTCAGGTTGAATTTTCGTCTTCCAAAGGAAAGATCAGAATTGGTTCTGACGATGTCGCTCATGGCTTCCCATTGCCTCACCGCCCTGGGTTGGAACGATTTGGTGGGGGGGGGGGAGAGCAAATGCCCGAAAACACGCCCGGTGACCGAGATTCGAACTTACGATCTTTCCCTCAGAGATCGGTTCTTATCTCGGCTCCGAAACGCGTCGGCGAACTATCAAGGCTACCGGACCCCCCCCCCCCCTCCGTAAGTAGTGACCAAGCATATGAATTCAGTAATTGATACAATTAACTCCTACTTCTCTTATTGGGGCACTACAACCCAGAGTGAGTCTTGGCCTCCCGAAAAATCGCTCTCCAATGTCCTCGATCTTCTGCCGTTCTTTTCCAATTTCCCACTTGTAGGGTCTTTAAATCATTTTCTAGATCGCACAACCAGCGCACTCTAGGTCTCCTTCGTCTCCTTATTCCTTCAAAGAAGTGTTTCACTACTGCTCGTCTCGACGATTTGACTTGTGAGAAGGAACGATGGGAAACGCGTGACCTACCCAACTTACGTTTGAAACATCTGATGCTCGGCTTCTCACTTCCTCCTCGTTGAAATGAACTTCTTTTGGAAAATTTAAAAATATAGAGAAAATAATTGTTTTACTCTCAGGAAACTGTTTTGCTTCGGTGTAGCCACGATAATGTCTTTGATAAGAAAGACGAGCATTGATCGGCTCTCATGATTGTGGTAAATGAGAGAACATAATTTTCTTTATTTTGCTTCCGAGTCTACCAAGGTAGCAAAAGCTTTGTTTTCACTTTTCAAGGTTGGAAAAAAATGTTCCTCAAAATCAAAATTTCTACCCTCGTTTTACGTTTCAAACCTCCCTGAACAATTTTGGTTCCGTGTCTGTCTGTTTGTCATGAATTCCTCGTAACATTTTCAGGAATTATGCGAGGTGAGTTGGAGATGGTCCCCTATGAAAATCATGACCCCCAAATTGAATGTATTTTGTGCGCATGCGCAAACGTGAGATCCTTGTGACAGCCATAACTTCTACATTTTCCAACAACGTAGAGTCCCCTATGAGGGTAGTGCAGTACTTAGAGATTGATACTTTGAGATAAGCTAGCATCGGAGCATCTAACTTTGAAATTGAGCTCATTGGTGTTTCTCCTCCGTCAATAATTGTCCCATAGTTTAAGTAAAGATGGCATGATAACGGCTTACTATGGATGCTTTCACAGCACACTATCATATGGTATCATTGTGTGGGGCCATTCTCCTGCTTCGTCTGAAATCTTCAAATTACAAAGGAGAGCAGTTAGAGTTGTGGCTGGTATACCTTTTCGAGCTGATTGCCGAAGGGCGTTTGTGTCGTACATCCATGGTCATCCATTTAAGTATATCCATGTTCTTCCTTATTCCTAACTTCCATGCACTTATAGCATCTACGTGGATGTATTAACTATTTTAGTTTATTGTGTTGGCTACTCCATCTCCGTCTGTCGCCCGCCCGATTCTCTCTCTAAAATATCTTCTTTGAATAAAGTGTTTAAGAGAAATGTGCCAACTCTCCTTGCAGTTAATATCAGCCTCTATATACCCGATCCGTTTATCATTTGTGATAGTTTGTTGATTTGAAGATTTTGACATTACCTCGCGCTTACATACTTCGTTGCCTGTGTTATGTTCATTCAGATCCCTCTATTTATGAGAAAAGAAGCACAAAGCACGGATACGATCTCAGAAATAACGAATTGTCTTTAAATTTCCTTTCTCCACAAACTACTGGGTCTAAAATTGTATAACTCCATCTTTGAAAAAGTTCGAGGTTTACGCAATGCCGACTTCAAAAAGCGCGTAAAAAAATTCTTGCTGGAGAATGCTTCTTACACTTTTGAAGAGTTTCTTATTTCTGACAAAAGAATTTTAATTGTAAATGGTCATAATCTTCCTAGTCATAATAATTGTTATAAGTCATAAGTTGTAATAACTCTCAAGTTTTTCATTACATATGACTAAATTTTAAATTTTATATGACTATTTTTACCATTTTTTGCTATAATTATAATGAATTAGACGATTGTTATATACAGTTTGTATGTTCAATAAAACACAAATTGTATTAAATAAAAACTTTACTTTATTCGGTAACTTTATAATGAATCAATAGGTTCTTCTTTCGTGACTCTACAGCACTGGGTGGACCTTGGTCAGGGATCGAAATCATATGAAAAATGTTGAAGATATGGCTGTGGCAATGAAATACACGTTTGCGCATGTGCAGTGGCTATTATCAATCTGAGAGCGACGATTTTCGTAAGGGAACATCTACATGCCAACCCGCACAATACCTGAAAATTTCATCAAAATCGAATGAGAATTGTAGAAGATATGGCTGTGGCAAGGATTTCATGACAGACACACAGACAGACAGACACGGAACCAAAATTGTTCAGGAAGGTCTGAAACGTAAAACGCGAGTGGAAATTTTGATTTTGGAGAACTTTTTTTCGACCTTAAAAAGTAAAAACAAAATTTTAGTTATTTATAAACAAATGACGATTATTAATGTGGAGAGAGTCTCTCATTATAATCAAACACAACTCAGATAGGTCGGCCTTCTTCAACTCGAAATAAGATTCCAGAGTGCTGACAAACCGACTTGACTTCCCACAGTCATCGTCAAACTTTCTCAAAATTTCACGAGCTGCTTCCACTCCTACTAAACCGCCAGAAACTAAATCATCCGCAGGTTTCGGGTTGTGGGTTGATTGAAAACGATTTCCCCAACCTGCAGGTAGTGAAACTCGCATTTCAAGCGGGCTCAAGTCTCAAGGGAAATCACGCGGTGAGCCGCGGTCTCGGATATTCCTTCGTTTTCCCAAGAAGATTTGGGAATTGGTTTTTTTTTCGGGGAGCAGAACTCGACCAGTGAGTAACGTACATCACACTATAAAGAGAATCAGTAATGCGAGTGTGAAAACGCAGTAATTATCAAGAAAGGGTACATTATTCCCTCAGTCTTCAGCTGCTTCTGACTGATTAGGGAGATCTGCACAAATTACAATAATGGTAGAGCAATCGTCAAACAACGAAAGAGGCAACAACGGTACCCAGCTAGCCAGTTCCAGACTGAAAGAACTCTCCCACTGAACAATACTCCCTCTAGCAGAGAATGTCTTGAGGACATTTAAAGGTTGATCCAGGAGGAGTTGCCGATGATGGAGCACGAAATAGTTCAGAATCTTGGTCGTCCTATATTCCAGGCTCCTCATGAAGAACTTAGTTAAGAATCCTTGTTCTTGATGATAGCGGGTATCGTGGCGGTGAAATGCACGCCGCTGAAGATGCTCATATCTTCTGCAGAACAAAACCACCTCAAGGATGTAGAGCGAGGGAAGAGTCAAGAGGTTCTCTTTTTGAAAAATACCTCCACAGGATGACACTGGAAGTCTTCCCGAACGGCTCGTTTCGGCATTTTAAAGACTCTCAAGCATAAATTGTCGAGCGACATAGAAGACGAGTCCGTAGCGAGCACGCGATAGGAACTGTCAAGAGTAAGATTGATCATCAAGGAGCGTGCTCATTGAGGTTATGTCAGCGGAGACAAAAACATGCACTACTCAACTTGGGGAAAAGAGCATCAACATGATTGTTGAAACGAAGCCTTTCTTCTAACTCAATTCCAAGGTTGGATTGCAAGAGTGGAATTCAAGCAGATTCCGAGTACACCTTCTTTCTGGAATCATCGACGTTCAAAACAATCACTATGTTTCAAGTCATACTACATCCATCGGATTGAGAGTACGGTATAAATTCCTAAAGTTGAATAACAAGGACGTCAATTGAAATAAAAATGAATGGAATTAGATGTAAAAACCTGCCACCTCTTGCTTAGTTTGCCAGTTACCTTCAAGTTGTCCAAATGCGTAATACGTTCTATCAGCCTTTCTGCATCACATCGGGTCCCACAGGCCTCCCTCCTGGGTCCCTTGAGGTTTGCTGACGATCTTAAGTTCTGTACCGTCATTAGATCCCTTGTGTCAGAGAATCTCAACTAATAGAGTCAACAGCAAAAGGACAACACACCCTAGTCAGTTCCAGACTGAAAGAACTCTTCCACTGCATAACACTCCCTCTGGGAGAGAAAGTATTGGGGAAATTTAAACGTTGGTCCACGGGGTTTGCCAATGATGGACCGCGAAATAGTTCAGAATCTTGGTCGTCCTATATTCCAGGCTTCTCTTGAAGAACTCTGTATTGTGATGGGGGACAGGGTGCAGTTCTTGATGATAGCGGGTATCATGGTGGTGAAGTACACGCCGCTGAAGATGCTGGTATCTTCTGCAGAACAAAACCACCTCAAGGATGTAAAGCGAGGGAAGAGTCAATTGGTTCTCTTTTTTTAAAAAACCTCTACTGTATGAAAATGGAGGATTTCCAACGAGAGCCCGAACGGCTCGTTTCTCCATTTTAAAGATTCTCTCAAGCAATTGTTGAGCGCCATGGAAGATGAGTCCGTAGCGAGCACGAGATAGGAACTATCCACAGTAAGCATCAAGGAGCGTGCTTATTGATGTTAGTGGTCGAAGTCGGCGGAGACAGAAATATGCACTACTCAACTTGGGGAGAAGAGCATCAACATGATTGTTGATTGTTGAAATGAAGCCATTCTTCTATCTCACGTTTGGTTGCCAAAGGTTTTAGTCAGTTACCTGGAATCGACTATTTCGAAACTTATGAACTCTTATGGCACTTGCTGTCCAAAATGACATGGAAGTGATCCAAATGGATATTGAAACTACTTACTTGAATGGAGATCTTGAGGAGAATATCATGACGCAAGCTCCTGAATGTTTTGAAGAAACAATGCAAGATCTAATTGTAAAATAAACAGGCAAATTGAAAGAAATTGCTGTCCAAATGTTACAAGATCGGAAAAATGGCCTGTCAACTCAAGAGATCATTGTACGGACTAAAGCAGTCTGGAAGACAATGGTACAAGAAACTTGATGAAAGGCTGCTCAGCTTTGGAATGAAACCATCAAAGGCTGACCCATGTATTTACACGAAAAATCAAGGTAATGATTCAGTTTACGTTGCTATTTCCGAGGCGATTTGACCTTAGCATCAAAGAATATTGAGAAATTGACGGAAGTAAAAATGGCGATTATGAAAGAGTTCAAGACAAAGGATATGAGTCGTTTACATTATAGTCTCGGAATAGAATTTGCTTACGAGAAAGATGGTGTGATGTATTGATCTCAAACGAAATATTAGAATGAAATTCTTGATCGTTTTGGGTTGACTGACTGTACACCACTTCCAACAAACATACATTTCAAATAAAACGATTCATCAGATCTGGAAATGAAAAAGTATCCATACAGATCTTGGAATCTATCTTTCTATCTTGGAATAGGCACAAGACCGGATATAGCCTTCGCTACAAACTACCTGAGCCAATACTGTACCAGATATAATGAGGATCATTGGAAAACTGCTAAAAGAGTATTGAGGTATCTGAAGAGGACTCATCAAGCTCACGTACAGAAAAATAAATGAACCTCTTGTTGGTTATCTGGATGCTGATTGGGGAAGTTCTGCAGTGGACAGGAGGTCCTACAGTGGACTAGCTTTCAAATTTTCTGGAGCAGCCATCTGTTGGAAGGCGAAAAAGCAAAGGACTGTCGCCCTGTCCAGTACTGAGGCTGAATATCTCAGTATCGCCGAAGGATTTAAAGAAGGAATTTACCTGAGAAGACTCCTCAAGGAACTGGGATTTGAACTCAGGAAACCGATTACAATCTTCAATGACAACCAAGGGGCGCAAAAGTTGATTAATAATCCTATTCATCATGCTCGCACCAAGCATATAGACATACGGCAACATTTTATCCTTGATACTATGAAGAAGGAACTACTGGAAGTGAAGTCCTTGCAGACCGAAGAAATGCCTGCTGATTTCCTCACAAAACCAGTACCAAGGAGCAAGGATGAGTACTAAAAGAAATCATTGGGATTGAAAGTCTTGTCTGCTTGAAGGGGCGTATTGAGATTCAAGTTGAAATCCAACCACTAGTTGATTTGGATTACCTTTGCAGATGTTACCAACACATGATGTAGGTAAATACAGATTCCGTTTTTGATTAACGAACCAAACCGTTCTTAATCTCAATGTTCAAAAACATAGGAATTTTGATAAATTCCAATGTTGGAAAGCAGGAGTGGCACTTTACAAGTAGATTCTGAATAAACCTTCCTTCTGGAATCATCGACGTTCAAAACTATTGTTGCGTTTCAAGTCACACTACATCCATCAAATTGGATACAACTTCCTAAAGTTAATATGGACTTGAAATATCGATTGGAGTAGAAATGGATGGAATTGGATGTAAAAACCTGCCACCGCTAAATTCACCAATATTACTTTCAGGTTGTCCAAATGCGTAATACGTTCTCTCAGTCTTTCTGCGTCACGTAGGGCCTTCCACAGGGTTCCCTCCTGGGTCCCCTGCTCTTTGCAGACGATCTTAGTGTCGAAATTACCTACCTACTAAATTCCAAAAATACAGTTCACGAAAAACCACCTTGCGTTGAGTACCTCCAAACACATCAAAGCAGTAAATTTCTCAGATTTTGGCTCCACAGCGAGGAATAGATTTGCTGATTGCTCACCAGTCTGCTATTCGCATCGCCTGCAACCGGTTGTTTGACTCCATAACTGCAAATTTTGCGGTTTCAGAGAGGGCTGCTTGCGTTGCTGATTAATCGGATATTAGGTCTCCACAAACCACCGAAAGTGCTTGTATACCTTAAGGGGAAAGCACCAGTAGTGGACATGTTAAGAAAATCGTGTGCGTTTTTTCGTGTTTCCTTGTACAATTTTTAGCTTTAAAACTGTTTTTGGGTGTCTGCATGTTCTTCAGACATTTTTCATTGATTTTAATCGATGGAATCACAAATTTTATAAATTTTTGAAGAAATAGAGTCAAAATTTGTGGAATAATAGGATACACCAGTAGTGGACAGCTAAAATTTTTGAATGTCGATGTAGTGGACACTTGATGACCCAGTAGTGGACACTTGGTATATATCAACAAGACAATGTAAAACTTGCTTCATAATCATGTATAATCATTTATTCAATCATACAAACACATGGAACAAATTGTTGCAAGGCACTGCAATCACAGAAAATTTTAAAATATGCCTGAGATAAATTGTTTTACAAGAACCCGTTTCTTGTATTCCATCCCTTATCGCCTGATCTAATTGTTCTTGGGAGTAATTTTGAATTTTCTTTTTTCGCATCCCTCCTCCCCTTTTCTTCTGTGCTTCATTTTTGCTATGGAAGAAATTAAAAATAAACAATCAATAGAAAATCCAAAAAAATGCCATTCAAATTGAAGAATAAAGTGAGCACTTAGAGGACAGTTCATTTACTAGTAGTGGATACCTCTACCAATGGGCACAAATATTTGAAGATTATATATGAATATTTCTTAAAACTTACCTTCTTTTCCTTAGCATTTTTCACAACGTCCTGCACGAAATCACTACACTCACTGACTGGTTGTTTTGATGCTGAGTTATTGTTTTTCACCTTAACCCTAACGTCTTCTTCTTGTTCTTCACGTTTAATTGGATGTTACTTTAGTGAGTCCAAAAAAGATCAAGTGCCCAGCTCAACCCAAATCCTTATTCTACAACTTTTTTTCCAAAGTGTCCACTACTGGTACAGTGTCCACTATTGATGCTTTCCCCTTAGATTAGATTTTTTACCTTTCAATTCGAATTTTTTATCCCAAAAATACACTTTCCGCAACACTTGGCGTGACAGGAGGCGTCCATTGTTTTTTTTTTTACTCATTGCAAAATATACAATTTCACTCCCTCTACAACCAGGAACAAAGTTGTATGAATTCGTGAAGTAAAAAAAACCACATTATTGTACGAGTTGTCCAAGTGTAGAACACACCAGAAGTTATAGTCAATGAAGGATGAAGTTTTTCGCACTAACTTGGGTAAATGTAACAGAAAAAAGTGGAATCGAGAGAGGAAAAGTTGATATTCTTCGGGAGTGTTTTCAAGTGTGGAGGGAGAAACTTCAACTTTCGCGTTTACTCAAGCGCCCGCGTGGAGGAATATAGTAGACCGAACTGACTAAGTATTTCCAGGATACGGGCGTGAAATGGTTTCTTTCTGAGCCCTCTCTTCGTGGAAGTTTGTTAGGGAGTTTACGAATCCAATTTATAACACTGAAATACGGTTTATCATCAGCAGACAACATCTATTGTTGCGTCTAAAAACTTTCAAGTGCTCGAATCTCAGAATCGGACAGGTAGGAACGGCTTTATATCGAGTTTTCATCAACTATTTCCCGAAACTTTCGACGTTACAGCAGAACATCATCTGCAAATTGAAGGCAGTTGTTTTGCGAATAGAAAATTCCTCATCAATTCTCGAGTCTCAGAACAATGTTTACCGGACATTTTCAAGTAGAAGAATATTTCAAAAATACCCCGAGTAGAAAAAACAAAAGTTGACTAGTTAGTTGGATTTGAGAATTTTATTTATTAATTGATTTGTTCAGTTGATTATATTCAATTATTGATATTGAGTGGATAGAACATCACAGCAACAATTATTGATCATGATGGAAGAGAATCGAACACTTCAATTTCGTTGCGGAGTGAAATATTGACGAGGATTAAACGCTCCTAAAGAGAAAAAGTCTAATCGCATCAATTAATCGCTGTTGAAACATTTTCAAGAACGACCGTTCGTTGGGAATAATTGGCCTTCATGACCAATCAGCAGCGCTTTGATAGCCAGCAGCGCCATTCCTGCATTTGAATTTTCGCCCATCAGAGTTACGAATGTGATTACTGTCGGGTTGATTACCTTCCAATTATATCGTATCGTGCGTAGAATGTCAAATCGATGTTTAACGTTTTTTTATCTCTTCTGCAGTCACCAGTGATGGGCACAAGGAATCACTTACTGGGAACACGACAATAGTCATCTTACCTACTATTCCCGTACCCTATATTCGCTTCCCGAGCAGTTGTTTGGTAAATTATTAATTATTATTTTTTTTTGTTACGGAAGTAGGGAAACTCTTTAAGAGCGAAGGGGAAGTTCACCCCAACAGTGTTGGACTCCCCATGCATTGGGCCTACCAACTAAAACCCCACTCCCTCTGCTTAGGACTCACCCCGGAACCACTTGCACAGTATTACTTCTGGGTGAGCCCTTTTTTTGTGCCAAAAGGCTGCTCCTACTTCTGGTCTCTCCTCCAATTCTATTTCTCATCTTCTTCCTCCCATCTTCCATCCAGCTTTTTTGCTTTGAGGACTGATGTGACAAATACTGACATTGCGTCCCAGCTCGACTTGTTCTTACTCATCTCATGTATGATTGTCTGTGGACGCAACGTTCCAATGACCTCTTCCGCACTCCTCCTCATACCCTCCCATTGAGGGCATGTGAAGAAGGTGTGGCAGACATCATCCTCCTCTATCCCACAGTATCTGCACTCTGGGTCAGTGGCTTTCCTTTATTAAGAAGGAGCGGAAGTATCCATGCCTTGAGAGGAAATGAGTCAGGTAATAGTTCACATCACCGTGTTTTCTCTCCAACCAAGCCTTTAGATCGTCAATTATGAGGGCTGTCCACCTTCCACGGGTTTCAAGACAAGGTCTGCTTGCCACCTACGGATGGTCTCCTCCCGCTCTTCCTTCTTTACCATGGATATTGCCTCTGCCTCCCTCATTCTTATCCTTTTACGCTCCAGTGCCTGGTGGCATATTGGGATAGTTCCCGCTATCACTTGTGATGCTGAACCTGAGACAGTTCTAAATGCACTAATTATTCTCAGAGCTCCTCTCTCCTCTTTACTGCTTCCATACGTGCCCTGCACTTTTGGTACCTAAGGGAGTCTGTCCACACTTCTGCTCCATACAGCATAATTGCCTCTGCAGTTCGCATAAGGACTCTCGTCTTAGCGGGTGATGGGCCCCCTAGATTTGCCATCAGTCGGCTCAGCTTGTTTACAATATCTGCAGCCTTATCTGCTGCTCCACTGATGTGCTTCCAGAAACTTTGTTTCCCGTCCAGCATCACACCAAGGTAGCGAATGGCTGGAGAGGTGATGATTTCCTGCCCAACCACATTCATAGGGATCTCTCAATTCGCGCTGTGGTTAGCAGTACAATTTCTGCTTTTTGGATCGCCAGTGACAGTGTGTGTGCTTCCATCCACTCATCACTCATTGCCTGATTCAGCTTAAACTGGAGGTGTTCCATCCTTCGAGCTCTTATCACCACCACCAAGTCCTCGGCGTAGCCAATCAGTGTAATTTCTTCGGGCATCTCTACCCGAAGAATCCCGTCATAGTTGATGTTCCACAGGTCGACTCCCAAGACTGAACCTTGTGCCACCCTGAGATAATTCTTCTCTTTTTGATGCCTTCTTTTGTATCATAAATCAACCAACGGTCAGCTAGGTAGCTCTGCAGGACTCGTAAGAGGTATGATGGAACATGAAACTGAACCATCACAGCCTCCAAGATGTCTTTCCATCTGGCAGAATTGAAAGCATTCCTGACATCGAGGGTAACTGCCATGCACATGTCCCTGGTCTTGTGGTTCCTCAGCTGAGTTCCCTTTGCTATTCCTACCACTCTGCTAACAGCATCAATGGTGGATCTGCCAGGTCTAAAGCCAAATTGCTTCGGTGACAGGCCTCCAGCTTCAGCAATGGCTGTCAGCATCCTTCTCTTCAACAACTTCTCATACAGTTTTTGTAGTGAATTATTATAATCAAATTTTACGTCTCGGTCTAATGATTAGTGAATCCATTTTCGGTATGCTTTTTCCTCAACAGATATTTGTTGAAATTAATTGAATATAACATATATTATACATATATTATATTATATCATAGAATATATATTAGTTGGTAGATAGAAAAAATGTTGGTATGTAAAAAACGCTGCAAATCATTGCCCAAAGGTTTATTATTTTCTGTATAGATCACCCTTCTGTTTAGATCACTGGTTCTCCATCAGTAGCACCTACCACCATCTGTACTCTCCCTTGACTTTCCCTCTCAAATTTCAGCTTCCTGCGTTCAATAGGATTGAAAATGGCTTCGGAGCTCACTCAGCTGATCTGTGATCCGAAGAGTGAAGAAGATCTTCTCGAATGCTGGAGACGCCTGGAAGAGCACTGATCAGCTGAGTGAGCTCCGAAGCCATTTTCAATCCTATTGAACGCAGGAACATGAAATTTGAGAGGGAAGGTCAAGGAAGAATACAGATGGTGGTAGGTGCTATTGATGGAGAACCAGTGATCTATACAGAATATAATAAACCAAAAAGGAAATTAGCCACATTTCCATCTTCTGTCAAAATATTCTCGCCCAGTCGAAACACTTCAGATGTATTTCGCGATGAAAAGTCGAATTTCCGCATTCATCCTTTTACGTCTGAACGTCGGTCGTTTTAAATGGGATCCCTGACTCCTCTCTCATTTATCTTGTTCGCTCCTCTCTTTTCATACTCTTTTTTTTTCTCTCCTCGGCCGGAGATTGGCGAAGTTGAGGCGATCAGATGGAGTGTCAGTCAGTCAGGCCTCGCCTCCACCAACATAATATTTCCCTGGAATTTTCGCTCTTCTCGTTTATTCGTCAGTTTTTACGTAATTTATCACCTTATTCCTTCTGAAAAGGAGTGGTCTCCGTGACAGACGTGTGTGGAACGACAGGATTTCCATTATTGTGAGTCGTACATGACGACGTACATGCTGAAAAACGAGTTTTCCATCGGTATTCTGAATAAAGGGTTGAAATGACAAACATTTGTAGGTCATATTTTTCATGCAAGTAGAAATGGAAGCAGGAAATGAGAGAAGTTTAGAAGAAAAATAAACAAAAATAAGAGAAGAGTGGACAAAAAAAAACACAAAAAAAAAACAGAAGGTGTCTACACTCAAGATGGGCTTAACTTTAGGGTTCGATTCTACAAGATATTTCCAACAAATAATGTCTCATAGCAATTTACTTTTAACCCACTCAAAATTCTTTTTATTTCACTTTAAAGTTTTTTCGCGTTTTTGACCTTACGGCACTGATATGGTCATAACTCCCTTATTTCTCCTGAATATTCGAATCTGACTATACCGTAAGAAAGAGCGTTAAATTCCCAAGCTACCTAGTGCAAAACCAAAATCTTTAAGCTATAAAATAGTTTCAAAAATCAAGTCAAAAAGCAAATTTGTTTTTGAAACGACTTTTTTCTACCAAAGTTTTTACTCTGAATCGCTGCCCATTTCGATGGGCGCTCTTCGGAGAAAACATGCTCTAATAGTCAGCTTTTCAACGGTCTATCAATTTTTCTTTTTAAAATTCATATTGGTGGAGTAAATCAAGTTTGAATGCCAAAAAACGCGTGTTTTACAGGAAAATCCAGTGTTTTAAGCGGTTTATGGTCCCCCTCGATCTCAAGATGGCTTGACGATTTTGGTATCATTTCCTATGTTATTTTTTACGCTGAATCCAATGGTGATACTTCCGAAGTATTCCGACTGCTAGAAAGTGGATTTTTCGAAGAAAACCTTCGTTTTTCGTACATAAAATACGCATTATTCGTAGATATGGTAGTGAGCATAAAGTAACACCTTTCTACTCAACAAAAACTTCAATCAGCTAGAAATTCGGTGTTTTTATTTTATTTTAAAAAGAAAAATTGATAGACCGTTGAAAAGCTGACTATTTGAGCATGTTTTTGCCGAAGAGCGCCCTTCGAAATGGGCAGGGGTTTAGAGTAAAAACTTTTTGAAACTATTTAATAGCTTAAAGATTTTGATTTTGCACACCCAATATACAATGTATAATGTATGTATAACGTATAATGGACCAAAAATATAGTGGACCAAAAAAAAAAAAAAAAAAAAAAAAATAGGGTAACGGGCCCAATAGATGGACCGACTATTGGGCCCTGTCCAACTATTGGGCCATGTCCAACTATTGAGCCCTATCCAACTATTGAGCCCTATCCAACTATTGGGCCCTGTCCAACTATTGAGCCCTGTCCAACTATTGGGCCCTGTCCAACTATTCGGCCCTGTCCAACTATTGGGCCCTGTCCAACTATTGGGCCATGTCCAACTATTGAGCCCTATCCAACTATTGAGCCCTATCCAACTATTGGGCCCTGTCCAACTATTGAGCCCTGTCCAACTATTGGGCCCTGTCCAACTATTCGGCCCTGTCCAACTATTGGGCCCTGTCCAACTATTGGGTCCTGTCCAACTATTGGGCCCTGTCCAACTATTGGGCCTTGTCCAACTATTGAGCCCTGTCCAACTATTGGGTTCTGTCCAACTATTGAGCCCTATCCAACTATTGAGCCCTGTCCAACTATTGGGCCCTGTACAACTATTGAGCCCTATCCAACTATTGGGCCCTGTCCAACTATTGGGCCCTGTACAACTATTGAGCCCTATCCAACTATTGGGCCTTGTCCAACTATTGAGCCCTGTCCAACTATTGGGTTCTGTCCAACTATTGAGCCCTATCCAACTATTGAGCCCTATCCAACTATTGAGCCCTATCCAACTATTGGGCCATGTCCAACTATTGAGCCCTATCCAACTATTGAGCCCTATCCAACTATTGAGCCCTATCCAACTATTGGGCCCTGTCCAACTATTGAGCCCTGTTCAACTACTGGGCCCTGTCCAACTATTGGGCCCTGTCCAACTATTGGGTCCTGTCCAACTATTGGGCCCTGTCCAACTATTGGGCCCTGTCCAACTATTGAGCCCTATCCAACTATTGAGCCCTATCCAACTATTGAGCCCTGTCCAACTATTGGGCCCTGTCCAACTATTGGGCCCTGTCCAACTATTGGGCCCTGTTCAACTATTGGGCCCTGTCCAACTATTGGGCCCTGTCCAACTATTGGGCCCTGTCCAACTATTGAGCCCTGTACAACTATTGGGCCCTGTCCAACTATTGGGCCCTGTCCAACTATTGGGCCCTGTCCAACTATTGAGCCCTGTCCAACTATTGGGTTCTGTCCAACTATTGGGCCCTATCTAACTATTGAGCCCTGTACAACTATTGGGCCCTTTCCAACTTAGGTACCTTTTGTGATTTATGGAAAAACTTCGGGGATCTTTCCAGAACGTTCCTAAACTGATTTCATTGAAACATTTATTCGAAAAAGTCCATCCTAAAAAATTTTTAGGAATGATGAATGATGAATGAATGAAAATGATGCATCATTTTTGTTGAAAAATCGCTAAAATGATGAATCCGAAGTTTGATTATTGAAAATTATGAACCGAAATTTGGATTTGATTGGCTGGAAAGTTGTGGAGGAAATCTGGCGGAGCTGGAAGAGGATTCGAGGGGGCCGTCAAGTGTTTGATTATGCGGGGCAGGAGGAGTCAGATCAGAGGGTTTGGCGGTCAATCCTGAGCGACCTCCCCCGATCCATCAAGGGAGGCGTAAGGAGGGGGCGGGGAGGAGGAGGGGGAGGCGCAAGCAAAACAGTTGACTTAGCTTGATTAATAACCCTCGAAGCCGAGGAGGGGGGGTATCGTGGGGAGCATGCCTGCGCCGTCCGCATACTTCCAGACCCCGGTTATGGTAAAACACCCCCCAGAAGTCGGCTCTGAAGCTACATCGGCCAACAACCCCCCCCCCCCCCCACCGTAGTCAGCTCTGAGGCTACAGTAGCCAACACTCATCCCCCTCTAGTGATTGATGGCCTCCCCCCCCCCTTCATGATATCATACTCGCCTGATATCATCCTCGTATCCGAGATTATCGCGACGTCCTCCATAAATAAATCCACGTCGACCCAATTTCCAGATGATAACACGACGGCGATTATCCTTCATTCGCCACGATGGACCAATCTGGACAAATCAAGTCCTCTAAATTGTACAAAATTTGGACAAAATCCACCAAACCCTAGCTCGGCAAGGAAACTGCAGGTCGACCAATCGCACCAACATTTTTTCCATTAGTGACAAAAACACCAAAACCATAAGGAGAAAATGCTTTTTACAGAAAACATGGATTAAGGAAATAATTCAAAATAATTGTGGATTTTACAAAATTTGTAAAATTTAACTACATTTAATGTAGCTTTGAAGAAATATTGACAAGTGTTGAGAGTTTTTTGACTCTACAACGAATTAAAATAATAAAATTTAAAATTTAATCAAGACTGAATTTAAAATTACTTTCAGCTGTTATTTACTATATTTATACGTCGCAACGGGATCCACCTTGATCGTCCCCGAAGGGAATGTCCATAGTGGTAGGAGCAAGTGCCCCTTTGCAGCTAAGGGGTACTTGCTTCACTGAACGGGAGCAAGTACGATCTCTGAAGGGGGCACTAGCTACACCGTTTGTAGGAGCAGTACGTTGCTGAAGGAGGCAACAGCTACACCGTGTGTAGGAGCAAGTACGCTGCTGAAGGAGGCACCAGCTACACCGTGTGTAGGAGCAAGTAGGCCGCTGAAGGAGGCACCACCTACACCGTGTGTAGGAGCAAGTACGATCTCTGAAGGGGGCACTAGCTACACCGTTTGTAGGAGCGAGTACGCTGCTGAAGGAGGCACCAGCTACACCGTTTGTAGGAGCAAGTACGCTGCTGAAGGAGGCACCACCTACACCGTGTGTAGGAGCGAGTACGATCTCTGAAGGGGGCACTAGCTACACCGTTTGTAGGAGCGAGTACGCTGCTGAAGGAGGCACCAGCTATACCCTGTATAGGAGGAGAAGGTACGCTGCTGAAGGAGGCACCAGCTACACCGCGTGTAAGAGCAAGAACGCTGCTGAAGGAGGCACCAGCTACACAGTGTGTAGGAGCAAGTACACTGCTGAAGGAGGCACCAGCTACACCGTATGTAGGAGCAAGTAGGCCGCTGAAGGAGGCACCAGCTACACCGTGTGTAGGAGCAAGTAGGCCGCTGAAGGAGGCAACAGCTACACCGTGTGTAGGAGCAAGTACACTGCTGAAGGAGGCACCAGCTATACCCTGTATAGGAGGAGCAGGTACGCTGCTGAAGGAGGCAACAGCTACACCATGTGTAGGAGCAAGTACGCTGCTGAAGGAGGCACCAGCTATACCCTGTATAGGAGGAGCAGGTACGCTGCTGAAGGAGGCAACAGCTACACCGTGTATAGGAGGAGCGAGTACGCTGCTGAAGGAGGCACCAGCTATACTGTGTGTAGGAGCAAGTACGACCTCTGAAGGAGGCAACAGCTACACCGTGTGTAGGAGCAAGTACGCTGCTGAAGGAGGCACCAGCTACACCGTGTATAGGAGGAGCAAGTACGCTGCTGAAGGAGGCACCAGCTACACCGTGTGTAGGAGCAAGTACGCTGCTGAAGGAGGCACCAGCTACACCATGTATAGGAGGAGCAAGTACGCTGCTGAAGGAGGCACCACCTACACCGTGTGTAGGAGCAAGTACGACCTCTGAAGGGGGCACTAGCTACACCGTTTGTAGGAGCAGGTACGTTGCTGAAGGAGGCAACAGCTACACCGTGTATAGGAGGAGCAAGTACGCTGCTGAAGGAGGCACCAGCTACACCGTTTGTAGGAGCAAGTACCCTGCTAAAGGAGGCACCAGCTACACTGCGTGTAAGAGCAAGACCCTGCTGAAGGAGGCACCAGCTACACCGTATGTAGGAGTAAGTACCCTGCTAAAGGAGGCACTAGCTACACCACGTGTAAGAGCAAGGACGCTGCTGAAGGAGGCACCAGCTACACCGCGTGTAAGAGCAAGAACGCTGCTGAAGGAGGCACCAGCTACACCGTTTGTAGGAGCAAGAACGCTGCTGAAGGAGGCACCAGCTACACCGTATGTAGGAGCAAGTAGGCCGCTGAAGGAGGCACCAGCTACACCGTGTATAGGAGCAAGTACGCTGCTGAAGGAGGCACCAGCTACACCGTTTGTAGGAGCAAGTACCCTGCTAAAGGAGGCACCAGCTACACCGCGTGTAAGAGCAAGAACGCTGCTGAAGGAGGCACCAGCTACACCGTATGTAGGAGCAAGTAGGCCACTGAAGGAGGCACCAGCTACACCATGTATAGGAGCAAGTACGCTGCTGAAGGAGGCACCAGCTACACCGTATGTAGGAGTAAGTACCCTGCTAAAGGAGGCACTAGCTACACCACGTGTAAGAGCAAGAACGCTGCTGAAGGAGGCACCAGCTACACCGTTTGTAGGAGCAAGAACGCTGCTGAAGGAGGCACCAGCTACACCGTGTATAGGAGGAGCAAGTACGCCGCTGAAGGAGGCACCAGCTACACCGTGTGTAGGAGCAAGTAGGCCGCTGAAGGAGGCACCAGCTACACCGTGTATAGGAGCAAGTACGCTGCTGAAGGAGGCACCAGCTACACCGTGTGTAGGAGCAAGTACGCTGCTGAAGGAGGCACCAGCTACACCATGTATAGGAGGAGCAAGTACGCTGCTGAAGGAGGCACCACCTACACCGTGTGTAGGAGCAAGTACGACCTCTGAAGGGGGCACTAGCTACACCGTGTATAGGAGCAAGTACGCTGCTGAAGGAGGCACCAGCTACACCGTGTGTAGGAGCAAGTACGCTGCTGAAGGAGGCACCAGCTACACCATGTATAGGAGGAGCAAGTACGCTGCTGAAGGAGGCACCACCTACACCGTGTGTAGGAGCAAGTACGACCTCTGAAGGGGGCACTAGCTACACCGTTTGTAGGAGCAGGTACGTTGCTGAAGGAGGCAACAGCTACACCGTGTATAGGAGGAGCAAGTACGCTGCTGAAGGAGGCACCAGCTACACCGCGTGTAAGAGCAAGAACGCTGCTGAAGGAGGCACCAGCTACACCGTGTGTAGGAGCAAGTACCCCTCTGAGGGAGGCACCACCTACACCAAATTTTATATAGCCCTGCAGCATGAAATATAATTACATCATTAATACCGTTTTGAGACCTCTTGAACGTTTGTAAGTTTACCGATTTTTAAAAGTACCTTCAGTTTTCCAGTTTTAATTTACAAAATTGGCAAAAGTTACAAATTCGAGAAATGAATATTCACTCCTACATTGTGACGATCCTACTTTTTTATAAGGGACAATCCAATTGGTTTGTTCCCAATTTGTTGGAGCTACGCCTTTAGGGATATCCGATTCATAGAGATATGAATCGATGTTCTCTTCAGGCCGGCTGATTAATTTAATCAATGGTTTGAAGGGGTAGGGTCGTCACCCTCCTCTGTCTCAAATATGGGCAATTAGGTGTATTTCTCATTTGTTGTACAAATGGAAATTCAACCTATATTGTTACTACATGGAGAACATTCGTGCGGTGGAGGATATCACAAGCGAAAGGGAAATATTTGATGACGTTCCAGGAAACCTCTTCAAGGAGAGAAAAAACCAGACATAGTCTGATACGGGAGGAAAAATATAGTGGACGTGAGTTACAAAGGCTGAAAGATACGTCAATGCTTCCCCTGTCCCGCTGGAGAAGACGCAGACTGGTATCGCCTGTTATCTCCCTTTGAAGCGGACAGGAACTGCTCAGATTGGATATCTATTCAGAGCTTTGAAGGCGGCGAACGTTGTTTCATTTAGCTAATGGACTCCTGGCGAGAGCGATGGATGAATTTTCACAACAAAATGCGAAGATGGAGGGATAACGCTGTGTTTCCCAGCCGCTGTTTACAAGTTGAACGCACTCGTTCAAAGGCTTAATTAACCCGTCCAAACAGCAATCGACCTCTGAAACTAAATAGCCTAGCTACTGCTTTTCTGGTAGACAATCGGCAGGAACGTTCTGTTGAGGATTCATCTCCAACGTGTTATATTTCTTCATATGTAGGTACGTTGTAAACATGCGTTGAACAACAATTAAATTGTTCACTTGTGAAAAAGTATTCGAGCGCGTTCTTACTTTAACCCTTTGACTCCCAGTGGGGCAATACGTCCAAGTGCAACTTCAAAAATTACTAATGTGCAAAGCGGTCTCCGAAACGGTTGTAAAACCATGCCTGCGTGTCCCACTGGTCTTTAACGTTCATTTGGGTTGAGGTAGCAGTTTACCACTTGCTCGGTAGATCGCAGCATGACAAGGTCGCAGCCATCACCCTGATGTTGTTGGGTTCCACTCCTTTTAGCTCTGACACTGCTTGCCACACTGCTTTCTTATCTCAGCCCGCCAGGTCTGCTCCAGGTTGGACTTGGACATCCAGGATAATGCAAGACTGGTCGGGCTAGACGGCAAAGATGTCGGGCTTCTTACCCTGGTCACTTGGCATGTGATACAATCTCTCGCTTTCAAAATCCCAGCCCCTATATGACAAGGCACCTGCTATCTGCATGGCGACCGCATCATGACGTACCATCCTACAGCCAACCTCCACAGCTAACCAGGTAGGTACCTAGGTAAAACATATTGTTTAGTAATGCATGCATTCCTAAAGGGGACGTCCCATTGGATAAGCATTAGAGCAGTTTAACCAGTTGGTAAGCGATAAAACTGTTTCACTCGATGTAATATATTAAGCATTTTAGGCAAGAAATAGTGACCCCCCGATCCATTATCCACCATCACACGTCTAGCGGCATGGGAGCCTCGCATTTGAAGAGCATTTTGAAAATCCATGATCTACGACACCCAACAAGCGAATTCGAGTTCACCCCCACCACCTCCCAACTCCAGCAATGGTGCCAGTCTGGCACCAAAGCGGTAATACTTCGTAAAGTTGAACTCTATCTGTTTTGGTAGGCAGTACGTCGAAGTTCACATCCGTATTTAAGGTGAAACACAAAAAACCAACGAAACGGTTTATGGTGTCCTGGCACCACGGTGGCACCACTATTAGTTCCATGGTGGGACAGAGAATAATTTTTCATTTCGATAGAATTTTTTCTCAATTTCAAAGCTTAGATACAACTAGTAAGCTAAACAGGGTGTCTACACTCAAGATGGGCATCACTTCAGGGTTCAATTCTACAAGGTATTTACAACAAAAAATGTCTCCTAGCAATTTTCTTTAAACCCACTCAAAATTCCTTTTTTTCACATTAAAGCTTTTGTTTCGCGTTTTCGACCTCACAGCACTGATATGGCCATAACTTCCTTATTTCTCCTGAAAATTCAAATCTGACTAAACCGTTGGAAAGAGCATTAAATTCCTAAGCTACCTAGTGCAAAATCAAAATCTTTCAGCAATAAAATAGTTTCAAAAAATCAAGTCAAAAAGCAAACGTTAAATTTTTTTTGAAACTTGACTTTTTTCGACCAGTTTTCCCTGCCCATTTCGATGGGCGCTCTTCGGAGAAAACATGCTCAGATTGTCAGCTTTTCAACGGTCTATCAGTTTTTCTTTTAAACATTCAAATTGGAAGAGTAAATGAAGTTTGAATGTCAAAAAACGTGTGTTTGACATGAAAATCCAGTGATTCAAGCCGGTTTATGGTCCGTATTTCATGTACGGAAAATGAAGGTTTTATTCGAAAAATCCACTTTCTAGCAGTCGGAATCATTCGGAAGTAACACTATTGGATTCAGCGTAAATAATTTTTATAAAAAATGATACCAAACTCGCCAAGCCATCTTGAGGTAGAGGGGGACCATACACCTCTTGAAACACTGGATTTTCATGTCAAACACACGTTTTTTGACATTCAAACTTCATTTACTCTTCTAATTTGAATCTTACCTAACTTACCTACTACACGGGGAAACCGATTATAAAGGGGAGTCACCAATACTTACAATGACTGATTGAACCTCTAAGACTGAATTTCTGAAATTTTGTAATACATTATTCATCTACGATTGTTTACTTTAAAGAAATACACTATGTTTGGAAAAAGTTTCATTTGACTTTGAAAAGGTTTCGTTTGGTTTTGAAAAGGTTTCATTTGACTTGGAAATGCTATAGTAGCCACTGCGCATGACCATACGCCAATTCCTTGTAACAACCATGTCTACAATTTCCATCCGAATTCGATGGAATTTTCAATAATTGTGCGGGTTGGCGTGTCAATGCTTCCTTAGACGGTAGTGCAAGGTAATTAGAATCATCTATACGATCGGGTTATGGATGCGAGGAAGCTACGTGCCACACCCACTTGGCAGACGTTTTTCGTTTCTTGAACAGTTGTGAACAATTAGAACACACGTTATTGGAGCGACTCCTTTGTACGTCCTGCTAAAAGTGCTAAGTAGTACAAACATAACTCACAGCCTCGCAACTTCTAAGGCTGGAGGTTTTAGAGAAATACACCGCTGCAGACAGTTGACTACAGAAGGCGTTGATGTACAATTCTCGACGGAGAATTAACTACCCCTCCGCCCTCCACCTTCCGGCACCGCAGCCCTTCAACCCTTCCTTCCCTCTTCCCTTCATTAATTAATTTACTTCGCATTTGATCCGGATCACGAACGCTACCCGTCTTCCCTGCCGGCTCTTCAAGTTTCTACGGCTCTGTGACGTGCGGTGACATCCACGACTTCGTCTTTGTTTGATTACACGTCAGCAACCCCGACCTCCATAACTCAACACCGAGCCCTTTCCCCGACAGCTAACAGTTGAAACAGCCGGGGATAGTTTTTTCTTTGTCATCGAAAAGAGCGCTTTCCCAGTCAAAAAGGTTTGTTTTTGAAGTAAATAATGGTATCTCAATAATTAATAAAAAATATATCTTGAGTATTCAAACCCAAATTGGTTGTACGACAAATGTCTGGATCACTATTAGACATCGGGAGCCGTTTCGTGGAATCTAATCCATGTAGATTGTAGATGAATCCGCGGATCAGGGTGATGGAAGCCCAAAGCGCTGAAGCCTAGTGGCTTATTGTGCTACTCCGCTGATTCTGTTCCTAGTCACAGAGTCCTAGCCCTTTGGTAAGGGCCAGTAGTGGTTTGGCTAGGTTTGTACTGGGAAAAGCCTCCCAGGGTGTAGGTGACCCGAGGAGGTGAAACCTGCGATTTGATAGCATTTCGCAGTCAAATATTATGTGGGAGGCTTTTTCTTCGGCCTCTCCACACAGTCTGCAGAGGGTTGTATTTTGATTTACCCCAATGCGGTTAAGATGGAATAAGAGTGGAGTGAAGCCTGTTACCAGGCCGACCACTAACCTGACTTCCCTGCGGCTTGGCCGCATCAGCTCTTCTGTGGCGCTGGTGTTGGGTTTGGCCACCATGCGCTTACTTAGAGCATTTCTTCTAAGGTTTGACCATCTACTAGTGGTTTCATTAGTGACCCACCGGTTTATGGTCGCCCTAAAGGAAGATTTGGGAATGCCGATGGCTGGCTCTGGACCAATGAACGGGGTTAGTGAGCCCGTTCTGGCCAGCGCATCTGCTTTCTCATTTCTATGTCCTGCCACCCACTCCAGAGAAACCCTGTTGTGTTGCGATAGGAGGCAGAGGGTCTGGAAGCACTCCCACACTAACCTTGAGTTAATGGAGAAAGCGGCTAAAGCCTTGATTGCAGCGTGGCTGTCCGAGAGAATGCGGATGTGAACACCGCGGTGTCCTCTCCTCGGACTTTCCCCAGCGCAGACCCTAACTGCAAGTACTTCAGCCTGAAATACTGAGGCATACTCTCCCAGAGGAGCTGAGTGGCTCCATCTGGTATTAGTCCCGTAAATTCCAATCCCTGTACCATTCCCCATTTTGGATCCATCTGCATACCAGAATAGGTCGTTGGGACAGCATTGGGAGATTTGCCGCCGCTCTAATCCATGGACAAGTGAATCCATGGAGAAGTGAACTTCTTCCTTGAGTAGTTCTTCACAAGACGTGGACTGTTTTATGCCTACCTGCATAAAATGGGAAAAGTATCTGCCCCAGTATGTTTAAACTGCCAGAACAAAGAAGATGACGATGAACTCCACACCTTCTTCAATTGCACCAAATGGGCGCCTAATGCGATTGTTGGAATGGGAGAGTAGGAAGCATAGAGACACGAGACACAGGGCTTTTGATAACTAGAACAACGGTAATATTTCCTTGAAAGGACTTCTAGCGGGGCCTAACAGTCTTGCATGCGAGCCCCGAATCTGAAGAGCATTTTAAAAGCCATGATCTACGATACCCAACATGCGAATTCGAGTTCAACCCCCCTCCCCCCACCCCCATCGCCACCACCACCAATGGTACCAGTCTGGCACCAAAGCGGAAATACCTCGTAACATTGAACTTTCATCTGTTAGTTTTGGTAGGCAGTCCGTCGAGGTTCACATCCGTATTCAAGGTGAACCACAAAAAAAAAAAAAAAAAAAAAATAGACGAAATAAGCGGTTTATGGCATCATGGCACCATCTCCTGGCACCACTATTAGTTCCATGGTGGTACAGAGAATAACTCATGAAAATCCGGAGGTATAATGAGAATTTTTCCTCAATTTCAAAGCTTGGGTACAATTAGTAAGCAGTAAAGGAACCGAAATATTGAAAAATCGGATATTTTGTGAATATTATCCCCCACTCGCCCCCTCATCTTGCGAATTTTGGTATTCTGGTAAAACAGTATTCTGGGCCTAACAGTCTTGCCAACAGGAAATTAGTAATTAAGAATTATGACAGCGCCTGAAAGAAATCTGCTGATGGCAGAGCTGGGGTTAGCTCCCCGGAGTTCAACACCAGAGGCCATCCTGCTGTCAGCAGGATGCTGGAGGATGAAAGGAGCTGCTGAGGCAGAGTACACAGAGAGCATCCTGACAAGGAAGACACTCTTAGAACGAGAAAGAGAGAAGAGTCACCCAGAACTGATTGAATACCCAGGACTCAGCCCGAACTAATGTGTTGAACGGTTCCGGGCTGAGTTCCAACGTGGGAGGAAAGGTGTTTTTTATTGGGTTGAATCCAACATAACCTGAAGACGCGGACCCTTCCAGGTATCTTACGAGATCCAATTCCAACTGGGTCTTAATGTAGGTCTTAAACATTTTCTCGCCTGCCTGCCGAACAAAAATTCATGAGTTCCATTCTGTAAGCGGGTTTTTATGCTTTCGAAAATCCCTAGCTTTACTGAGTCTAGAGCAATACTGGCTTGATTGAACTAGTTGGGAACTTCAGGAATTAATGGAATTGAAATACTGATTCATGCAATTTATATGCTCATTTATTAGAATAAATTTGTTTGTAAACTTGAATGAACTTATCTACCCTACCTACGCTCTCCAAAAACTAGTTTAGAAATTGCGGACCGGAAATATTACGGAAAATCATTTCAAATTTGGAGGGAAGTTTGGGGCTGGGCCCAGGAAGAATGAGCACTGATAATCGTCAACATGTCGCAATTGTGTTGTTCTTAGATAATGATTAATCGCAACTTGATTGTTCGAAACATGTCAAGAAAGATATTGGACTGGTGACATTGGACAGACACACATACAGACAGACACGGAACCGAAGATGTTCAGGAAGGCCTAAAACGTAAAAAAGCGAGTGGAAATTTCGATTTTGGAGAACATTTTTTTCTCAGCCTTGATGTGAAAACAATGTTTCCGCTTCCTTGGTAGATTCGGAAGTAAAAGTTCAGTAGAGCTGAGAAATGAAATAATGCCAGCCGCTGCCGTTGGTAAACAAAAGCTCGGTGTATTGGAACTCGCTCGCAGGGACGCCCTCCCGTGAGAGCCTGCATCAATCACCTTCCACCTTTATAACCTTGTTCCCGGGTAACCTTCCTTTCGAATCAAATTCCGTTGCCTCCAGGGTACGAGCGAACACAGCCTACCTCTCAGAGCCCCACCCCAATCCGCGCAACACAAATTTCACCGCCAGTAACGTGTTTTATGTGAGCTGAAACCAGGAACAGGGTGTCCCATATGTTATCCACCAAACTTTGGGAGTCGATTCCACAACTAATTTGCAACAAAAAATGTCTCACAGCAATATTTTTTTAACCCCCTTAAAATCCGACTTTCTTTACTTCTAAGATTTGTTTCGAGTTTTCGACCTTACACATTTAAAACGGTCATAACTCCCTTAAATTGCACTCAAAAATTAAAAATAAGAATACCGTTGGAAAGAGCGTAAAATTTCTCAATAGATGAGCCGTTGACAAATTGAGAAAAACTGAACGCTAGAGTAGTTCTTTTACCCCAAACTTTAAAATTTGTCAATTTCTGTTTTTTCAAAAATTTTGATGATTTTTCCTCATGGAAAAAAGGTATTTGCCAGAGAGGCTCAAAAGCTTAAAAACTTTTCCATTTCATCAGCTTTTCAACGGTCACCCAATTTTTAGTTTCACTGTGGAATTAGAGGGAGAAAATGGTGTTTCAATGCGAAAAACGTGCATTTTTTTCAACGAAATTGACGGTTGGACGGGAGGAATCATTATTTTAGGAATTGTGCACTGGTGATAACTTTTTTCGCGTTTTTCTCAAGACTCCGTTTTTGGACATAGCCCCTTCGTGCTTTAAGGTATCGATATTGTTTGTTTGAACGGAGGCATCGCGTTCTGAAGACGTCGCTCAAAGCCTTCCTCACTGAAGATTGACTTGCCACAGGTTCTTCTGGGACTTCTTCCCTACATTAGGCCTCCTTGCGGAGCAACGTCATCTGAATTTGATTATGATTCCGGCTGATTTGATTGAGGTAGGTTTTTGTCAGACGCTCACGCTGACAAAGTCTCATGTTTCTCCCTGGGAAACCGAATCTTTGCAATTCGACTCCGGAAAAGCTAAATCGACGGCTCCCATGGAAAACATTTCGTAAGGCCCACGTCGCCGAAAAACACGGCACGTGGAGTCCCCTCCACGGTAAAATTTACCGCGGCCTGATTGGCGGAAATCTATCCCCGCTTTCGCTAATCAGCCGAATAATTAACGCCCAGGGAAAGATCTGCACCCAATCAGCGAGGAGAGGTGGAAGGACTGCAGGAAAAAATACCGAAAATATTCAGCCACAAATATTTCTGAAGACACGCCCCCAGCTGTGCAACAAAACCATTGTGTGCCGCCAGAATCGGGGTTGTGCATCAGTATCCGGAATCAAGTGCTCTACGATCCAAAAGCACCCGGTTCTGCTGCCAGATACTGAGTGACAGAGAGCGGTATCACTACAGGCTACGTCGCACAGTGGGGCCAAATGGCCAAAAAGCAGAAAAAAGTCATTATCTTTTGAAAGAATTACTGTATCGTCTTGGGAATGGTTTCATTCGATTCCGAATACGAAAATACATTAGAAAAATATGTTTTCTGATGTTTAAATTTATTATTTTAGTACTAAATCTTGAATTTTGAAAAAAATAATGTTACTCAAAGTGAAAAAGCGTGTGAAAAAAACAGAAAAGCGGTTTTACAGGCGATGGATGTGTGTTATTTTGTTTTTTTCTTCGTTTCAGAGGTTATAGGATACGATAAAGATGATTAAATTAAGGTTTCTTTATATATGTATGTAAATATATATATGTAAATATATATGTGTAAATATATATTTATATATTTAATTTTGACAAAATTTTGAGTGATAAAAACCTCTGAAAATTGGATAGTAAGCGATCGAATATTGGAACGAATCCAAATTAAACGTTTGCTAAATCCGAATAAGAGATTTTCAACGATGACATGTTCTCGGTAAGTCACGACAGTACGAACTGACCACATTACTGCGAATGACAATCCGAAGAACCTGGTTTGTTCAAACAGAACCTTGTTGACTCTTAGCAGAAATATTTTACGAAAACGTCGCTATTTACATCATTCTGTTTTCCAATAAAAAATAAAACAGAAAATGTCCGCCAAATGGGTGTGGCACATAGCTTCCCAGTATCCATAACCCGATTGTATAGATGATCCGACCAATGTAGCCTTAACTTGAATCCGTTACTCTGTGATTGTAGCTAACAGCCCACATAGGGGACATTCTACATGTCAACATTCACAATCCCTGGAAATTTTATCGATTTCGAGAGGAAAATGTAGAAGTTACAAACTTTAGAAGGGTTTTACTCTGAAGCTGCGGTGACGGCAGAGACGGCGTTCTTGGTGTACCTTTAATCACATTTTAACCCACTACATCTAAATTCGGTGAAATACGGCTATGAAATTTTTACAGCTTCTTGATAATGGTCAGAACTCCAAGAAAAAAAAATGAGCCAAACCGAAGGAAGGCGAAGCTCGGTTTTTCCACTCCTCTAAAGTTGTATTTCGCTATAAAAACCTAAATCTGGAGCTAACGTTCAAGCTAAAACGTTATGAAAAAATAATTAATATTTTTTAGAGATACCACATATATATATCCGACATTACATAATTTTATTTAAATTTTTTGAAACACATAGAACGTGTTAGGAAAATTTCAAATTCCACTCTCAAAGTGCTTAAAATCTCGAAATATCAGGTTTGAGCCCCCATTTAGCAGTGAAAACAATTTTTAAACGTTGAAGGTCCTTCACACCCTGATTCTACAGGTAATGGACTTTGAGAAAATCACATTACATTTCTTTTTTAGTCACTTTGCAAAAATGGAGTTTTTTCCACTCCGGCCCCACTGTGCGTCGGTCCGAGAGAACCAGCCGCCCCCAGGAGAAGAAGTGGGTAGCTGCCACGTCAACGCCTCCTGGGACAAATCTCCAAAGTCTATCGAGACCCGAAGAAAGGATCGCCAGGTCAGTCCTAAGTTTAGCTTCAGCTTACCCGATCTCGACTTCCGCCGTCGCCGTCGCGAACCCGCGCCTTCCGCGAAACTCCGTAATCTCGCGACGACACGCGGTCAGAAGGCACATAGGTAGGGATAGACTAAGCTACCACCTTCTTCCTTCCAAATCTGCAGTGCGGAGTTGTTTGCCATCATGATTGGAATAAACATTGGAATACAGACCGGAATGGAAAAGGCAATAGTGGTGTTGACAGACTCAAAAGCCTCATGCCTAGTTCTCGAACATCTGCACAGGGGAAAAAATGCCAACTATTTAACCTACCACATTGCACAAACCATACAAAGATACCCAGGTAGGGTAATAGTTCAGTGGATACCAGGCCACATATCGGTCAGAGGAAATGACATCGCGGATTATGCGGCCAAATATGGAGGGACACTAACTACAGTCGATAACGACACGTTAGTTCCCCTACCAGATGCCCTTCGCTTAACTAAGCACATGATGATGAAGGAATGGCAAGAGGAGTATGACAGAGTGTCCCTGGAGGAGGGCTATAACCACTACCAAATTCAGCCCGCCGTCTCCAAAGCTCCGTGGTTCTCAAGAAAACCTTTTCGAGACCCAAAATTGTACAATTAGTGAGGATAAGAACCGGCCACGGTATGACAAACCGTTCCTTAAACATGGTAGCGGTCAAGGACACCCCAAACTGCGACTATTGCCCCGAGGTGGAGGATGTAAGTCACAAGCTATTGATGTGCCCATTTTATGAGGAGGAACGACGCGAATGGATTCGGACGCTGGAGGATCGAGGAATCTGGGAACTGCTGAAGATGTCAACCAACAGAGAGCTGAAAGTGATGCTGAAAATGGCCAGAGACGCTGGGATACAATTCTAAAATAATAAGTGTACAATTCTACAAATATTTTTTAGAAATCTACTTATCCTTTTTCATTTAAAGTAGGTACGGTACTAAAGTTGTATGAGGTAATCAATGTAAATACCATGTGGCTATATGGTCAATAATAAAAAAATTGAATAAAAAAGCTACCACCTACGGCTTCACTTTTACCTTTATATTATCAAGATTCAATCCCCTTTTCCAATTGTCAAATAAACCCGTTGCTCATTCAAAAATCCAAACAGGTGTTTTCTCTCAAAAATCCACGAAACCCGAAGGTATCAAGTACTTAGGAACAAGCAGATAGTTAGGGATGGCATATCGAATGAAATATATCGATATATCGATCAAATGATATATCTTCAATGAGATATCGATACCTCCGATATATCGGAGAAAATATATCGATATTTCGATATATCGGAGAAAATATATCGATTTTTCGACGTATCGGAAGATCTACTGTAAAATGTCACATGTGAAGTAGGTAGGTGAATTTAATAGTTTTAAAACAATATAAAAATAATTTAGGATGACATTTATGGACATATCGGAGTATCTACTTGGAAAAACTTGAAGAAGTAAGTAGGTAGGTAGGTGAATTGAAAAGTTACTAACATCATTTTGGAGAAAATATTATCGATATACTCGACATATTGGAAGATCTATTTGGAAAAACCGTGTGAAATAATATTTCACATATTATGTATTAACCTACTTTCAAAAGTTACTGGGTATGAATGATCGAAATTCATTGTTTAAAAACTGGAAAAAAGTGCGAAAATGTCATTGCAATGTTAAATTAATTTATAAATTGACAGGGGTATAGGTACTACTGTAGACGATCATGTTCCTTCAAAATTGAAAATAATTGTTGTGAAAACCTGCTTCACTTCGTAGAGTAGGTAGTTTTAAGCTGGACGAGCCTCCATTAACTTTGGCTTAAGTCAAGTATTTGAGCCTTGAGAGCCACTGTAGGTGAATACTATGAACACAATCATATCTGAGCTGAAGTCAACAGTCTGAAATCAACCCATCAGTTGGTACCTACAAAATTTGGAATAAAATTACTTGATGTTTTTACAAGTACAGGCGTCCCTTCTCGTCCATTTATTTCAATATTTAATTTTTACTAAAAAAAAAAATTTTTTTTAACTTGAAAACAGGTCGCGATATATCGTTAAATATATCGATATTGACCGATAATATCGGTTCTCTATATCGATATAAATATATCGATATATCAAACGTAATATATCGATATATTTCATATATCGATATATCGTTGCCATCCCTACAGATAGTCGAATATTTAGATCCGAAGGCAATAGCCCCGTATTTACCCGATCCCCGGCCTGGTTAGTTGGGAAACTCAGCGCCTAGGCAGGACATGGGCAATTTATCGAAAATTTCAATCCACGAGTAGGCGCAGAAGTAAGTCAGGCCTAGCCACTGAAACCGCGGAGGAGGCGAACCTTACAGTTTCATAGGTTTTTTGTAGGTCAATTCAAGAAGAATCTCCATCCTTCAAGCCCTTGACCATCTCCCTTAGTCTAATGTAAGGATAACCTCCATGATTGTAGCCTGAAGTCTCCATTATAGTGGACGTATACTCGTAATCTAGACTCCGGTCTCTCCACTCATCTCTTCTAAGACGAAACAAAAGTACGAGTATTACGTTCTGACGTTACTTATATGAAAAATTACCCTCTTCCTACCTTTTCCATTCGGTCTGTCCACTCGTGGAAAAAAGGGATGCACGCTCAATTTATCCGCCATTCGGTTCCATAACTCTCTTACCGAAGAACAAATTGATGCTTTCAAAGTGGAAAGAGCCTTAAGACTGTTACGGCCCACTGAGAGCACTCTTTTTCCCCCTGCTCCGCATATTTCTGCTTTCTTCTCTGTTGTACCGGGCCAAGGCGAATTTGTCTCCGGAGCCCGTCTCTGACAGACTTTTCTCAAAGTATTTCCATCACAAGTTTTAGCTTCCACAAAGGGAAAAGTTGAATCGCTTTCGGCCGTTTCGCCAAATTACGGCTCTACCGTGTAGCGACTTTTTTTTTCTTATGGTTTCTCGGAGAGTGTATCGCATAATCGCGTCATGTGAGACGGCAAAAAAAAGGTCGCGGTAGATAAATGCCGTTTAGAGTCGAATATAACGAGGCTGGGGACTCTTGAAATTGGATGCCTCGAGCCTGTTCTTTGTTCCAAAGGATCGACTGGGATCTTCGGAATACGGAAAGCATCATTATGGAACACTTTCTTAAATTGACGAAGGAGCAAGGGTAAGACCTCCAGCAACAGACAGTCAAGAGTTGCCCTAGCTCAAAAACTTTTGAAATACAGGTATTGTTTTTTCAGTTTTTAAAATACAGTTTTTTCATTGATTTAAAATTTCCTAACTTTTAAAGAATTTTTTGAGGTTTTTTTTCTAACAGTTGGGCTTTTGGGGACCAACCGTTCGCTTAACCCTACTCCTGGCAAAGTAACATTATAAGTAACGAATGGTATCACCCAGAAATTTAGTGGGAAATTTGTCTGAACACGTGGGTCCTCTAGCCTTGCTAGGGCAAGGACGCATATATTCTTGGGTAGGACTATCCTTTTTTCAAATAAATTGTGGGTGAGACAAATGAAGTCCTGTGTTCTTTGTAACAGCTTTTATTCTGGGGAGCTTTCAACAACCCTCTGGTTGTTATCATCAGCCCTACAACAACAAAGTTGGAAATGTGACATAGTACAAGACATTCAACTGTTATTAATTTTGGAGAATGGCTTTAGATGGATGTGTGGTTATAAACATTCTATGGATAATGGTGGAAAATGAAGAGTGGAGTAGAAAATTGAGGAAAATACGACTTACCAAACAGCAAAAAATGTAGAGTCCTTGAGCACAAGGAATCTAGGCACAAGGACTGTCTGGTTGTGACCCCCACAAGGACTCTACATTTTTTGCTGTTTGGTAAGTCGAAATTTCCTTAATTTTCTAGTCCACTCTTCATTTTCCACCATTGTCCGTAGAATGTTTATAACCACACATCCATCTAAAGCCATTCTCCAAAATTAATAACAGTTGAATGTCTTATGCTATGTCACATTTCCAACTTTGTTGTTGTAGGGTTGATTATAACAACCAGAGGGTTGTTGAAAGCTCCCCAGAATAAAAGCTGTTACAAAGAACACAGGACTTCATTTGTCTCACCCTCAATTTATAGGGCAAGGACCCAAACATCCCCCCTCCTACCAACCCCCGGTCCTGAGAAGGTAGTTGGTTGAGCTTTAAGGATAAATAAACCGTTGTGTAATAGTTTGCAGTGGTTTAATTCGGTGCTGGGGAGCATCAGATTTTTTGAGGTCTGTACCTGGAGGTCGAACTTCTTGTCATAATTAAGTGATTAAAGAGAGAGTCAACTAATTTATAGGTTCCAGAAGCAGCCAAAAGGATGTTGCTGCACGAGAGGAAAATAGTTGGAAAACTCTGAATACAATACACGGCTCAGAAAATTGAGTGAACGTGATGTCTTAAGATGTCAGTGACTGGTGACGTTACCCTATACCTTTGTGGTAAATGTTTTCGAGCTTGAGCATTTTTAAAGTGAATCGGTTTATTCCAAAAGGGCGTAAGTCCTCAAAAACGCCATTTCGGTACTTTCAATTTTTCTGTTCTACAGCACTAGAAGTTCGAGGTAGAACGTTGTCTATTGACACGACAATATTGATTGGCATTTGATGATCTTCCCAGGACCCTTCACTTCTCGGAATCAATAAGATTCTCCTTTCACTTCTCTGCTTCAATCTGATTGGGTATGACTTTCACTTTCTTGACGTATGGGATTCAAGCTCCCTTTCACTTGTGACTATACACTTGTGACTAAGCCATGCTCTCCGTGATGTACCTTCAGTATTGTTTGTTACTGATGATGACCTAACCGTCGAAATCGATTTAACTTGTAACTCATTATTTTCGTGGAAATAGACAACGTTCTACTCAACCTCGTTTTTATTAAAATGGTTTTCCACAATCTCATCGCGAGTGATTTTACTCTTGAGAATCCTGGTTTCTTTTAGATTGAGGCGTAAGTTCGGACTTGAGCACTCTGTCGGAGAACTAAGTGCATCATAGCTTCCTTCCATAATACATCTTACACCACAGCTTCCTTCCATGTGACAGACTTTCGCCTACCCCAGCGGAAAAGTCCCGATTAACTGTAAATAGATGGCAGATATTCAGAAGATCAAGCAGTATATTCCAGAAGAGATGAGTTCTACGCTGAAATTATAGTCCTGGTGTCAGCGATGTTTTCTTTTTGTTGAATGACCAACAAAACAAGCTTTTCTGAACAAAAAACAAGTGATTTATGAAGAAGTTTTGGTGTTTTGCTTCTTCACGTTTCATCAAACTGTTCATCTGAGTTTCATTTATGTCTTCCGAGTATACAGAGGTAGCGGAAGCTTTGAATTTCTCATTTCAAGGCTAGGTTTGGCTAAAATTCAAGAAACATGGAACATGCTTCAGCCGCGCTTTTCGGCGGACTAAAGATGGGGTGGACGGGTGGAGAATAATCCCCCCCCCCCCGTGCGAAACTCGCCCGTCGGCCACCCTCCCGCGGGATACTTTTCGGGTAGTTAGTCCAAGGCTAAAGCATGTTCCATGCAAAAAAAAGTACTCCAAAATCAAAATTTCCGCTCCACGTTTTGGACAATTTTGGTATCGAGTTTTTCGTGTAGCTATCTGTGTGATCGGCTGTCTTTCATAAAATCCTTGAAAACTCCAATTTCGATTAAATTTTTAGTGAATGTGGGGGTTCGCGGGTAGATGGTCCCCTACGAAAATCATCGCCCCCGAATCGATAGTGACTTCTGCACATAAGCAACATAAAACCCTTTTAACAGCCATAAAGTCTACCTTTTTCGACCAAATTCGACTAAATGTTCAGGAATTGTGAGGGTTGGCATGTAGATTTTCCCCCTGGCATGTAGAAGTGTAAGTTACTATTTCTGTTCTGAGATTAACTATTGTGTATCAGATCGCCCTTTATTAAGTAAAAGTAAAGTAAAGTAAACAACCATTTCAGGTTGGATTTTCGTCCGACTGCCATTCCTGGCGTCGCGGACGTCATCAGCTGTCTTCCTAAGGGATCATCCTAAGGGATCATCCTGATGATTTTGCTCATGGCTTCCCATTGGCCTCACCGCCCTGGGTTATGACGAGGGGGAACTGCGACCGACTCGCCCGAAAATATGCCGCAGAGGCGGGCCTCGAACTCACGGCCCCTGCAACCGGTTCGAGTCCCGTCTCCAGGGACACATGCCCTAGCTCGCTCGGTCACAGCTGACCCTGATCGCCCTTTATTTACAATCGGGATTATGAATACTAGGAAGCAATGTGCCACACCCTTTCGCAGACGTTTTTCTCAATTCCTGAAAACTGGTAGATGTTCTTTTTTTTTCATTTCTCCAGCAACTGTGTTCCCTTATTTTAGAACTTCCTGTTCTGACAATATGTTCTGGCAATATTCCCGTTGGAAATATGACGGTATAACTAATCGAGACGAAGATTTTCCCTGTATTTTTGGTTTAAGGTGTCAACTTACTCGTATACCTCATTATTTGAGTTATGTACCGGAAGAAATGCACGAGGTAACGAATGCACCCTTAAAAGCAATCAAATTATGATTTTCCCGGAGCAGCGCAAAAAGGATCATTAGCGCCGAGAGCAGATCTCGATTACCATAATGAGGATTTAGAGCCGCCGGATGCTTCTATAAGGGTGGGAAGATGGTAGAATGGTGGGGATGTGTGGGATATGAATTTGTCATTAGTTGCATCATTAGACTGATTAGCTTCGAAGCTGACGATATCGAGACGGAGCGTAATAAAAGAAGGAGAAAAGAACGTGGAAGCTGATAAACAGGAAGGCTCGGTACGCAAAATACGCATCAAGATAACCCGGACGAGCCTGAAAGGGTCTTTTATCCCGCACAAATTACTACTGAATAATCCTGCAGTAGTTTTTTTTCCTGCCCCAATTTGGAAAATGTTTTTGGACATGTTTTCTGTACCCTTTATGCAGGGAGGCACAACTCAAGTCCGCATAACTTCAGGGGTCGATTCCACAACTAATTTGCCAAAACCTATCTCCTACCAAGTTGTATAGCCCCTTGTTTTTCCATGGATTTTTTTTTGCAATTTTAAGAAGTTTTCGTGATTTTGACTTATTTTACTAAATCGTACGTAACTCTCTCAATTTGCTGTTTAAATTCCAATGTGAGGATACCATTAGAAAGAACTTGAAATTTCCTATCGTTTAGATGCCTGATCTTTTCTTTAGGGGCCCCTAGACTATCAATAATAATGTCAATACTATCAATAATGTCTTATCAGAATGACTGTAATATAGTCTAGGGTTGACAGTCTAGGGGTGGTAATGGCAGTGTGACAGTCGAGGGTTGGTAATGATGGAATGTAGAGCTGGAATGATGGAGATCCGGATTTTTTGATATTGAAGCGTCATTACTTGGGAAGGGAGGGGTTACTGTCATTATAACTGATTTTGTAGGGTGGTTGACGTCAGTTCACCGTCATTACTCAGTTGAACAAGTTTTCCAGAGTGATCATCTGACATAATAATAATAACATTAATACTGACGGTCTAGGGTTTGAGTGAAATGAACAACTGGAATGAAGCAGTAATGTCATTACCTGTAATGACATTATTATTGATCGTGTAGGGGCCGCTTTTGAGTCAAGGTTTGAGACATGAAAAAGGAGGCACAACCCAAGCTTACACAACTTCAGGTATCGATTCTACCACTAATTTACAACAAAAAATGTCTCTTGGCAATATTTTTAATCCCTCGTTTTTTAATCCCTTGTTTTTCAAGTTTTTTAAAATTTTTTTCATGATATTGTCCTTACGATACTCAATCGGTCGAAACTCTCTTAATTTGCAGTGTAAATTCAAATTTGACGAAATGGAAAGAGCATTAAATTTCCTATAGTTTAGATGCCTGATTTTTCTTTTGAGTCGAAGTTTGAGGCATGAAAAACCCATAAGAATTTTACCTTATTTGGGAAACCTCGAGTTTCTTCAATCGGAAATTAAACTACGAGAAGAAATAATTTTTCAAGATGTAAGAATGGTAAAAACTCCGCCAAATTCTCAGCTTTCCTACTGTCTTGTCATTTTTTTTATTTTGTAATTGGGGATTATTATAAAAATTTGTGTTTGAACGCGGAAAAACGTGAATTTTTTCAACTGAATCCCGTTCCGGGTAAGAAGATCTGCTGTCCCGCCCGCTCGCCTTTCTCATCGTTGAACACCTCTCAGGGCTTTTTCATGCCTCAAACCTTGACTCAAAGAAAAGATCAGGCATCTAAGCGATAGGGGATTTAATGCTCTTTCCAACGGTATCCTCAAATTTGAAATTTCACACAAAATTGAGGTAGTTTTAGATTTTAGAATTTAGAATCGTAAGGTTAAAATCGTGAAAATAAATTTAAAGTTGTAAAAAACTTGGAAAAACAACGGGTTTAAAATATTGCCAAGAGACAGTTTTTATTGCAAATTAGTGGTAGAATCGCTGTATATGACTCTTGGAATAATTTAAAAGAACTATGTTTCAAGCCTTTCGCGCCATTTCAGTTCTTGTTTAGTGTTGTTAATCTGATGATTACAGTGTCTGATCCACGTATAGGACAAAATTGTGAATTTTTCTGGACTGACGAGGAGCTTCAAAGCAAGAGGCTCTTGCCTGGAAAATACTTCAGCTAAATTGAGTACAAAAGGTTTCATCAAATCAATATCATTGCGTTCCATTGGGCAGTGACAGGTTTTTGGGGAACAGCAGTTGGATCAAGCAGGGAACCTACGAACTTCGAAGGCCGACTTGATCGATATCCAAATCAGCTTATGAGGCGAGCGTGTTGAGGGTGGAAATTAATTTAGCTGCCTTCGTTTCGTCGAAAGTTCCCGTTGTTCCGCCACGGACGGCTTCCCAACACTTGTTGACTCCTGCCAATAACCGCTCAGTCGACTCTCACCGCACTTCTATTCCACACTGAACTCTTGAACGAGGTTAAGACTACATGAATCAGAAGAGTACCAAATTTAGGGGATAAGTGGGGCACAGTGTTGAACATTCAAATAGTCAAATAGTCGATACAATAGAGAGAAGAAAAACAATTTTTAGTATATGTACAGGGTTAAACGTTAAGGGCGCACAATCGGCTAGGGATCGATTCTACAGCTAATTTTCAACAAAAAATGTCTCTTAGCAATTTTTTTAGAGGCTTCATTTTCGAATTATTTCACTTCTAAGATTTTTTCGTGTTTTCGACCTTGTTCGCTAAAACTGTCACAGCTCCGTTAATTGATGAAGTCAATTCAAATTTGATTATACCATTGGAAAGCGCATTAAATTTTCTGTCACAATAATGCAAGTTCATTTTTTTGTAAAGACACGGCTTTTTTTCCAGCAGTAGTCCTAAAAGTTGGAAAAAAAGCTCACCTTTCCAACGGTGTATTCAGATTTTCTTAAAACGCTTTAATTTTTTGAAAAATGTTTGTTTCCGAGAGAAAAAGCGTGACATTTTTATCGAATTTTTAACCTTCCAAAGTTAAAACAATACTTCCGCTACCTTGGTGGATTCGAAAGCAAAATTATTCAAAATACCTACTCTAAAACCAAAAATTTCAGTAAAAATTATGTTTCAACCGGAGAAAGTATCAGCAAAATCAGTAACGAAAAAGTCGAGAAATAATTATAAGTGTTTCAAATCTCCATTTTATCGGCTCGTATTTTAAAAGTTTGAGTCAGGAAATTGACCAACAGGCATGAAGGAATAAAAATGATTCAGTTCTAAAGTAAAAAAGTTGAAATTTCCATCAAAACCCGTCCATGTCCGGGAAATCAATTCAATCGAATTTTACGTGAATTTTCCCACAATTCTATCACAACTTGCTGGTTGAAGCACCTACAACATTTCAAAAGTGGTAACGAATGAAGACTAGCGCGCCTGAGGACTCTGGTGACGTCACCCCTCTTCCCAGTCGTGGAGTGTGAGCACACCTCCTCTCTACACACCTTGGGATGTGACAGATTCGTTGACATCACCAGTTATATCAATCCTAGAGCCTTAAAACATTTAAGGTCGTCATAATCGATACACAAACCAGCTTATGAGACGAGCGTGTTGGAAATTAATTTAGCTGCCTTCGTTTGGAAACCCGTTGTTTCGCCTCGGACGGCTTCCTAACACTTGTTGACTCCTGCCGATATAACCCCGCCCTCGTACTTCCACCTATCTGATGCTAAGCCCTTGAAAGAGGTCGTGCCTTCCTCTGTGGGTCACATTTCAGTTGCCCCATCACGCTCCGTTTCTCCACGTCATTTTCCTCCTAGACCGACCTTCAGTTCTTTCAGCAGGAAAAGTTTCAACAACAGTCATACAAAAACATATAGTTAAGTAATGCATGCATTCCAGGGGAAGTCCCATTGGATAAGAATTAGATCAGTTTAACCAGTTGGTAAGAGGGAAAACTTTTTCATTCGATGTAATGGGGAATTTGCCTCAATTTTAGATTCTGGAATTTCAAGTCAAATCCTATAATAGGGCCCTAGAATAACGTTTAACACTAGGAATAACTAATGGGAAAAAATTACCGTAGGAGAAAATGCCTAAACAAGTGAAGCCTCTGTTATAAAACACCGCGAAAATCGAGGAATATTGTTGAAGTCATACGAAAAAAACGACGCGAAAACAACTCCGACAACAGACAAAGTTGTAGCACCGCCACACAAAAGGATCCAGTGAAATGGCTACTCGAATAATGTGATTCAAATCTTGAAACTAAATAAGAGAAGATGAAGACTAATAATGCTTGATAAACTAGTAGGTAGGTAGAATCGTATTGTGAAAAAGTGAGTAATATTGTTTCTTTTGGTCACTTTTGTGTCTTGAGTTCTGCGTTCTGCCCTCCTTCCTATTCACACACTCTTGTGTTAATCCTTGTAAGCTAAAAGTTCGTGTATGTTCCGCTTCTGTGGTAAGCGCCACAGAACCTCCTTTGAAGTCAGATTGGTAGAATATCCGTTACGTTTCAAACATGGCTGCCTCTCACACATTGCCACCACATTTAAAATTTCCATCTTCCTTAAATTCTCTAAATTTTTTGGATGCGTTTTCGAGCAGCTCACTATGGTTTTATTCCATAAAAATAAACCCTCATGCGAAAAAAAAAATGTGAGGCAAATTCCCATTCATTTAGTATTTCAGACAAGAAATAGTGGTCTCCCCTCCTTCCCTCACCATTATCCGCCTTAACACTTCTTGAAGAGCTTTTGAAAATCCATGATCTACGATACCCAAATTTCGAATTCGAGTTCAACCCCCCCCTCCCCTCACCAATGGTGCCAGTCTGGCACCAAAGCGGAAATACTTCGTAACGTTGAACTTTCATCTATTAGTTTTGGTCGGCAGACCGTCGAACATGCAGTTTATGGTGCCCTGGCACCATGGTGGCACCACTAGACGTTAGGTGTCGGACCAGCGCTAGTTCTCCCTGGCTCCACCGGGAGCGCAGGATTATTGGGATGACCGATGTTACCGATAAATTTGATGATAATGAGTGATTGGCAAGGCGGCCCCGAGGGTGCAGCAGAGGCAAAGTATAGACATTTTTTCTTATCTTGATCTCAAACTTATTTAACTATCAACGTCTTGATAGTTATTTTAGATAGGTATTTCTATAGGTTTATGTATAGAAATGTATAGAAAATACCTGTTTAGATAGGTATTTTAGATAGGTATTATGTATTTGCATAGGTAGGTATCTCTTTCGTTGAAACAGCTAAATTAAAGAATTCGCAGTGTAGCAGCAAGCTAGACTCATTTTTTTTTCTTAGGTAAGGTGCGTCGGGGTAAGTGCAGAAATGGGATAAGTGGGGAGTATGCCTGTCACAAGCAAACGTAAGGGCTGACACGAATATCCTTTTTGGGTGTTGTAGAGAACTAAGTTAAGTTTCACAAAACACCACTAGAGTGTACTCATATCGGTTGTAACCTTCACGGTGAGGTTATGATGTAACACATGTGTTTTCATCTGTGAGGTAGAGGTGATCAACTATTTTTCAACCTGAGTTCAACCTGCCTCTACTTTGGTATTGCTAATGACTGACAAGGTAATTATACACTTTAAATGTTACAGTTTCATTGTATTTATGAAATTTTGTTCTAACTTTGGTTATTTTGAAAATAAGACCTCCTCTGCACTTTCCCCGTTTTTTCCTCCTATGGGGGGAAGTGCAGAGTAAGAAACATGGGCAAGTGTGGAGTTCCGCACTTCCCCCCAAATGGATGAACAAGGGAAGTATGGAGCGTACTCTCAAGCATAATACTATGTATTTTTCATCTACTCTTGTTGTGAACTTGGGTACTTTTAATGTAACTGGGAACTTTTTTATTCGCTCCAGTAAAGAGGGAGAACGAAAGATGACGTCCCGAGTTGGGGTGGAGATGGTTCCCTATGAAAACCATGCAACCCCCCCCCCCTCATTGAAAGGTTAGGGTAAGGTACTTTAGGTAGATATTGATGTTTTGAGACTAACTACTATGCATCGGATCATCTATACAATCGGATTATGGATATAAGAAAGCTATGTGCCACACCAACTTTGCAGACTTTTTTCATTTCGAAGTTTTATGCAAACTTTTGCAATGTTAAGATAACCATTTGTAGTATAAGACTGTAAAAAAACGTTCTTATTCGTAAGACTGATGACTTACAGTGATTTAAACAATTTTCAATGAAGATTCAAAAGTTTGAATTTTGCAAGATTTTTATGTGTTTCTCTATACCACGTTTTTAACTTTTCAAAACTGTGTAACTTCACCAATTTCTGTCCGATTTTAACTTTGCAAAAAGCAAAATAATGCCTGAAATGAGCTCTTCCACACACTTCCCCCTTCGCATTTGTAACTCCAACGACATGAGAAATGAAGGGATGCTCTGCACTTACCCCATTTAGGCGGGGTAAGTGAGGAGTACGGACAAAAATTATAGTATTGCTCGAAAAACCCACTATACCTTTAAAAAACCTTAAAATAACTACAAAACTGGTAAGAGGATAGTCCGAGGTGTGTAATGAAATAAGGAAAATAAATCTAGCTTTAAAAATGAGTTTATCAGGATCTACCAAAGTTGAACTATGCAAATTGTACTCTGCACTTCCCCCGACGCACCTTACTGATTACTGATCTCGTGCATGTATCAGTGTATTCCTGTTTTCTTTTCACCTAAAGTACCTATTCATTCAAATATCTTTTGATTCTGAAATCCTGTTCCCTTGATTAGTATGATTTCAAGGTGTAAGAAGATCTTTGATCTCGGCAAGAAAGGGGGTTCAAAAACTCGTGCCACAAACATCAATATAATTTGCTTATCTCTCCACTAGAAATTGTGGCGGAAATAAAATAAAACAGATTTATCAATGGGGATGAACCCACAAAATTTATTCAAAATTTGATAGAGAAAGAAAATCCTAATTCTCAGGGTTCCACAGATTTTTCAAAAATAACATTAATCAACTACAACTTAATTCGACCTACTTAATATCTCTTATACTCTTCTTAATCTTACTTAACATAGTACTTACAGGTACTTACAAAAATCTGTTGTGCTATTCTACGAAATGGACAGATTTTGTGGAAGGTTGAGGGTGAAGAGACCTCGGATTCCTGGCGAGATGGAGACAAACGGCTAACGAAAGTAGCCCGGGACAGGAACTGTCGAAAAAAAGGAAAAGAAACCAAAGAAAAATTATTTTGAAGTCCCAAAATTCCAAAAGTGGGTAGAGAGTAGATTGTAGAGTGCACATACCGGTACGAAAACGGATGTTTAGCTAAGAGCTGGGTCCTTTTCCAAATTTCTTCTTTTTTCTGGAAGTAGGATGTTGACGGGTCCTCAAAGAGCGAAAATGGCATCCAAATTTCCACAATGTTTTGAATTTATATTTAAGAAAAATCACCAACTTGGTAGAACAGTATGAGAGAGAGAAACGGCATCGGCAGACGACGGGACCACACAAAGAGCCAGGAGAGCTCGTGATCGATGAGTTCCTCACATTAGTGGAAGAGAGCAGCACTTGATAGAGTTCACCGAGACCGATCATTCGCGGGAAGTTTAAAATATTAATTTTCGTCACACACCCCTATCCAGCGGTTGAGGTGGATACATATTTCTTAAGCTTCGAAGGGTGCCATGATCCAGCGTTCCTTCCTTGAGTATCTTGAAGAACGCAGGTCCCTCCTGGGCTGACTGATTTGACGATAAACGGACCCTCGAACTTTGGATTCAGCTTAGCTGCAACACGATCGGCGGCTGATGAAAGCGCGAACGTTTTTCGAAGAACGTGGTCACCAATCTTGAAGAGGTCTGGACGACGTCGAAGATTGTAACGTTGCCCTTGTTTGAGACTGGCTTTCTGAAGATTCTGTTCTACGAGATGAAACAACTCGGTTAATTTGCTCATCCTCTCGCCCCATTCTCCAGTGTCCAAGCTAGACTGATCATTAGTTTGAGTAGAGGTAGACGATATTTTTCTAGAATGAGAATGAATCGGGTTTAATTCTCTTCCAAAATTCAAAAAGGCGGGCGAAAATTTGGTTGAACTGTGCACAGCACTGTTCAAAGCGAATTGGAGTTCTCCAATATATTGATCCCACTTAGTATGCCTTTCTTTGTCTAAATACGTGATGATGAGTTGTCTAATATTTCTATTCGCTCTTTCTGTTGGATTGGCTTGGCAATGATACAGAGGAGTCGTTCTATGTTCGATACCACAAGCGTCAGCTAATGATTTTATAGACGAACTCACGTAATTAGAGGCATTATCACTAATTAGAGTAGCAGGTGCCCCGAAACGGTTCAAAATAACTGATCTGAACAGGATCACGGTAGATGTAGCAGTTCTAATTGGTACCAGTTCCACCCATTTGGTAAAAACGTCTTCAAATACCAATAGATATTTGTTACCAAACGAACTTGGAGGAAACGGTCCCATAATGTCGGTAGAAACTGTAGACCATGGAGTTGTCAAATAGCGGGGAAACATAAGTCCACCAGGAGTTGAATTCTGAGGTTTTACCCTTTGACAAGTATCACATCGCTGAATATAACGAAGTATGTCCTGATACATCCCAGGCCAATAGTACTGGCGACCTATACGCCAATGGGTCTTAGCGACTCCCAGATGACCAGATTGGGGATCATCATGGCATTCCCGCAGAATATTCTTTCTCAAAATCCAAGGTACTACTAATTTCCAATCCTCACTGGGGTCTATTAGTTCGCCTTTTAGAAAGGATTTTCGATAATAAAATAGGTTGTTATCTTCAACTTTCCAATCCGGGTGAAGATCAGGTGAGGTACGAACTTTATAAAATTTTCGGTTGTACCACTCATCTTGAGTGTCAGTAGTATTACCTTGAGTCATGACGGCAGTGAGAGCTTCAATTTCAGGCGAAATACGAGAGAGAGCATCTGCAACGCAATTTAATTTTCCCTTACGGTATTCGACATGGAACTGATAAGGCTGTAAACGTAGAATCCATCGCGCCAAACGACCAGTCGGATTTTTCAGACTGAGGAGCCATTTCAAACACGAATGATCAGTAATCACAACGAATTCGAAACCTTCCAGATATTGTCGGTTTTTTTCAATTCCCCAAATTACAGCAAGAGCCTCTTTTTCTGTAACTGAGTAATTTCTCTCGGCAGAATTTAACGAACGGGAACAGTAAGTAATTACCTTTTCACACCCATCATGATTTTGGGTAAGTGAAGCACCAATCCCATATTGACTAGCATCTGTTTGTAGTGTAAATGGCAAGTCAAAATTTGGGCGGGCAAGGATTGGGGCTGATGTCAAGGCAGTTTTTAATGAGTCGAAAGCCTCAACTTGTGCATCAGACCAAATCCACTTTTGTTTTTTTCTCAGAAGAGAAGTCAGAGGAGATACCAAATTGGAGAAGTTAGAAATGAAACGACGGTACCATCCCGCCATTCCCAAGAAGCGACGTACTTCGGTGACGTTTCTTGGAGGTGGGAATGAGGAGACGACCGCGGTCTTTTCAGGATCTACGCTGATTCCATCTGCATTCACTCGATAACCCAGATATCTAACCTCCTTCGATCCAAATTCACATTTCTCTGGATTGATCTGTAGACCGGATTCTTTGATTCTACGGAATACTTCCTGGAGCAAAATGCAATGAGTATCGAAGTCTGGAGTACAAACTAGAATATCGTCTAGAAAAACGACAACTTGTGGATAAAGATCCATGAAAATTGAGTCGGCAAGGCACTGAAAAGATGCAGGACTATTAGTTAATCCAAAACTCATTGTTCTAAAGCGAAATAGACCTCGGCCCGGTACTATAAAAGAGGTAATATCACGGCATTCCTCGTCAGCCAACGGGACTTGTAGAAAAGCCTGCTTGAGGTCTAACTTTGAAAGGTAGGCTGCATGTCGAAGAGAATTCAGCAAAGTATTCAGATTAAGCATCGGGTAGACGTCCTTCTTGGTACACGCGTTGACCCGACGAAAATCGATGCAGAATCTGTAGTCATCACCTTTTTTCACCATAACGACAGGAGATGCCCAAGGTGAATGACTAGGTTCTACAATTCCAAGTGCAAGCATTTCGTCCAATTTTGAATGCATAACCTCCAAAATCTTGGGTGAGTAATTATAAGCCCTTTGCTTGATAGGATTTGCTGAACCAACATCGATCTTATGAGTGATTCGAGTTGTTAGACCTGGAGAGTCATTTAGAGATTCGAGACCGGACGATACTATCTTTTCCAAAATGTCATTCTCCGAGTCTGATAGTTGCTTGATACCACAGCAAACGACTGAAAGAGGATCAGGTGTTCCTTGGGACCAACTAGAGATGCATTTTGGCGGAGGATTGAGAAATTGGAACTTCTGTTCCGGGTGTTCTGCATACCACCACGAATTACTGTGAGCGTCACATATAACCTTGTTTTCCCTCAGGAAATCCAGTCCAAGTACGATCGGGAACGATAAAGTATTCAAAAAGAATAAGCAGAGGGTTTTACTCCGATTTCCAACAAGAAATTCCAAAGAGTAGAATTCGTGAACGGTAACGTGACTACAATTGGCCATCTGAACAATGAACGGAGTGGATTTCTCGGCTCGAACAATGTTTAGGTCAGTTCCGAGCAATTTCAATCCATGACTCCCTATGAATGAGAGACGAGATCCTGAATCACATAAAGCCGGAATGGGAATAGAACATCCACTTGAAGGAAACATTAACGGTATAGTCAGTAAGTCACGATTTGAAAACAATTCTGTTTCCATACTTTGAGACCAAGAATGTTCTTTGAATGATTGAGACGATAAAGGCAGCGGTACAGACGATAAGGGAAGAGAAACGGTAGAGACGATAGGCGAGATTATCGGCAACATAGAGACGTGATCAGGTGATGAAGGTGATAAACAAGATCCGGTAGGCGAGACAGGCGATAGGGATGGGTCATTTTTCGACGAGGGAACTAGGATTGACCCGAGGACTGGTTCCCTTGTCCGTTTTTTGAACTACAAATCGGACAACTGTATACATTTACGTCCTTGTAGCCGCATCTGTAGCAGAATTTCTTCCGAGGCAATGTACATGCAGAAAATACATGGTTTCCCTCACAATTCCAACAAACTGAAGGTTCTGGAGCGCTTAGAATGGGCTTAGAATTGACCTGAATACTAGACTTATTTGAAGCTTTAGTTTTATCAGGAACAGGTGAAATCGAATTGGACGGGATCGCATCGGAGGAATTAATATTATACAAATCGATAACATTAGAACCTTTCTTTTTCGGATGTGTAGTGGGAGAATACCCTATCTTCGACGAATCTTTGGCCGAATCATTCGAACGAGAGGTCGACTTTACTTCGGCTGCTATCAATTCTTCTCGGCGAATTTTATCGACTATATGCTTGAGAAGTGAATCATAAGTCGGAAAATCAAGGTTCGAATATTTGTCTTCGAACGAGCGGCGAGTTGATGAATCCAAATGGCTTAACGATATTTGAAGTTTCAAGAAATCAAAAACATCGACGAGGTTGAGGGTTGTTAGAGAATCGAAATTATTCTGGTGAATGTTAAGAAATCTCTGCAACTCAGGAATGGATGGTTCTCGAATAGGCTTGAAATCCAAAATCGATGTGACGAAATGACTGGCAAGTCTACGTTTGTTATGGTATCTAGCCTTGAGAGAATCTAAAGCTAGCACATAGCTAGTACCAGTCAGCGGAAAACTCGAAATAACAGCGAGTGCGTCACCCTTCAAACAGGAACGGAGGTATTGAAGCTTCTTGACAGGGCTAATACCTTCATCTAAATCAACGAGAGACTCAAAAAGCGAAAAGAAACTCAACCACTCTTCGGTCTTACCGGAAAAAGTAGGTAAGGAAATGCGAGGTAATTGGGATACATTGGATGTGCAAGGTTCCCTATTTAGGTCGGGATCTGTAGATTTGTAATTAACATTCGTAATACTCAGGTATTTAGCACGAACTGTATCAATTAACTCTAGAAAACTTATATAAGGCTTAGTGACATCTATATACTCCTTTACCTTTGAACAAGATGCATTAAATTTTCTCATTTCGGAACAGAGCTCTTCTAGTCTCCTTTCTATTTTAAGAAGTCGCTCATACTTCGGAAAGAAAGCCTTAACGTTATTTATGTCAACCTTATCGCTAACATCTTTGATATATTGAACGCTGGCGAAAAGATCTTCTCTTTCCGCAATCAATTCGGAACGAGAAAGTTCAGGCTCCGAGCTATGAGCCATATTTTATCAGCTACACAAAACAACAACCAGAACGAACGTGATCGAACTATACAATGCTTTCAAACGGAGGTAATAAGATAATCGCTCGAAAGGTTGTGAGTGACCTTGAATCTACGAGAATCCTAATTTTACCTTTGATTTTACGTTTAAATTTAATTTACGTTGGGCGCCAGATTTATCTGTGGCGGAAATAAAATAAAACAGATTTATCAATGGGGATGAACCCACAAAATTTATTCAAAATTTGATAGAGAAAGAAAATCCTAATTCTCAGGGTTCCACAGATTTTTCAAAAATAACATTAATCAACTACAACTTAATTCGACCTACTTAATATCTCTTATACTCTTCTTAATCTTACTTAACATAGTACTTACAGGTACTTACAAAAATCTGTTGTGCTATTCTACGAAATGGACAGATTTTGTGGAAGGTTGAGGGTGAAGAGACCTCGGATTCCTGGCGAGATGGAGACAAACGGCTAACGAAAGTAGCCCGGGACAGGAACTGTCGAAAAAAAGGAAAAGAAACCAAAGAAAAATTATTTTGAAGTCCCAAAATTCCAAAAGTGGGTAGAGAGTAGATTGTAGAGTGCACATACCGGTACGAAAACGGATGTTTAGCTAAGAGCTGGGTCCTTTTCCAAATTTCTTCTTTTTTCTGGAAGTAGGATGTTGACGGGTCCTCAAAGAGCGAAAATGGCATCCAAATTTCCACAATGTTTTGAATTTATATTTAAGAAAAATCACCAACTTGGTAGAACAGTATGAGAGAGAGAAACGGCATCGGCAGACGACGGGACCACACAAAGAGCCAGGAGAGCTCGTGATCGATGAGTTCCTCACATTAGTGGAAGAGAGCAGCACTTGATAGAGTTCACCGAGACCGATCATTCGCGGGAAGTTTAAAATATTAATTTTCGTCACAAAATGCGTGTCACAACACAAGTTGAATGACTTACAAAGCATGCTGCATCTCATTCCCAAAGTAGACCAGTGATTTTATACATCTTTGATTTCCGGGGAAGATATAGAGGACGATATAAATAGACTCAAAGGGCGGCTGGATTTTGAAATAGAAGTAGAGTAAGAAGAAGTAGAGCAATGAAAGATTTATTGACCATAGTCTTTGGCTATATTCATTAGCCTAGCTATATTTTAAAGCCTGACAAATTCGATACCCCACACATTTCCTTTTAATATTATCCAATATTCATATTTTATCATTAAATCTATTATTTTTAATATATTATAAAATAAAATATCATTATATTAATAATTATTTATTTATTTAAAATGGGATATATATTTTCACTAATTATTATCTAATAAGAAAATCAAAAAGAACTAAGTACATAAGCTGAATATTCCATCCTCATTGTGTGGCCATTCAAAAATGAAGTTATAAAAGAGTTATGTAATAAAACAAGGATAATATAATATGTTATCCTAATGATATTATCATTAGGTACCATTGTACAATGTGTAAAATGGTACAAAGGGCTAATGCTTAGTCGTCTTGGTTATAGATAAATACATGGAATACCTATTATAGATTAATGCAAATATCTAATAAGCGATAAATTAGCGGTTGTTTGGTTTTTGCGCTCCAATTATCGGTAACTTCGGTCATCCCAATTATCCTGCGTTCCCCGTGGAGCCAGGGAGAACTAGCGCCGGTCCGACACCTAACGTCTAGTCACTATTAGTTCCATGGTGGCACAGAGAAAATCCGGAGGAGGATTTTCCCTCAATTTCGAAGCTTGGGTTCAATTAATTAGTAAGCTATAAACGAACCGAAAAATTGAATATTTTGTGAATATTATCCCCCCTCTCATCCCCTCCACGTGCTAATTTTGATACTCTGGTGAAATAATACTAATGTATTAAAACTAACTTTGAATGCAATTTTAAGCCTCAGAATTTCTTGTTTTACTCAACAAAAGGTGGCCCAGATACTCCAACTCGCACTACATCACTAATTCACATCGAATTCGTATCGCATCTTAAAAATTGGTAATAATTATGATACACATTACCTAACGATGATGGTATTCCACAAGGTCACTAACCTGAAACAGAAATAAAAAACTTCGTCAGCACACATTGGAAACAAAGGGACAAAAGTCCGCAAAGAACATTACACACATGTTTTTTGAGACTGAAAGTTCTTTTCCTCATGCAATTCGTTACAAGATACGATTTCTCCAATCTATATTCTTATTAAACTAGGTACTTGATAGTTCCATTATAGCAAAGAACTAAAGATGTGATAAGAAACAAATCGATACCTTAAAGCACAAAGGCGCTATGTCCAAAAACGGAGTTTTGAGAAAAACGTAAAAGAAATCTTCTCTAGTGTACAATTCCTGAAATAATGGCTTATTAAGCTGAACTCTTTTAATTTCTTCAAGAAATGTTCAAGTTATAATCATCAAGAAGGTCTATAATAGTTTTGTTGAATTTAAGTTTTTCTGAAATTAAAAAAAAAATTAAAAACATGGAACATAAATGGACGAGCGCCTTTGCGCTTTAAGGTATCGAAATGGAAATACTTTCCGAATTGTTATTAATCCTAACCATCAATAGTCATGGCCGATCACTATAAATTCACTGAAATATTCGCGGACTTCTGATAATATTAATAATCTTTATTCACAATCCTTTGCAGGCAACAATGCGTCGTATAAAACAATTTGCATTTAATAAATAATAATTTTTAAAAAATCAGACCTAATCCATCGCTACAAAAGGGTATCGCTACAAAAGTATCAATATTTTGTATCGACACTGTATCGTTATATCGATATACCATGTATCGCTTTGTATAAGATTCAATATTTAGAAATATCGAGCATTGATACTTTAGTGTCACTAAATATCAACATAGACCAATATTTTCAAGGAAGATATTTTTCTCAACAATGTTTATTCATTTCTTACAATCGAGAGTCCAAGCTGAGTGTATTTACACAACATACCGGTAATTATTAATAACCGTAAATATTATTGAACATTTACCATAATATTGATTAATTTTATCCGAGTAATGACCCAACAGCCTCTCTCTTTTTTTTAGACATTTCGTTGAATTGTCCGCGAGAACTGTATCGATATTCGATATTTAGAAATAGGATAGTGCAGTATCGATATTAAAATATCGAGTATTGGTAAGAAAGTATCGATATTTTGAAATATCGGGTATCGATACCCATCTCTTTTCCATCCTGACCAAATGCTCCGCAGCGAGAGAAGCCAGTCGCAGGGCCCGGAGCTCCCCAGCTCAGCCCGGCCCCACCCACCATGGTGGTAGAAATTATAGTTTCTAGATAACTGAATCAATACTTATATCACAGATAGGTTACTTATACTTATAGAAACAACCGTTATACCACAGGAAAGAAACATCAATTTATCTCAGGAGTCCTTGCCAACACTATTGTTAGCGAACCTGTTTCCAATCCCAACGAGCTTTGGAAAAATTCAGTTATACACGCTCTTTCTAATCTCCGCCCTCCGCTATCACCACCCCTCCCAGAATTATATTATTTCTTATTTCATTCTGCAACTGACAAATTTCATAGTTTCGTGATCTTTATTTAGTTTTTCGATTTCTGATTTTCTCAACTCATTCTCCTCTCTTAGTTCGTTATGTTGTTATTGAATTCTCGATATATGTCTTCTTTGGTTGCCAGATTTTCTATTCGTAGAAGGGTGAATCATACAGTAAAATACTAAACCAATGTGTGATAATTTGCAGCGTTTAATATATGAACTGGTTCATTTACTTGCCATTTTTCTCATTTTCATTGCCGTCAGCACTCAAGACCCCCTGATGAGCCACTCGAGCACCTGAGGGCTTGAAGGCATCTTTTTGAGCGATGCAATTTTTCCCGGCGATAAAACGCCAAAGCGAATGAGCCCAAAGAAAGAGGTTTTCAGCGGTTCGAAAGGGCGGGGGACGACGGGGGTCGCCGTTCGCCTTGGGAAAAGGGATACGGGCCCTAATAGAATCCGTGATCTCTGAAGTGGATTATCTGTCGACAGTCCACTCTCACTCAGGAGAATTTTCTCGCGGGGGTGCGAAAAGCTCTTCACCTTGAACCGTATAATGGCTCGTGGCGCGGGAAAGGAGAAAAATGCATTAACCTGGTAATCTCTCGAGGAATCCATCTTCCGTTTGGGAGAAAAATGGTTCCAATGCCAGGTCACCACGTCAGAGTCTCATAAAGGTGGATATTGTGGACGAACTCTATTTATGGTGTGTGACTACAGCGGACTTACTAGAAAAAACACTTCAAAGTAAGACACAACGGTTCATTATTTTTCCTTACAGGTCACTCATCTGCAAAGAAGGCTTTTCCATTGGTCAACGCAGTCGTTAAATTATCCTCCATCATAAGATCCCTGAAAATATTATCAAATTATGATGGAAACCTTAAAAACTTGTGAAAAGGGTTTCACATTTCTACTCTTTCTTGCGCGAATAATCAGGGAAAAAACGCTGCAAATTATTACACAATGGTTCATTATTTTTTATTTTTCTTAATAGATCACTCGTCTGCAAAGCCACCAACCATCCAACATGAATAAAAACATCGATCGCATTTCGGTCAGCTAAAATTTGAACGGAGATTCGGCCTCTTTTGCGATTCACACTCGTGTTTCTGATTTATCGTACGTTCAAACTTTAAATTCTCGTAGTGAGCGAACGGTTTGTCCTACAAAGCTCCGGGTGGTCTCAAAAAATTCTAAAAATTCAATAGAATCTTAAATTGAAGGAAAAACGATACCTTTATATCAAAATTTTTTGAGTTAGGGCGTTTTCAAAATTTCATAATTCATTTTGGAACCCTTAGACGTAACCTACATCAACCAACACCTTCGGGGCACAACTAGACCCCAAATGGAGCCTACATACCAAATTTCATCAAAATCGGTCAATGCTAAGTGGCAAAAGTGCCGCGTACGGCGGACGGCCAAATTTTTATTCGATTTTTGGATTCTAGGTCCTTTTCCTACTTTGAAACGTAAACCATCAAATTTTGGGGGGTGTTAAAAAAAAATTTCTTAGTCGATTCCAAAGGTTCATTATTGAAAATAATAAACCAAAATTGGTTCGGGTATGAATTGTTCATGAAATTTGACGTGTCTGACGAATCTGTAATAAATAGTTGCTAGGGCTAAATTTCTGCGGATCTGAACTCTATCCCAGTCGATTCTGAGTCAAAAAATACTTGGAAAATGTCACCCCACGCATATTTAAGCAAAAACCTCTTTTTTGGCCGGTTATTTGCCCATGACTTCTATACGAATGAAGCGATCGGAATAGTTCGACGTTAGGACCAACTAGACCCCAAATGGAGTCTATGTGCAAAAGAACGGGTTTTTTAGACCGATTCTAAGGCCTTTTATGGCCCGGACGGCGAACGGCGGACGGCCATTGCAGATTTGGATTCTACGCACCTTGAAACGTAAAGTGACAAAGTTTGAGGGGGGGGGGGGGGTTATAAAAATTGTTTGCGATACGATCACATAGGCTTATTATTAGAAATAATAAACCAATAGGTTCTTCAATCATGATGATACGTTATTCAGGGAACTTTATTACGCCATTTAATGGCTAATGGGCTAATTACGTTAATGGGTTAATTTAGCCCAGCGTGAATATCATTACCTATTATACGCCCTTTTCTCGGCGGCCACAGCTAGCTCAGTGGAGTGGGGCCATCGTCCTATTGGTTACCTACCTATATTCCACAATTTAATAGTTTGTTGGGCGCCACTCCTCGGTTTATACTTTGAAACCCCTAGCAAGAGGAGGTGCGTAGGGAGAAGGAGTTAGAATTACAACCCCAGATAGATGGTTTTCAAAAAAAAAAGGATTTATTATACGGAAAATACCAATATTTATACCTGGTCCTGGTGTCTCTATATTATGGCCTAAACAATACCCTATTATAATTGTCTACTTATCAATAAGTCTCTAGTTATACACCTATAGCTTATTCAAAATCTAGGCTTAGAAAATACGTGGCTGTAGTGGTGTAGGTAGGAGAGAAGCACCAGGTTGAAATTTGAAGCAGTAGAAAGGTCCAATACCAAAGAAAAGAAGGCCACAAGCAAAACAAAGAAGGCCCCAAAAGAACCCATTCATGGGTTCTTCGTAAAGTTTAGGACTCCACACAATTCCGTCTCAGTATGACTAAACAGCCAGAGGTAATAAGTAACACCTGAAGTGAGTGTAGCCAGAAAATCAAAGGAAGGTAGGTATTAGCCTGGTAGGTATTAGGTAGGTATTAGGTAGGTATTAGGTATTAGGTAGGTATTAGGTATTAGGTAGGTATTAGCCTGGCCTCTTGTATGATGAAAACCTTTGAGAGACTACTGAAAGCTCGGCTACAATGGTGGGCCGAGAACAACAGCAAAATACCATCCTCCCAATTCGGTTTTCGCGCTAACCGCTCAACTATGGATGCCGTCACCGTACTTGTAAGCTCTATTCAAGAAAGCCTCACCGAAAACAAGATCACCATGGCTGCTTTTCTGGACGTCTCTGCTGCTTACGATGAGGTAAATCTACACTTACTGCACGAAAACTTGATACAGATGGGTCTCCATCCCAGATTTGCTTTCGTGATGATGAAGCTATTTTCGGAGCGCAAAATCTATGTTAGGATAAATGGGAAGCTTTCTGCACCGCGAATAACCTGGAAAGGGCTGCCACAGGGCTGTATCCTTAGTACCACATTATATACTCTCTACGTCTCTAAAATAGAGGAATCATTGCCCTCAGGAGCATCCATAATCCAATATGCTGATGACATCTGCGTTTATTGCAATAGTAATTCTTGGGATCAATGTATACAGGTTCTAGATTCATCGATAAAAGGGATATCGGATTTCCTCAAAAATTTAGGACTTAGCATATCATCTTCCAAATCCACGATATGTCCATTCACAAGAAGAAGAAGAAGACCATTTGGACAGGATATTGACTTAGCAGGACGCAAGTTTCCTGTAGTAGAAAGGGTGAAATTCTTAGGCGTCCATCTAACATCAAAGCTGTGCTGGAATTACCACATTGAACAGATTATCCAGAAAGCCGATATCCATATCAATGTATTGAAAAGTGTGACAGGAACGACATGGGGAGCTGATCCAACAGTGTGCTTGATGTATTACAGAGCGACTGTTAGGAGCATCCTCGATTACGGCTGCTGGTTTTATGGATCAGCATGTGAATCAAATCTGAGGAAAATAGACCGTCTACAGTACAAATGTATACGCTTAGTCCTGGGTGCTCTGCAATCCACCCCCATCAACGTGTTACTAGTAGAAGCAGGCGAGCCACCAATTTCGTCTCGTAGAAACATGCTAGCTCAAAGGTTCTTACTATCATTTTACTCTAGGTTTCCTGAAGAATTTACACGTATTCGGAATGTAGCATTTTACAACCTAACTGATAGCTACTGGACAAAAAAACCCAGCCCGATATTATGCGAAAATTATTATGCACATTCCAACATCCTACCTCAAATAACACAACAACCGAAGCCAGCAAAGTACATCCTCGACTACGAACAACTCATCTCTGCAATCCCAGTACACATAATGCCTGTCGACACTGCTGGTGGCTCGGCGTTTTTGAGGGAATTCCTCTCGAAACATCCGAATCACTGTGTTATTTATACGGATGGTTCGCTGATGAACGGTAGGGCAGGATGTGCTATATATGATAGCAAACGGAAAATTAAGCTAAATTTTCGACTGTCAGATATGACGTCGATCTACTCAGCCGAACTAATAGCAATTCTAGAAGGTATGACTTACTTTATACGGACAGCATCGGAGGAAAGAGGACTTGTCTTATTGACAGACTCATTGAGTCTAGTAAAAAAGCTCCAAAATGTTAACCCGACCTCAAAGATAAACTGCATAGAAGCCGAAATTCTAAGAATGTACAATCAGTTCCGAGCAAAAGGATACAACTTTAAACTCCTTTGGATTAAAGCACACAACGGTATTGAGGGAAACGAAATCGCGGACGCTGAAGCAAAACGGTCACTTCAGAAAACAACAACCGACAGAGATTTCTCACTCTGTCCAGTAACAGACGTACATAAAATGTTTAAAATAGAGATGTTTCGAAGCTGGCAGAAAGTATATGACAACCATCCAGCCGGGGCTAAATATAAAGAAATGTTTCCAGCCATAAAGCCAAGACCCTGGTTCTATAATATAAAAAGTATGCCTCGAAACTTCTACAAAACCATTTCACGGCTTCGAACAGGACACTGCTTGACCCGATCATATATACACCGTATTAATCCAACTGAATCGTCCGCCTGCCAGCTCTGCTTAGAAGAGGACGAGACGGCTGAACATATCATCTTAATGTGCCCTGTGAATACCACCGATCGGGAAGAACTGTTGAAAAGTTTATACGAGAAGGTGAACGATATTTTTAATCTTGCTCATTTAATTTCAAGTAATAACATTGAAATATATAAAGACATATATTTATTTTTGATTAATATTAATAGAAATCTGTAGAAGAACAATTTATGTGAGTTATATGAATGTTATGTAAGATATTGTAAACGAATTAATTGTTATGGCTGTATGATCAATTTCGAAGCCAAATAAATAAACGAAAAAAAAAAAAAAAGGAAGGTAGGTACAGCACTCAGAGAAATACAATTTCTGCAAACAGCAGGCAACACTTATGCACTGTACTCACTGTAACATTACTCTTTTTTAAATAAAACTACTGATATTCACAAGCTATTACAAAAAAAAAAAAAAAATCCTGGAACGCAGTAATAAGACTTGGACTGTGGAAAAAGGCCCTGTCCTGCAGGATCACACCAGTAACAACAGTATGAGGATCCTTTCTAAAGAAATTGGACGACCAGGAAATGAGGGGAGGGGAAGGGGACACGCTGAAAAAAGAAGGATATTCCGGGGAATGCACCCTGGACCCATGAATCAAGAGATAAGTGCAGTGCAGCCGCCTTATCAGGGATGAGCTCGGTCCCGCTAGGTGTCTTGAATGCAAAACAAGACACCCTGTTACCTATTGCGTAACAACTTAACAAAATTAAGTTTCCATTACTGGTCGAGATGAGTCATGCGAAGGTGTTGAAGGATCGAAAATATTCTATTTTCCCACCCATACGATAGATACCAGATTCAAAAGTTCAGGAAGAATATCAATACCAGAGTTCTGATGTCAGCAGCCCAGCAGGTGCACTACTCAATGGGTGTGAAAACCTTAGCGCCTTCCTTCCTACGGTTCTGAACAGCTGCTGGGATGTACCTAGCTGGGATACCAGGGCTGTACCTAGCAGATAGTACAGGTTTGAGGCGATGGAGGTGCGTTTTTTTTCGATGGGTTTTTTCTCTTTCATCATCATTTACTAATTAACAAGAGGGATAACTAATATTGTTTCTAATTCTTCTCGTTATCTAATTCAAATTATTTAAAATTTTGTTTTTATTTCTCTATTCTGCTCTCGTTTCGGAACAATAACGACCGCCCCAAACTTCATTCACCCGCAAGTGATGAAACAGTCACTACGTCATGCTGAACCCACGAATTCGATAACAATTTCACGCTTTTTCTCTCGGAAACACAAACTTTTCGAAAAATAAACGCATTTTCAAAAAATCTGAATTCACCGTTGAAATGGTGATTTTTTGGACCAACTTTTAGGACTACTGCAGGAAGAAAACCGTACATAACCAGTTGAGCTAACAAACGATTGAAAAAACTGAAAATCTTCAATACTTTACAGCGAAATTTACTGTCTTTGGGCTTATTTTATTACATTTAAATCTCTTTACTAAAAATTGAACTTGCAAAATCAAAAATTTAAATTTGAACTTGACAGGAAATTTAATGCGCTTTCCAATGGTATAATCAAATTTGAATTTACATTATCAATTAACGGAGCTAGGACAGTTTTAGTGAACAAGGTCGAAGACACGAAGAAATCTTAAAATTGAAATCACTCGAAAATGAAGCCTTTAAAAACATTTAAATTTAATGTTTTTACAGGCTTCATTTTCGAGTTATTTCAATTTTAAGATTTTTTCGTATCTTCGACCTTGTTCACTAAAACTGTCCTAGCTGAATTTTGCTTGTTTTCATCGCCATATTACCCAGAAGCTACAATATTGTTAACATTCTACCTTCAAACTTTTTAGATAATAAAAATGATTATGGATTTGCTAAGAGACATTTTTTGTTATAAATTAGTTGTAGAATCGATGCCTAGCCGAAGGTGGGCCCTTCACGTTTACACCCTGTATAATGATGGAAGGTTCTCTACGAGTACGGGGACGAACTGAGTGTATTTTGTGGAGGATAAAATAATAATAATTTTGAAAATTCGCTCACTTACGTTTTACAAACGAGATGTTATTTCAAATACATCGATTCTCACTCTTATCTCATACTGCGTGAGAGAAGCCGAGGATTCAACAACGTCAAAGCGTCTTCTCGTGGAAGTTCGTTCTTGAAATACTCATGTTTTACCTCTCTCGACCGTGTTATGAAATATGTAGGCTTCCAGACGACGCTAGGAAAATTGGTTGAGGTAATAGACTGAGTGGCACTAAGCAGAGAGAATACCCCAGCAAGGTGGGTTGAAGAACGCGTCAAAAGCAAGTCGGGCGAGGCTTGAGTTACGACGTCATCTGCGCCTGGTACCCACAATGTATGGAGCGCTGTACAACCCCGACTTGTCCCATACAACGTCTGGTTGGACGTTTTTCCAGGGGAGAAAAGAACGAGCGATTAAGTTGAAAGAGAATTTATGTCCTTTTAAAACCCTGTGGAGGGCGTCGTGATTCGAGTGTTCGAGATTTTCCCCCGCTCGGATGAAAATCGATGAGAGTCGACGAGGATGGTAAATTTCATTCAGCTTCTTAGAGGAAACATGTGCTCGCCGATGGAAATAATATTGCGGAAAGCGAAAAGGGACCTCTTGTCGGCAAAGCTGATTTCGAGGAGAAGGCTAAAAACTGGAAGAAGGTCGAAAGTATCGATTTTTCACTTTCTATCGATTATTGATCCTTGGACCCTCTAGAACCCAAGTGTATAGGCCTGAAAGATCGAATCGAATCAAAAGTAACCTAAATAAGAAAATATCGATTTAAGAATCTAAGAATTTAAGGTAGTAGGTAGACACTGCACCAAAAGTAGACACTTGAACTTTAACTTGAAAAAAATAAGAACCCAGCTCATCAAAAAGGTTTGCAATTGGCACCAATTTAAATAATATCATCTGCTGCGTTCCCACCAGAAAGACATTGATCATCAAGTCAGCCATAGAAGAATAATAGAGCATTTGTTAACGCGCCTTAGTTTGAGGTGCTGTTATTGCCACACCTGCTAAGGAGGTAAGTTTGGTTTTATGATGTTCTTAATAAGTTTTTACATATAATCTGCACCAATTTGATTTCTACTGGCTATTTCATGTATCTCCTCCACAGTTGCGATGTTTATTTTGGTTAATATTGTATAATTTCGTTCAAACAGAGACTGTCTACTATTGGGTCATTGATAACGCGTCCTTTCCAGTAGTAGACATTCGTGTCTACTACTGGTTTTTTCTCTGCTTTTTAGAACATTATTAAAACTTATTCGTATTTCAATTGTGAACACGAGGATGCTTGAGTTTTTGCCGGGAAATGACTGGTTCCAGTAGTAGACAGGGGTGTCTACTACTGGAACCAGAAAATTGTGATGTTACCTATCTAAGGAAGAAATTTATTGTGAAGGTTCTGGTGCTTTGACTCATGTTTAACGTTGTTTACAGTAGCACAGCCATGCCACCTGTGAAGGGGAAAATGTGGAATTATTCGGAAAACGCTGCAAATTATGAACGCTAAAATTTGAACGGAGATTAGGCCTCATTTGCGATTCACACTCGTGTTTCTGATTTATCGTACGTCCAACCCTTAAATTCTCGTGGGGAGCGAACGTTTTGTCCTACAAAGCTCCGCGTTGTCTCAAGAAATTTTAAAAATTCTATACTATCTTAAATTGATGACAAAACAATACCTTTATATCAAAATTTTTTGAGTTAGGGCGTTTTTAAATTTTCAAAATTAATTTTTTGACCCTTAGAAGTGACTTACATCAACCAAAATCTTCGGGGCACAACTAGACCCCAAATGGAGCCTACGTACCAAATTTCATCAAAATCGGTTAATGCTAAGTGGGGAAAGTACGGCGTACAGCGGACGGACGGCCAAATTTTTATTCGATTTTTGGATTCTACGTACCTTGAAACGTAAACCAACAAATTTTGAGGGGGTGCTAAAACTTTTTTTTTTGGTCGATTCCAAAGGTTCATTATTGAAAATAATAAACCAAAAGCGCTCATAGCAGTAGTACAATAAATTTTCATTTTTTTCTCCTTTTAGCTTCTACAATTCATTTTTACATTTACCATACTTGAGAAGCTGTGATTAAAGTTACCAAACAACCATTGTAGTTAGCACCATGACGCGATGTTTTAGTTTTGAATGAATAGTACCTGCCTAAGTAGTTTGTTTTATATTAGTATGAAAAGAAGTTAGCTGAGTAATTAAAGACTGAAATGAGATTCCTGAACAATAGTTACAAAGCTGTGATTAAAGCTGGGTTCGTTTTTAATGATTTATAAAACACAAAGTTTGTATTAAAGTGAACTGTCTACTAGTGGTGAATAACCCTGTCTACTTCAGGCAAACTGGTGTCATCTACTGGTGCAAAAACCTGTCTCCGAAAATTAACGAAAAAACGTTTTAATATAAACCTACAGTGACATTTAAAAAGGTATTTACGTAAAGGAAGAGTTATATTAGTAAAATAAATTGACAGAAAACCAATACAATAAAAATTAACGCATTGCAGCCAGAAAAACGAAAATTTTTTATTAAGAGTGTCTACCACTGGTGCATTTACCCTATTTTGAAATTTATGGTCGTTTTTCTCAAAATCCATTTTTTCTGTTATAAAACACTGAAATACTGCAGCTTTGTCATTTTTAGAGCTACAAGGATGCTTTTGGTCTTAAATTCTTTATAAATCTATACAGATTGAGAAAATAGCAATAACTCCATTTCGACGAAAGCCGACAAGAGGTCCCTTTTCGCTTTCCGCCTCACTCATTATATTATAATGAAACTCCCACCAATCAATTCTGGGCCCCCCACAATCCAAACCTGAGCAAAGTCTTCAGAAATGGGAATTTCATGTAAAATAATGTTTGAAATATTTGAAGCTTTTATCAAAATTAGACCATAATTTAATTCGTGTAAGATTTTACGACAAAAATGAACTGGGATCGTTTTTTGACTTAGATGTATCTTTTGGGCCAGTTTTGGCGATAACTCGAATGACAAAATTTGTCATTATAGCATTAGCATTGTCAATTATAGCATGGTCATGCCCGTTACAAGAATTTCATGACTGACACACATACAGACAGACACATAACCAAAATTGTTCAGGAGGGTCTGAGACGCAAAACGCATTTTGATTTTGAAGATTTTTTTTTTCAACCTTGATAAGTGAAAACAAAGCTTCCACTACCTTACCTAGCGTCCACCAAGGTAGTGGAAGCTTTGTTTTCACTTATCAAGGTTGAAAAAAAAATCTTCAAAATCAAAATGCGTTTTACGTCTCAGACCTTCCTGAACAATTTTGGTTATGTGTCTGTCTGTATGTGTGTCAGTCATGAAATTCTTGTAACATGCTATAATTATAAGTCATTGCCGACATCGATGACATTTTCAGGGATTGTGCAGGTTGGCGTGTAGATGGTCCCCTATGAAAATCATCGCCCCAAGAGTGATAGTAGGCACTGCGCATGCGCAAACGTGAACTTCCTTATAGCAGCCATAACTTCTACATGTTTCATCCGATATTGATGAAATTATCAGAAACCTGTTGCCCGATACCGGCTTCGGATGTTGATGGTCCCCTATGAAAATCATAACTTCCGGACTGATAGTAGCCACTGCGCAAACGTGAATTTAGTCATGACTGCCATAACTTCTACATTTTTCATCCGATTTTGATTATGTTTTCAGGAATTATGCCAGTTGGGGTGGAGATGACCCCTATGAAAATCATGGCCCCCAGACTGATAGTAGCCAATGCGCATGCGCAAACGTAAAATTCCTTGTAACAGCCATAACTTCCACATTTTTCATTCGATTTTGATGGAGTTTTCAGATATTGTACGGCTTGGGACGTTGATGGACCCCTATTAAAATCATAACTTCCGGAGTGATAGTAGCCACTGCGCATGCGCAAACGTGAATTTCCTTCTAACAGTCATATTGTCTATATTTTATCCTCGAATTCGATGAGATCTTCAGGGATTGTGAGTTTGGCGTGTAGATGGTTCTCTATGAAAATCATAACGTCCGGACTGATAGTAGCCTGTGCGCATGCGCAAACGTGAATTTCGTCATGACAGCCATAACTTCTACATTTTTCATCCGATTTTGATTAAGTTTTCAGGAATTATGCCAGTTGGGGTGGAGATGACCCTCTATGAAAATAATGGCCCCCCAGACTGATAGTAGCCAATGCGCATGCGTAAACGTGAAATTCCTTGTAACAGCAATAACTTCTACATTTTTCATTCGATTTTGAGAAGTTTTCAGATATTGTACGGCTTAGGATGTTGATGGTCTCCTATGAAAATCATCACTTCTGGAGTGATAGTAGCCACTGCGCATGTGCAAACGTGAATTTCCTTGTAATAGTCATAAATTCTACATTTGTCATCCGCTTTCGTTGCATTTTCAGGGATTATGCGGATTGGGGTGGTCCCTTATGAAAATCATCGCCCCGAAACTGATAGTAGTCGCTGTACATGCGCAAACTCGATTTTCCAAATAACAGTCATATTAGGGTATTTAAGGTTGAGCTTATCGGGTTAAACTTGTTAAACAAAAAAAGCAAGAACGACCCCAGTAGACTCGTGTTAAACTTGCTAAAGTTGTTAAAGTCTCATCACTCCTTCTCCTTCGATTAGGTGGCTAGACCGCAGCCGTGAGGGTCATAATATGACCTATGATGGACTCAACTTTCCATAATCATGAGTGGCATGATTCGGTGGAGGGATTGTGAACAAGAAGGGGAAAATGCCATAATTTCGGTAAAAATGTTTTAAAAAAAACATCTAAAATGTCCATGATTGCTTGTTCCTTGGCAAAGAAACAAGCAAGGTTTTTTACCACAGTGTACCGAGGACAACTTTTATACCACACTAGATTGTTTACAGATTTTTTACTTTTTACACTGAAAACTTGAGAATTACTCACTGCAGTTATGCAGAAGAAAAGTTATAAACAAGAACTTGTTGATGAAGTAGTCAAGAAAACAGTTTTTTCGAATTTTTCCTTCACTTTCATAGCTTCCAATTGCTCCTCCCAACCCAACCACTTTTCTCTTCCCTCCAATACCTCCACGAGACCTCCATACCATCAACTCCAACTCAAATAACTCACGAAATAACCGAGACAAGCAAACCAACTCCAACTCAACAGACTCCAACTCAAAGAATTAACAACAAAACTAATTAAACTCACAAGTAAACTCACTGAGAACAGCTGGCAAGTTGTCGTGCCATTTTCTTTCTGATGTTGCGATGGATAACACGTTTAGCCCACACTTCAACAGACCATTCAGGTGTGTTAACTTGAGACGACTGATAACATTTTACACACTTTGATAACATGTTTCTGACCGATTCGTTCGGTCGAGAACGACCCGACCGTGAATACCCTTATTATCTACATTTTATCCCCGAATTCGATGAAATCTTCAAAGATTGTGCGGGTTGACGTGTAGATGGTCGCCTTAGATGGTAGTGAAAGGTCCTTAGAGATTGATATTTTTAAATAAGCCGTCGTAGGACAACAATTTCATGTCTTATTTCAGGCCACAACGCCGAATTAACTCAGAGGGCCAAATTATTATCATTATTTTTTTTTAAATTTGTGTCACCTTGTCAAGTCGAGTTTTATTGGTCCAGCAGTTAGACATTGAAGTTCAAACTGCCATCCCCCGTCGGAATCGACCTTCGGAACAATAAAGGCGATAAAAAGAACGAGGGGAGATAATTTTAGATTAGCTTCCACCGAAAGAAGGTAGAGAAAAGGAGAGAAATGAGAATCAACTCCCTACCTCGAGCGTTGAGGTGGAACGAGCTCTTATTGTTTCAATTTAATTTCTCGAGATTGAAGAAAAATATTGAAGTTTTTTCTTCCCCACCTCCTTCACCCTACCCTTCCAACCCTTAATTCTATTATGTGTTTCTGAAGAGATTTTTCTGAGAGCTGTTGTTATTAGATTCCATCCAGTCTCGTTTAACTTTGTTATGAGAGCTTTCTTTAGCATTTGGGATGGAGTTCCTTACGCTTGTAATCGTCGCCGTCGACACATACAAGTTTTTTTTTCTCGACAGTTTCCTTGAAATGTGAATCATTCTCTGGGAGACGTTATCTGTGTCGATGTGTTACTTTGTTTTTGGTTTATTATTTTCAATAATGAACCTTTGGAATCGAACAAGAAATTTTTTTAACCCCCTCAAAATTAACGTTTCAAGGTACGTAGAATCGGAAAATCGAATTAAAAATATTCCGTCCGTCCGCCGTACGCGGCACTTTTCTAAAGGTCGGTTTTCCTACACGCGAGTGGCCGCTGCGGCTGCGGCTCGCGATCGGATGGGGGGTGCGCCTGATTTTTAAAAAAAATTTTATCGAAAGAAGACCTCATCCTGAGAATGAGGAATTTCACCATGTCGGAATTTCCTATTTTTGACCACAAAATCGGATTCTGCACCTCGAAAACCCTCCTACGGCAAAGTTTCAGCCCGTACTTCATAATTTACGAATAAACAAAACAGTGTAGAAAATATGAAAGTTTAAAAAAACCGGGAGGATGACGTCAACCAGCAATAGTTCACGTACGGCCGCTTAAAGCGCTGAGATCGTGAAATCTCTCTTCGTATAGTCCTCAGAGGCAACATTTCACAAAACCAGGAAAGATCGAAATCGAAGAACTGAAGAGAAAAAAATAGAAAAAGCAAGATGGAGAAAATGAGTTTTTCTTGTTTTGTTCGATAACTTTCCTCTTAGATAACACGATTTCGTCGTTCCATCAGGCAACTATGAAAAATCAAAGAAAAAGTTCTTCTCACGCTAGAACGTCTCGGTTTTTTTCAAAATTCTCAATATGAGGTTTTGAGATTAAAAATAACGATAAACAGTTTTTCCGACCCAGGCGCACACACCATTGAGCCGCAGAGCTGGCGGTTGCCGCAGCGGTGTATGTTTCCTACGCGCGGTCCTGGACGCAGCGGCCTTGCGGCTCTAGCATTCAGTAGCGTTCAGAATGTCAAGGAAGAGGGCTCTGATGGCTTAGTGGATCGTAGAAGAAGAAATTATATTTGATTAAAAAAAAAAAAAAACAATGTTTTATTTCCATTTTATTTCATTTACTTAAGTTATACGCACATGTAGCCCAATGACAGAATATTATTCACAAATCTTCAGCTCTATATGAACAAAAAGAAAAGATAAAACATATTGTTTAGTAATGCATGCATTCCAGGGGACGTCCCATTGGATAAGCATTAGATCAGTTTAACCAGTTGTTAAGTGATAAAACTGTTTCACTCGATGTAATTTATTTATTACTTTAGGCAAGAAATACTGACCCTCCCCCCCCCCCACCATTATCCACCTTGACATTTCTAGCGGCATGGGAGCCTCGAATCTGAAGAGCATTTTAAAATCCATGATCTACGACACCCAACATGCAAATTCGAGTTACCCCCCCCCCCCCCCCCGCGATTGGTGCCAGTCTGGCACCAATGCGGAAATACGTCGTAACATTGAACTTTCATCTGTTAGTTTTGGTAGGCAGTCCGTCGAAGATCACATCCGTATTCAAGGTGAAACACAAAAAAAAAAAAACACGAAATATGCGGTTTATGGCATCATGGCACCATGTCCTGGCACCATGGTGGCACCACTATTGGTTCCATGGTGGTACAGAGAATAATTCATGCAAATTCTAAGGTATAATGAGAATTTTTCCTCAATTTCAAAGCTTGGGTACAATTAGTAAGCAGTAAAGGAACCGAAATATTGAAAAATCGGATATTTTGTGAATATTATCCCCCCACTCACCCCCTCCCCTTGCGAATTTTGGTACTCTGGTAAAATCATGTACAACTCGGAAGTTATTTGAGTCAAACAAAAAAAGAAACACGCAAATCGGTAGGAAATTGAGGCCTGGGCAGAGTTTACAAGATTATGCACGCAAACGCACGTTTTTTAAGCATTAACCCCCCCTTTCCCCCCCTTAAAAAGCAAAATCCAAAATTCCGTCGCCGTAGTGCACAACTAGATAGTATTCCGCGTCAAACGAAAAAAGAACCACGAAAATCGTTTGAGAACTAAGGCCTGTGCAGAGTACACAAGATTATCCCCAAAAACGCACGTTTTTCGAGCATTAACCCCCCCTTTCCTCCCCTTAAAAGGCAAAATTCGAAATTCCGGCGCCGTAGTGCACAACTAGATAGTTTTCCGCGACGAACAAAAAAAGCACCAGGAAAATCGGTTGAGAACTAAGGCCTGTGCAGAGTACACACGATTTTGTTACACACACACACACATACACACACACACACACACACACACAGACATACACCTATGGTTTTTTTTCGCGGATTTGGATTCAGAATGGTCTAAAACGGATTACTGTGTGGTTATTTTTTTTTTCTGTTGAGTGTTGTCCAACTTCACCCCAGATCGATCGCATAAGGACGCCCAAGTCTTACTGTGGGACGTCCTAAAAAATGCTACTTAGTGCAACTAATATTTAGGTACCTATTATCAGTCATGCATTTTCATATGATTTTCCCCGACGATTGGGCATAAACGTCCACATTATCTTCACTATAAGATCTGTTCAAGATTCTCTGTGCTCTGAGCGCAGGATTGTTTAGTAGGTAATGAGAGAGAGAGAGAGAGAAAACACTTTATTGAACATTGTAAAAGGAATGAAGGTGGACAAGGACTCCAGTAGTTGTCGAAACGTAATGGATTTGCCGAAAGTTCAATTTGAGTTGCCAAAAGTTCAAATTGGTATGCCAAAGTTTGCCAAAAATTCAAATTGATTTATGCCAAAGGTTTTTTTTTTGCGAGCGTGAATTTGTGAAGCGTTAGTCTAGTGGGAGCCAAATTGCTGCTCCATCCTCCAGTCCATAGTCCTCGGACTTGTTTACTAGGGCCTCTTAGCCTCATGGAAACCGCTTGATGGACGGAGAATTGTGTTTTCACTCGCGTCCACATCATCACTTGAGCGTAGGTTAATAGGTAGGTAGTCGCAGGAACATAGAATGGAAGGCTATTTCTTGTATAATGCAGAGGGGCATAAAAACAAATTTATGAAAGTTTGGATGTCTTTTTTCATCACCTCTGCAATGGTTTTCCACGTTTTATTCTTATTTAGTTGAATTCTTATAGTCCTTCTCCACCATATCGTACAAGAACACGTTCTTTTCAACTAGACCCAACCAAGACCCCACCTAGACCTCATCCTCTGGTGTAAACATGATGGAAACTACGCAAACACTAGGGAACTGGAGTCACTGGAGGTCAAAAAGTAAATAGTGCGAAGTGTGTAATTCACATTAACCATCCGGCACTCGAGCAGTCCAGCCGCAGCCGCGCTCCACCAGCCACAGCCGCAGCGACCAGACCCGTGTAGGAAAACCGACCTTGACCCTTCAGCCGGACCATCGGTCTGTGAGACCGACACTGTTCGGCATTTCTCCGATAGAATTGGTCGTAGTGGTTAGAGGTGGCCGGCAGCCCGTGACATCTCCAGTAAGGGACCTGAACTTCAGGCAGAACAGTTTGGAAACAAGAAAAAGCAGAAAGTTTGGAAATAAATTGTGATATTTCAAAAGGTAGTAGGTCTGTGGGACCGATGGTCCGGATACCAGTGATTTTTTTTTCATGGGTCTCATAGAACCGGACTCTCATGAGTGTTTTCTATAAATATGATGTTCACTATTAGAATTTAGGATTTCTGCATAATGATTATCATGTGATTTTACTAGTTACTTACCTACTTTTTCATGAATATTTTTATGTCATTTTGGTTATTCACACTTTACGAACGTTTTTCATAAATGTTTTTCATACATTGTTGACCATTAGAATTTAGAATTTCTGCATTGTGAAGAATTTCATGAATGTCGACTGAATATCAAGTTACCTACCTAGTAATTTTTACAAATGTTTTTCATGGTTCTAAATTTACAGTGATTTGGGAATTGCTCAAAGAGTACCAACACACTCTTATTTTTACAGAGTACCCACTCATGATGTGTGGTACGTACCACTACATAGTCTTAGTAAATTGTGACTGAATAAAAATCTAAGTCTGAGTTGTCAAACAAGTAAAATAATGTACTATTTTTTATAGAAAAAAATACCCAAAATTATGAAGAAAAAAATGTAGTTATTATATCGTAACAGAGCATCCATAAATATTAATTAGGCCTGAATATTAATTAGAGGTAGCTAGAACATCGTAGAATAATGAAGCTAACATGCGAACAAAGGAGCAGAAACGATATTGTAATATAGAGGTCTGAGAGACCGATGGTCCGGTTAAGCGTTGAAAAAAAGATGGTCCGGCTGAAGGGTTAAGCAACCCTGGACCGATTTGGTTGAAAAATGGTAATGGGCTCCATTTGGGGTCTAGTTGTGCCTCGAAGCTTCTGGTTGATATAGGTCATTTCTAAGAGGTGAAAATTAAGGGTTGAAATTTTCAAGAGTGCGCTAGCTCGAAAACTCCAAAAATAAAGGTATTGTTTTTTCACCAATTTTAAAAGTATTGAATTTTTAAAAATTGTAGAGACCCCGCGGAGCTCTGTAGGACGAGAGTTCCTTGAGATCCTTACGAGATCTTAAGGGTCGGACTAGGGATGGCAAAAAAGTATCGATTCTTTAAAAAAACTATCGATTTTGGTTTATTATTTCTAATAATAAGCCTATGTGATCGTATCGCAAAAAGTTTTTATAACCCCCCCTCAAACTTTGTCACTTTACGTTTCAAGGTGAGTAGAATCCAAATTTGCAATGTCCGTCCGCCGTCCCCCGTCCGCCGTCCGCGGCACTTTTCTTAGCAACACTGGACCGATTTGGTTCAAATTTGGTATATGGGCTCCTTTTGGGGTCTAGTTGTGCCCCGAAGCTTTTGGTTGATGTCAGTCACTTCTAAGGGGTGAAAATTAAGGGTTGAAATTTTCAAGAGTGCCCTAGCTCGAAAACTCTCGAAATAAAGGTATAGTTTTTTCACCAATTTTAAATAGTATTGAATTTTTAAAATTTTTTGAGACCACCCGGAGCTCTGTAGGACCAACCGTTCGGTCCCTACGAGTACTTGAAGGTTTTCCTTCGATAAAACAGAATCATGAGTGTGAATCGCAAAAGAGGTCTAATCTCCATTCAAATTTTATCGGACTAAAATGCGATCGCTGTTCATTTCTTCGATTTGTATACAATTTTGCCTTCTGCGTAACCAGTAATCAAATTTCAATATGAAGCTTTCTATTTTTCCAATCAAGTGTGAAGCGTTTAGTTCTTTCTAATAAACTTGATTGTGAAGGTGTGAAGCCAGTATGGTGTGGTAGGTAGTACCTAGCTGGTAGGTAAAAAAAAGTTGGTAGGTAAAAAAAATGTTGGTGGGTAAAAAACGCTGCAAATCATTGCTCAAAAGCTTCTTCACTCTTCAGATCACTGATCAGCTGAATGAGCTCCGAAGCCATTTTCGATCCTATTGAATGGAAGTGCTCTTCCAGGCGTCTCCAGCATTCGAGGAGATCTTCTTCACTCTTCAGATCACTGATCAGCTGAATGAGCTCCGAAGCCATTTTCGATCCTATTGAATGGAAGTGCTCTTCCAGGCGTCTTCAGCATTCGAGGAGATCTTCTTCACTCTTCAGATCACTGATCAGCTGAGTGAGCTCCGAAGTCATTTTCAATTCTATTGAACGCAGGAAGCTGAAATTTGAGAGGGAAGGTCAAGGGAGAATACAGATGGTGGTAGGTGCTATTGATGGAGAACCAGTGATCTATACAGAAGGGTGATCTATACAGAAAATAATAAACCTTTGAGCAATGATTTGCAGCGTTTTTTTCAATTATTATTATTTTTTTTTTTTGAAGAATCGGAGAATTGATACAAAATTTCGAGAATCGGAACGATCCTTTTTTTCAGCTGGTTGCGGAAAATGAATTAACAATAAAAATCACTGAAACAAAAAAAAAAAAAGAAAAACTTTACAATCACAATGGAAAAGGTAAATACAAGGAGATCATTGCCTTTCACAATCCAATGACTCTGGCTGTCCACCATGGATGATGGATGCTCTTAAGATGCTCTTGTAGGTTTTTAGTCCACCATGGACTAGAAAATAAAAAATATCACCTCAACCTCAACCTACCGAATTGAAACGTATCAACCTTCCCTTTGCATTTTTTCCCAAGTTGTCTTGTGAATTAAAGTTCGTGTTTAATTATGTCTTAAAGAAAAACAGGTAGTTATTGCAACTATATTTGAACTTATGGCAAATCCCTCATATCAACTACTGGCGTCCTTGTCCAACTTTTTTACAACTAAAATGTTCAATATATGTTTTTCTCTCTCATTTCAAAAGGTAGTTATTTGAAACTTGATAAAATTCAAGTATCTATTTGTACAGCCATTAAAAGTTAACTCTAGTTGTAATCATATCTCACGCGGCTCCTTTTTTGTTTTTCCCATTTGAAACCGAATCTTTTTTTGATCGAATTTTTACACAAAACTTTGTAGGTTCACTAATTTTGACCTCAGGAACACGGGAAAAATATTGAAAAAATTCTGCCAATAGCCAATTTACTGAAATTGGTGGGTGCCATACGGCACCGCTGGTAAGATATGACACGTCCGATGGAGTGCATGTGAAGACCAAGGATATAAGTTTTTTCAACAAAAATAAACTGTTACCTGGTAGTAAATAGAAGGGATAGCAATATTCACATGAACATAATAACATAATTTAGTCAATTCTGTATTTTTTACCACAAAACGATACATTTGAAAATCCTATGAGAGAAATATTGTTATGGGACATTCAAATTTTCGATAAAATAACATAGAACAAACCACTTATAAGCCTACATAGGACTTGTGGCACATTGTTCTAGTCTGGGACTTCCAGTTGAAGCCAGCCCACTTCTTTTCTTCTTTTCATTATGAAAAGACGAAAAGACACCTATGATAGGTGTTCACGACATAATGGTCCCTGCGATCAAACAGGATGTCGTCCAACACTCAGGAAGACGGTATTTATAGGTACCTCACAAACGATTCTGAATGTCTCCTTGACGTTGTATAATTGAAAAAAAAACTTTCGTCACCTAGCATTGCTAAAAATTTCGCAATTCTTGTCAGATTTCAGATCCCAGTAGCAGCGATTGTCAGAAATCTGAATAATTTTGCTGTGGCCAGCAACTGCACCTTGTTAAATCGCCTGACTCTTCATCAGTCAGTACATTTGGCTCAGGTGGTTCAACATTCCATCGGGTGTATTGGTTACTTCCATCAGGGATATCACCAATTGGTACCTACACCAAGGGCTTCTTGAACAGAAAATTCAGGCCTGCAATGAAAAAAAGTCTGCCAAGTGGGTGAGGCACATAGGTTCCTCGTATCCATAACCCGATTGAATAGATGATCCGATGCATAGTAGTTGATCTCGAAACATCAACTACCCACACAATCTCTGAATATTTCTTCGAAATCGGATAAGAAATGTAGAGGCTATGAGACAGCAACTAAGAGCCCCTGAGAGACCAGCGGTGCCATATGGCATCGCTGATGTAAAACTACTTCTTGTGAAGTTATAACTTGAACAAATTCCAACAAAACAATTTTATCCCATAAATAAACATTCTGGTAAAAAGAAAATGAAAAAAATACCGACAAAAATAAATATTTTGATTATTTACATCAAGTTATTCAGCAGTGATTCAACACCAACAGATTGGTCCATTTTCAAATGAGAAACAATTGTACTGAATCACGTTCTGAACTAAACTAACGCTGGTAGGGTTTGAGGTGAATATTCTAGATCAAGAAAATAAGCAGAAGTAAACAATTACGTCAAAAGTTTACTTCTAAATGATGTTCAAAGGAGGTTTTGTCCAGCGGTGCCGTATGGCACCGCTGGTTCCAAATGGGTTAACCCATAAAAAAATTAATATACATATATACATGTTTTTGGTAATTGAGTATTGAGTCAAACTTTTACTTTAAGAAGTATCGATTCTTCAAAAAATCGATACGATTCTTTTAGATTTATTCTTAAAAGATCGATTCGATTTAAATCGATTCTTTTAGAAGAATCTGACATCCTTAGGTCGGACTCACAATGAGTCAGAAACACGAGTGTGAACCACAAAAGAGGCCTAATCTCCGATCGTTGTTCGTTTCTTCGAGTTGAACTCAGTTTCGCGTCCTTAGCAACCAGTAATCAAATTTCCTAATAATAATTATTAGCCCTAATTATTAGGGCAACCTCAACTCCCTGTTTCTTCAAGGTGAGTGTGCAGCGTTTATTTCTTCTAAATAAACTTGATTGTGAAGTAGGTGTGTAGTATCTTTGGTTACTGACAATGGCAAAGCCGTGTTCTTTGCAGACGAGTGATCTATATAGAATAAGAATAAACCTTAGTGTAATAATTTGTAGCGTTTTTTAATCCTCGGCTTATTAGAAGAAGTTCAAAAGGAGAAATATCCACAAAAATTCTGTAGAATTTGATTTGAAGAGGTTGAGGATGGGAATATTGGAAACTTACTCCAAGATATTGGAAACGTACAAGAGTACCCACCGGATATTATGCTTAGCGACAGTCAATATTTGACCGGGCGATACCGAAAGTGAACTAAATGGCGGTATCGCTGGGATTGAATTTGTTCCGACTTGGACAACTTCAGAAAAAGGTTTTCTTTACCGTAAAGGTTATGGAAACACGAAACCCGGCCTGTATGAAAGTATATCTAATGGGGCACAATGGTGAAACGTGAAAGGCTATTGTCGCAGAGAAGGGAAGGACGAGGGGTATCCCAACACCCAGAGACGTTGAAGGGGGGTAAGAAGCCCGATTTTCTTGAAAAAAGGATCGTCAACAAAAGAGGTAGCATCTCTCTCAGTGGAAGAAGAAACTTCAGGGCCTTGGAATCGTCCAGAAGGGAAAGGAGGAAGGGAAGAGTGTAGAAGGGCTGACCAATATCATAAATAGCCGCGCACCAGCTGGAACGTTCAGCCTGCCCAGTCTTCTTTTGTACCCCCCTCCACTTTGCTTGCTTTTCCTACCTCATTCTCCCCGGTCCCCTTCCATCTGATCCTTTTCATCCCTCTTTCCTCATAAACTTGCAACAACAATATTCACTTAATATTGCCTCCGGCCTACCTCAACGCCCACCCACATGTGACCCCTTCTAAATCCCCTAGTGAGAAAACTTTGCCGCCCGTTCTCGTTCGACAATACACTTCTACGAGAGTTTACTGCCTTCACATCGATAAATTCAGTTATGGTGGAGTTGTACTCAATTTACCAACAGCTATAAATCCCCCATCCTGATCAGCCTATTTCTCAAGACTGTTAATTTTGTCTGAACCTTCCCCTTCCAATCAACATTATCTTTTGCATCTCAAGTTGCTTCGGAAACCATTGACGAACTGAGCATCAACTCAAAATGAACTGGAGATTATGTTCGTTTCAAAATTATCCAGTTGATGTGATCAACCTTCCAGAAGTCTCAGAGAGTGCAAACATACATACTTGATTCATTTTCTAGTGAGACTGGCCATGTCTCATCACGTGAGTACCTACGATTGGAAATGCCTGAGAACTGTTTCTTTGTAGGATATGCTGATGATGTGGCGGCAATAATACTGGCAAGGACAATGGATTCAGCCCAAGTCAAGCTGGAGCAGATCATGTCACGAGTAATGGAGTGGATGGAAGACCATAGCCTGGCACTAGCTACAGCAAAGACTGAGGTAGTCATCTTCACGCGTAAGCGCATACCTACCATCATCCCAGAACGGATTGCAAATGCCGAAATAACGACCAAACCAGCAACCAGATATTTAGGAGTCATAATGTACATCAAAATCACATTTGGTGAACATAGAAGAAGAACTGCAGATAGAGCAGCACAAAAAACTGCAGCTCTTTATCGCCTTATGAAGAATATAAACGGCCCTAGACCTTGCAAGAGACGCCTAATAATGACAGTCGTGCAGTCAATCCTCTTGTATGGAGCGGAGGTATGGGCAGACGCATTGAATGTGGCATATCTCCGACAGAGATTAAGAGCTGTGCAGCAAAGAGGAGCCCTACGAATCGCCTGTGCCTACCGAACAGTATCAGAACCCGCTATCTTTGTCCTCACGAGGGTAATACCCTTTCAGCTGACGGCTTCAGAGAGGAAAAGAATCTTTGACAGAATGGATGAAGGAGACAGGGTCCGCATAGCCAAGGAAGAAAGGGAGCGCACAATGGCAAATTGGCAAGATATATGGACGGGAGAACATAGAGGAAGGTGGACTGCACGGTTGGTGCCAAACATTCAGACGTGGATGGAAAGAAAACATGGAGAAGTGAACTTCTTCCTTACGCAGTTCTTTACGGGACATGGAATGTTTTATGCCTATCTGCATAAAATGGGAAAGGTATCCCAACATGTTTACATTGCCAGAACAAAGAAGATGATGATGTGCTCCACACCTTCTTCAAATGCAACAAATGGGCACCTGAAAGAAATCAGCTGATGGCAGACCTGGAGATAGCTCCCCAGAGTTCAACACCAGAGGCTGTTGTCAGCAGGATGCTGGAAGGTGAAAGGAGCTGGACTGCTGTGGCAGAATACACGGAGAGCATCCTGACAAGGAAGAACGAGAAAGAGAGAGGAGGGAGCATCTGGTCCGCCCCCTCACCCAGAAATGAGAAAACGCCACAGGACTCAGCCCAAAGTAATGTGCTAAACGGTTCCGGGCTGAGCTCCAACGAGGGAGAAAAGGAGGTGCTTTTTTAGTGGGTTTGAATCCCACACAACCGGAAGATGCGGATCCTTCCAGGTATCTTACGAGATCCAACTCCACCTATGGATCTTAAAGATTTTCTCACCTGCCTGCCGAAAAAAAAGGAAGATTAGAATTTGTTCTGATGATTTCGATTCCCATTGCCTCACCGCCCTGGGTTGGGACGAGGGGAGCGATGAGAGCCCCGGACGCTGAAAAACGCACTCTGCCGGCGATGAACCCACGACCCCCGCATATGTCGGTCCAAAGTCCACCGCCAAAAAACGACCGTATGTAACAATCACTATTTGTTTCTCAGGGTTTTAGAAGATAGATAATAGACAGATCACGTAATCTGCCCACTTCCTGATTAGATACGAGGAAGCTACGTGCCACTCACTCAGCAGACTTTTTCGGGGTAATCTCATGATAACTTTAACCTTCGTGATGTTCCATAATGCTCGGCGTCTACCTACCTCGTTCTGAGACCAGCAAAAGGAGGCATTATCATCTCTTGAAGCCGGGAAGGTGGTCCCCCGAGGCCACGATCCCTTGTCATGCCTGTAGCTCTGCCCATGAATAAGAAAACAAGGGGACGCAGAGGGAAATTGTGATGTGGGGAGAAAGAGAGGATTACGGCCAAGTTCGACTCCCAACCCGCAACGTCCTTTCGCGTGGCATTCGATATTCAAGTCGGTGTTGGGAGCTGGGGCCTACAGTCTATAGCCCAGACTGCTGTAATTTTGCTTCTTCATCAATGTTTAAACCTTGCCTTTACCTCTCCAACGCATAGAGGAGCCAAACTCCAAGTAAGACAGAAGTCAACATTTCATTGTCCGTTAAACAAACCAAGATAAGCTAATATATAATGGTTGCCTTGACTAAATACGTGATGAACATGTTCCTAGTTTTACCTGCCGCAGCTACAGGGCAACCGTTACATTAGCTTAGTGTTGAAAAGAAAAGTGTTGTTTTTAAATTAGGAAAGTGTTTTTACATTGGAAAATTGTTGTTTTTACTTTCCTTGCCACACCAAAGAAAATAAAAAATATTTTTTTCTCGAGAAATCGGCTGAAGGGATGGGATGAGTTAAGGGGAGTAGTCCGCTTTTAGCGCCTAAAAGTTTTGCTTTCACAATTCCCACAATTACATACTAAACTATTTGAAATTTTAAGGCAATGTTCTTCACTCCTGTTAGGATCTCTGCCGTAAATATTGTCCAAGCTGATCGAATAGAAAAAAAAATTGAAAAATAGTCAATGATTTAATGTTGGAAAATGGGTCATTTTCATGTACTGGAGGATGCGGAACATTTATTTATGAACTGCCAGAAATAAGATGAAGAGAGAAAAAGTTTGGAAGACATAGCAGTGTCATTTTGATCACAGAAGTTACGACATTAGTTTTTATTCATACCTGGAATGTGAACATATTTTGAAGCTATGAATTGTATCACCTTATATTGTAAATACTTGGCGACATGGGTACTTTTTTTTGCACCTATTACCATCAATAAACGAAAAAAAAAATTTCCCGTTTCAAAATATGCAAATTGCTACCTATTGTAGTTTTCTAAGAGAATCCAGCTCATCTACGACTATCCACTCCCTTGGACCATGCGGAACCTGAGCTGTGCCCTGATTGTTCAAGAGAGCTCCAAGGGAACATCCGTGACCGCTGGGAAGCTCCTCTGCCTGAATATGTTAATGTATTGCCAAAATTCTTTCGTACCTTTGGCTGACTCAATTTTGCCAGGGAGTTGTTCATAGTACGTTCTCTCTTTTTCTTTCAACAGTCTTTTATATTCTATATTCTATGCAAGGTACATATTTTTTAAGTAATTCAGTCCCCTCTTCCTAAACAACCTGAGCAGGCCAAAAGCTTCTGTTCTTATATGCAGCTCAGGTTTGGGGATTCAAGAGGTATCTACAGGCCGAGAGATGTCAACACGTTTTTAGCAGGAGGTTGTTTGGGCTGCCGCATAATACGCCTCTCTACATGCTCACCTATGAAACAGGTAAATCATCCATGTTTTTGCAGGCTGAGGATTCACGTGAAATATGTGCTCAGAGCACTCAATCTCCCTCAGGGCAGGCTGCCTCGAGTGATGGCGGAAGAGGTTATCAGACAGCGATCCTCCTGGTTTATAGACTGGCAACAGCTGGCCACTCAGGTGGGGATCGAGCTCAGTGCAGAGAACAGGCGGGTTTGGGAGCGGATGTTCGAGTTACTGCAGCTTAGGGAGAGGGAGGACTTGAGAGCCAGGATTGAGGCCTCGCAGTTCCACTGTCATTACCGGGAAGTTACGCTGACCCCCCTACCGGACTACAATGGATGTCTCGGCCTGACCCAGGCCAGATGGGTGTTCAAGGCGAGAGGAGGCCTGATATACTCGTACCTGAATTTCCAGCCCTGGCGTTCACCGCTTGCCCAACGATGCTCACTCTGGAATTTAAATGAGGTGGAAGACATCTTCCATTTTCTGGTTAAATGCCCAATTTTAAATGCAATCCGGAAAAAATGGAGTGGGGTGGGTCAGATGTCACGAGAAGAGTTCACGAGGAGACATGCGCAGCCGAACTTCGTCCAGATAGCCGGTTTTTGTCGTGAGGCGTGGATTTTTCGATTCCAATTAGTGCAGCAATTTAACTATTACCTAATATAAGCTCGCCCAACAGTAAAATAGTTAGAAATTTGTACAAATATCCATAAACCTAAATAAAATAACTAATTAATTAATTTAAACAAAAATAACATTTAAAAAAAAATTGAATGTCATCAACGCCAAGCCGGCATGGCGGCGGTGGTGGTGTTGTTGTGTAGCAACGCCTGCCAACCCGGACGACGGCCGATTGAGCCATTCCGTGTTTGGATTTTGTGAAACTAAATTGTATGTAATATTATTAGCATCTAGAGAAGTATTTGATATAATTTTTTGTAAGAAATAAAGTCCATTTTCATTCATTCATTCGTCGCAGTCCCTGGAAGGAAATCAATATTCAGAAATTCCGTATCGTCTCTCCCACCGATACCATCAAAATCAACGAAGAGGCAAGGGTTTATTTGAATACTCAGATAGCGGTAATTGTTTCCCATAAAACAATAGACGAAGTAAGGATATTTAAACAACGGAACGACAAAGCGCAGGATAACTAACAAGAGCACCGTGGAAACTACATTTGGCGAGACAAAGGTGAGTCGTGGGTAGCAGTCTGGTGCGGGGCGTTTTATTCACGGAACGAAGAGAGAAAACGATCTACCAACATCAACATTTACTCAACCGTGATTCGGCAAAACGCTGTGACGATGGTGAAATTTGCATTGCATACTATGTTGACACGACGTTTCAATTCATTTGTCCAAGAATACCTGTAAACTGAGCAATTAGCTCGCGAAGGGAGGCAGGTATGTTAGGTGGTTGAGTTGAGAGGAAGGGAAAACCGGAATTAACATATTAGAGTAAGACCTCGAGTTGAGGGTTTGCTATTGTGAATACATTTGCGTCTCTAATGAGATAAGAGCTGGAGGGGTAGAAGTATTAGCAAGTCGTGGCATTCGGCCGGTGATCGTTAGAGACGTTCCTTACAGTCGACAACGGTGAATGCTTACGATGAATGGGTGTGTATTTGCTCTGTGAGGCAATGTTACGATTTCAACTGCCAGAGTATTGTTTATAATAGTGAAATTATAGAGACTGTGAGATAATTCTCGCTCAAATCCAGATGAAAACGCAAAACGAACGACGTCGGGCCAAAATACCTCAACTAACTGTCGGAGATTTGCAGCCTTATTAACAGCACTAAGTGGGGCGTTTTACTAAGTGAAGCTTGAAAGCTCCACTTAAAACTGTACTTTAGAGAAAACGCTATTTACGAACCAAACTTTGGAAGAAGTGTCACTTTAGCCGCACTTTACCGAAGCTGAACTTTCGTCAAGTTACACTCTCCGGGTAAGTTTGGCTCCTACCACACTTTACTGGCCCTCAGTGCAACTTTTGACGAGAAGTACGTCTATTTTTCTTGATTAGACACCCGTTTTACGAAGTTTTTCCGTTCGGATTTAAATGGGAAACATCAGTTTTTCTTCAATTTCCTTATCAGTTGAATCTAAAGCTGAACTAAGAGCAGTTACACTAAAATCGATTGTGAAAAGCAATTTCTCCTCAAGTTTCACTTTGGCCTAAAGTATCACTTTCGGAAGTGCGACTTCAAGTGTCACTTTGGTGATTTTTGTGAATACGGGGCCCCGGTCTGAGCTTCGTTCGTAGTGCAGTCCGGGACAGTTCTAGAACAGTCCGGGTATGCGCAGTAGGGCTTTACGCGTTCGCAGTGCACGAATTCCGAGTTCTGGAACTGAGTTCGCTGTTCGCAGTGACTTTCGGACACAGTTCCGGACTAGTTCGGAACTCGGTTCTGGCGTTCCGGATTTTTTCTCGAACTCGTTTTCAGAACTCCGGACACCTACAAAGGAGCTCTCTGGAGAGGGTTTCAAGAAACTTTAATAAAAGGCGGCTACGTGGCTTTTCATGTATTTTTTGAATTTTTATAGTTAGGAATAACTCAGAATTGATTTTGGTTTATTATTTTAAAAATACTCTTTGGAATAGAACAAGAAAAACAATTCCACCCCTCCTTTAAAATTTGATGGTTTAACTTTCAAGGTACGTACACTCCGAAAATAAAATTTTTCGTCGGTCCTTAGGTAGGTACCATTAAATGGTACAAATTTTGTCCTTCTAGTTTGAAAACTACCGATGTAAATGTATTGTTTTTTTCACAAAATTTAATTTTATTTAGTACCTATTTAATATAAAATAGAATTAAATTTGAGTAATGTTTAATAATTGTTCTTCCACAAAATTGTATTTTATATTTAATATTGTATATTTATTAAGAACCTACCTATTTAACATTTTATATTTAATATTTTATACTTTATAAAATGAAATTGAATTTTTAGAATGGAATGAGACCACCTGTCGTAAATTTTTAATAATTACGAGTTATTTGTTTATCTAGTATTAAAACTAATTAACGCAAGTGGATAAGATAGACTAATTTGAACTTACCCTTAGAACTGACATGTTTTTTACGCCTCTGAAATGTTATTAATTACCAGGCAATTATAATAAGGGTAGGTATAATTGATTTGATAACCCTAAAACTATAGAGGGTAGTTATTCCCTCGTTCCAAAGGGGTAGTTATTCCTCTACTCCTGAGGGTAGTTATTCCCTCGTCTCCAGGGGTAGTTTTTCCCCGATACAAAAGGATTGCTCTTCCCTAAACACTTGGGGTAGTTATTCCCCGAAACCAGAGGGTAGCTCTTCCCTCGTCCCTAGGAGTTGGTATCCCACAATACCAGAGGGTAGCTCTTCCCTCGCTCCTAGGGATAGTTGAATGGGGGTGTAGTTTTCCCCCAACCAGTCTCCAACCGCCCCTTATAGCTGGCCCGAACCCCGCTAGTTAGTTTTGTTAGCATCAAACCAAGTGCACATTTGCACATCCAAGATGATCCTATTATAGCTTGATCATCATATAGTTAACCAATCAATCCATAAGGTCTGAGTAGAAACTAATAGAAACAAAGAACCAACATACAATAGGTAAAACAACAAGGAATTCAGTTATAAATCATTATTAGGTATATAGAACTTACGACCGCCAGGTTAGAGCACAAGTCACTCTCGATACTACGCACTAGACCCTTCTAGCCTCGGAGCACTTTTCCTAGCCTCCCTTGGGCTACCCCCACTCCGACGTTGTACCCTTTCCCTACTTCTAGCTCGCCTTTTGCGACACCACCCATAGTTCTGTAGGATCAACAGTTTGGTCCATACGAAGAAGGTTGAACTTTGAATAAATCAGAATGTTTATTTCTTCGAAATGAGATTCATGTCACTCAGTTGTACTTCCCTAGCTACCAACAACCGAATAACAATGCTTTGATGCCAGGACCTTTCTGTTTCAAACTGAACTTGACAATGGAGCTGTCTTCGTTGAGCGAGTGATCTATCATAGGAAAATAATGAACCATTGTGTCATAATTTGCAGCGTTTTATCAGAGAAGGAGAAGGTTAGGCGATAACAGGTTAGGTACAGCAGTTCTGATTCATGGAAGCGTTCGCAGTGTAGAGAATCCGAGTACACAGTTCGAAATTCTGGGCGACCATTTTTCAGAACTCCCCCAGTTCCGGACAAGTTCTAGAAAAACCCCTGGGTTTGCAAACTGCAGGCAGCATGGGTGCCACCATACTAAATGAAGAAGAAAACTATGTCCTTTTCCAAGTCAAGATGGGACGCACTGCTCGCTTACCACATGCAAATAGGTTGACAAGAGCTGAAGTTGAAGAGCCTCAGTCGGTCGCCGTTCGTTCCGGGTTAGTATTTCCCTAAATTACCGGCGCTCGAACTTTAAAAACCCGGCGAAAAATGGGAAAAACCGTTTATCCAGAACGAATAGACCTTCAGACACAAAATATCCTCTACAGGATGTCGCAGTGTGGACACCTCGTCTCTGCAGTTTGGAGATCCTTTCCAAATTCGTTAGGGAACCCATTGAAAATAATGAAGCATCGACTCTGGACATGAAGAGTTCGTGATATATTGTCATCAGTACTGGTTTCAGCTTCCTATTCTGGTCCAATTGTGTTGTCCGATTCGTCTATGCTGCCTCCACGCTTGTCACAACCGAATTCCTGCCACACCTCCCCCTCAACAGACTTCAAAGCTCTTGCTCAGTCAACCCATTGCATTTCTTAGCGCGTCTCTAGTATACATCACCGTCCCTTAGCTCGGTGTTTTCTCTCTTCAGACTTCGTAGGTATGACTCCAAGAGCCGTCAAGAGCTTTTGTTATGTACAGCATGCCCAAATACTAATGACGTCCGGGAGCCAAGACCCCTTTCCCTTCTCTTCAAAACGAACCATTGTTGAGAAAAGGGGGCTGAATGCGGCGAAATAAATATTAATTTCCAAGGCGGACCTCCTGCGTCTCGGATGAGCTCTCAGCCTCCTTTCCATAACACAAAAGAAAACATCGAAAATATTCAACGTCCCGGAGGTTACATTAGGTAAGCCGAATTTTATCGCTCGAGTTCATTTCCACTGGCCTCATCACCATATTCTAAATCTCTTCCGTTTACAGTATTACGTCTTTTTGTCTCAAGACAAACTTGAGTTATTTAAAAAACGTGCAGAAAAAAACGTCTTCATTTACCGATTTAGCTAAATTTCTCTATCTCCCGCATTCATGATTGGACAGTGAGATGGAGAGTTAGAATGAATGAGACTAAGTCAGTGCACGTAGATTTCACGAATAAGAGGATCAACTATGTGCCAGCCTTTCTCGATAACAAGGTGATACCGTATGCCAATGAAGCGAAATATCTTGTAATGACGCTGGATGCCAAACTAAGGTGGAAGACTCACGTTAAGAAGAAAAAAGCTGAGCTTTTGATTCAATTCAGAAAAATATAGGTAATGGCTGATGGGCCGACGGTAAAATTATCTGGGAAAATTATCTGTCCACAATAAGCTTATACTGTACAAGCAAGTCCTAAAGCCCGTCTGGGCTGTGGGGGTGCACAGCCCAGAGCAATCGAGACATAATTCAGCGCTTCCAGAATAATGTACTGCGATGCTGCGTTGATGCATACAGATACTTTAGAGATGACAGACTTCACTACGAGCTGAAGATAGAATCTATCAATGAGGTCATTCGCAGCCAAGCCATGAATCACCTGATGAGGCTCCAAGACCATGTAAGTGAGGATGTCGTCCAGCTACTCAACACAGATGATCTGCTTAGAAGACTTGAGAGAACCAAGCCACACGATCTAATCCTCTTAGTGGGACCATCATGAAGTGCGAATTTCAGGACAATAAGAACTCAGTGAAGTATCTTAGTTTTATCAACGTACACCACTATGTATCAGAAGAATGTTGCTTATAAGTTGTAACTTAGTGCAATAAAACAAGTAAAAAAAAAAATTACCGATTAGAAATTGGAAAATGGGGGTAACCCAGCTAATTTTCCAACGATATGGCAGAGGTTAAGCCGCACCAATCCTCAAGAGAATGATTTAGAGTGATTGAATAGGTCAGTGGTAAAGGGAACTTAGTGCAAAAAAATCCATTTTTTTTTTGTATTGCAGTTTTGATGTACCCTGGGCAATACTGTCACATATTCATCTCCACCACTGATCGCTTCGTGTAGTTACTTAGTGCCCTTCACCACTAAATTTGGGGTTTCCGCGGGCTTGTCCGTTGATCAAAGTTAATTTTTCTTCAATAAACAACTTAAGTTGACCAGGCGCTATCTACGTTGCGGTTTCATTCCGTCTGGTCCTACAGTGGAACGGGTACCGCCGTGCGTCATGCCTCCCTCTCCTGTACCCCCTTAATGTTAGGGCTCTGGCACACGCCTCTGACAGGAGTAGAGCGGTTAGGGAGCAGATGCAAATTCTCTGCTTCCGGGCCTGTTACCTGGTCGGGCTTCCAGGGATAGCAGTAATGCTGTAAAAGGCTTTTTACTCATCTCAATTACCAGTACCACGGGCGAGCGGAGCCCCAGGCTACAGATGCACCGACCTCGGTCAAATCATCACCTGGCTGCCCCTCAGTTGAGGTTGGATTCGTGGTGGTCGTGGCTGAGCAAACCCTTCTTCATGGGCTTGTACCAAGAAGGCTACAAGGGGAGAGATGGCCTCCTCAGGGGCTAGTCCCCCGAAGATGTCTCTCGGCATGTGAGTTCTGCTATAAACTCGGGTACCAACCTGTCTAGTTGGTAGAACCTTTGCTAGGAGGTTCGACCTAACCTGTGGTGTTAACACAAACAGGTACCTAGAGGAGCTGATAGGTATGACTAGCTCCCCTGGGGCTCCCGGGTGGTGAGTCCCTTCCCCTCCCTCGATCACTTGCCAGTGTTTTCAGGGTTGCATCTATCTGCTTGCAGATGGAGGGGGTAGCGAAATCCTGTTTGGATCGGCTCTCCTTAAAACCAAAATAGTAGTTATTTGGTCCTACAGCGGGTCTCAAACTTAAAAGAAATTAAGCTAAGTGCAAAATTATAATATTCAATACATTAAGTTATTCGTTCATATATTGATATTTCATCATATTCACTCTTTATTATTTTTCTTTAAGTCCAGGTCAAAAGGCACTAAGTTCCCTTAGTAGGCCTCTTAACTAGCCACTGCCCCTTGAGATACCATCTCAACGAGTTGGGTAAGGCCAGGACAGTTGAATGCTGTGTTGAATCCTGCAGCTCTGCTGCGTAGGAGTCGAGACAGCAGAACATATCCTCTGTGAACATATCCTGCTGTAGCATCTACCAGATTCCGGCATTTCGGTAAGGGTACTCTTGTCCCGGCCGAAATTGCTCGGGAAACGCCCGAAAAACTTCTTCACTTTCTGAGAGAAGAGGTTTTCAAACGGGTACTTAAATGAAAAGGAAATTTTGTCACAATAGACCAAACTTATGGTCTAACTGACTAAGGGATTGCCCGGTCCCATTAAAAAAAAAGTTCCCAAAATTGACAACTTTCTTTCGTTTACTCCCCTCAATATTTTGCGGATGTTTGAACATCAACATTATTGGCATACTAAAAAGAAAAAAAACTGGCCAATGTCTCACGCTTTTGTTAATCTAAGCAGTTTTTGCTTTTCCTGAAGTTTCTGTCCTCACTTAGTTCCTTTCACTACTAGACAAGATTGACCAGACAACCAGGAACCAAAGTTGCTCGGGGAGCTCTGAAGCGAAGAATGTGAGTAGAAATTGTGATCGATTTCATGACTATATGTTGAGTGATTTCAGTTTGATAATCATTTCCTTTAAAATACTAAAGAGGCCCTTCGAAGTAGAAAGCTCTCGTAAGTGGCGGAGATCTGGAGAACATCAAAACTCCATTCGGCATTGGGGCGCTCATTTCCTCCACTTTGGAGGGCAAAAAGGAACTACCGAGGCTCGACAATTCTTAAACAATTACTCACCCTCCTGATTCTCTTTTCTGTTCACTCTCATGCAGTCCCGTTTTCAACCCTCGCTTTTCCTAGGCGATTCCACCGACGAGATAACAATATTATCACGGTCGGGTTCTCCTCGGCCTTTTTTCCCTTCTCTCTCCTCGCCGTCAACTCTCCGGGATTTCAGTGCACTTAAGCGGCAATTCACAACTCTTAGCGCCTCTCCCATCACATCGACCGCTAAATCCTCTGAGGAGTTTCAATTGTTTCACCGAACAGTTTCCGCGCCTTCAGCACATCATGCTCACGTATGATTCGAGTGTCAGGAGAGTTCGGTTACTTCAGGCGATCTATCAAAAAATACAGAAACTCTGCTTAAAGAGAACCGTTATGCACAGTGGTTTGAGAGGAAGACTCATCCACCCATCTGTTCCAGAAAGAAACCTGTGCACTGCTGTCTAGTAACTAGAGATGGGTTACTTATGATGGTTACTGCCGCAATTCCTCCAAAGAATGCAGAAAATCTGCCTGATGACTCCTCTTAGGGCGATGTAAAGCACAGTGGTTTGAGAGGAAGACTCATCCACCCATCTGTTCCAGAAAGAAACCTGTGCACTGCTGTCTAGTAACTAGAGATGTGTTACTTATGATGGTTACTGCAGCAATCGCTCCAAAGAATGCAAAAAATCTGCCTGATGACTGCTCTTAGGGCGATGTAAAGCACAGTGGTTTGAGAGGAAGACTCGTTCACCTATGTTTGCTAGAGAGGTACCGAGTACTGCTGTTTAATAACTAGAGATTGGTTACTTATGAAGGTTACTGCAGCAATCGCTCCAAAGAATACAGAAAATGTGCCTCGACTCCTGTTAGGGCTGTGTAAGGCACAGTGGTTTAAGAAGAACACTCGTTCACCCATGTTTGCTAGAGAGGGACCGAGTACTGCTGTTTAATAACTAGAGATTGGTTACTTATGAAGGTTACTGCAGCAATCGCTCCAAAAAATACAGAACATCTGCCTGAAGTCTCCTTTCAGGGCGATGGAGAGCACAGTGGTTTGAGAGGAACATTATCCACCCATCTATTCCAGAAAGAAACCTGTAAACTGCTATCTAATAATTAAAGATGGGTAGTTCCACCTGGCGCCGTTAAGGGCTAATCCAAAGGTTTCTCCTGAAACGGTGAAATCGCTCCAAAGAATGCAGAAAATCTGCCTGATGACTCCTCTTAGGGCGATGTAAAGCACAGTGGTTTGAGAGGAAGACTCGTTCACCTATGTTTGCTAGAGAGGTACCGAGTACTGCTGTTTAATAACTAGAGATGGGTTACTTATGAAGGTAACTGCTGCAATCGCTCCAAGAAAAAAAAATACAGAAAATCTGCCTGAAATGTCCTGTTAGGGCGATGGAAGGCACAGTGAGAGGAAGACTCATCCACCCATCAGTTCCAGAAAGAAACCTGTGCACTGCTGTCTAGTAACTAGAGATGGGTTACTTATGAAAGTTACTGCAGCAATCGCTCCAAAAAATGAAGAAAATGTGCCTCGACTCCTGTTAGGGCTGTGTAAGGCACAGTGGTTTAAGAAGAACACTCGTTTACCCTTGTTTTCTAGAGAGGTACCGAGTACTGCTGTTCAATAACTAGAGATGGGTTACTTATGATGGTAACTGCAGCAATCGCTCCAAAAAATACAAAACATCTGCCTGAAGTCTCCTTTTAGGGCGATGGAAAGCACAGTGGTTTGAGAGGAAGACTCATCCACCCATCTGTTCCAGAAAGAAACCTGTAAACTGCTATCTAATAATTAAAGATGGGTAGTTCCACCTCGCACCGTTAAGGGCTAATCCAAAGGTTTCTCCTGGAACGGTGACATCTCTCCAAAATTACCAGTGCCAGAGGAACGCTTCAACTCATCCCACCCAGAATACTGCAAGAATCATGGCGTCCGAAATTTGAAAAATTAACAACGGAGGTGGTATGCTAATGGAACGCTTAAGTCGAGCTTCTGACAAAATTGCAGTCTGTCTCCATTAATAGATTCTGTTCCATTGCTTACTGTCCGAATCAAGAGTACAGCGAAGTACTCCAGCAAAAATATTTCTAGTCTTACATCATTAATTCGTCACGTAGTTCCCCAACAATGATTTTTAAGCACGAGTACACGGTCAAATGAGTGGGGGGTGAAAAGTGGTGGGCCCCACTTAGCCCTTCACCATCAGCGTGAACCATCCAGTTCGAATGGCCGTTAAAGTTAGACCAGTTTCCCCTGGAACACATCATCCCCGGCCGACTCATACTTTTAGACGGATTCCGAACACGTATCGTCGTTTTAGTACCGGTATCTAGACCAGCTGTAACATCACAGCTTGATCTGGAGGTAGGAAACAAGATATAAAAACCTTGAACTCCACCTAACAGCCGGAACCAGCCACGGCAAAAAGGTCCCTCCACCCCTCAAGATACAGGGCTACGGCAAATCAATGGGTGGAACTGGGGCACAACCGAAGCCCTGGGGCCCACCGTCGTAAAAATTGCAGGACGAACTCAGATAAAAACCCCCATTAGATCTAATGGTCCGATTAGAGATCCGAAATTGCCCTCATGGATTCAACGGCCGTTAATTGTATTGCCGGAAACGGGCAGTGTTCTCCCCTTTTTGCCTTCCAAAGGGAAAACCGAAACTTCGGAGCGATAAAGAAACCCTCGAGTTGTAGAGGTTTTTGGAAGATCGTAAAGCGGTTTCTGAAACTGGGAATCGACGTTTATTTGCGGAATTTATGGGTAGTATTGGAACACACTCGAGCGTTGTTTACGTCTTGTAAAACAGGAGTACCAACCTACTATCATAAACGTTCAGTTTATACGTAACCCATAATTTATATATACAGGGTGTCCCACGTTAAGGACCGCAAAACTTCAAAAGTAATTTTTACTAATAATTTAACCCCAATTCAACCATAATGTCACCGAAAACATCTTAGCTATTCCACTCCCAAGGTATCACAGGAGTAACTAAATTTAAATTACAATTTAAAATCTAATGGGCAGAATGAAAGTTTTCAACTATTTTTCGTGAGCTATTAAAAGTCTGAAAATGATGTTATTACGAAAATTTTGAGAATTCCAATAGGTACCTCACAAAAATAATTCAAAAATTCAGCTCTTCCCATCAATTGTAAAATTGCAATTAAATTTTGGTTACTTAGGTGATATTTCGTGACTAGGAATTTGTAATATGTTTTAGGTGACACTAGTGACAACATGGTCCAATTAGAGTTAAATTACCTTTTACTTCGCGAAAATCAGAGTTATTTCAATTTTAAAATTTCTTCGTGTTTTCGACCATAAGCCATAAACGTTGTCATAAGGCAAGGTGGGGCAAGTGCTGGGTAGGTTTTACTAAGATTTTGTGATCAAACTCATTTCATATTGCATGGTGTCCTGTTGCCATAGAAAATTAAAAGATATGGAAAAAAGTATGCAACTTGAATTTTAGTTGAAAAGGCTCTATGAATATGGACAAGTTTGGTGGCATTGTAGCGGCGAAGGGGGGGGGGGTTGAAGAGATAGGGAGTTCTACTGAGAATAAAAGCCAAGCTGCCTCCGCGTTAGGATGAGGGTAGTCTGTCTTACTTAAGAGTGAGAGGAATTTGGTGAGTAGGTTAGTAGTGAAAGAGCCCTTAGGGGAGTGAAGTGGGAGTTTGGTCGGTGACTAAGTCGGGAGGAGGTCAGTGAGTAGATTTAGGCTAGAGGTGTCTCGGTACAGCTGTAACAGAGCTTTGGAACCTACTTTGGCAACAACCCTTACGGTACCCTCAACCCATAGACCTCATCAGTTCAATAATTGTAGACCTGGGAAGATAGAGCTGTGATCTGTAAATCACAGTTACCCGTGAATCATGGAAAAACCCGTTTCAGTCCAACTAAAGCTTTGACACATGTACGGCCATGTACAGCTCCGCAATCTGACAGAACATGAAGCGTCAATGATAGCGCTGTTTTCAACATGAATATAAAATCAATCATCGTTACGTTTTTTTCCCAATTTTTATTGATTCAAATCCTACCACTATTTCAAGTTACCTGTTTACATTTACGAACAGCATAGTTGTAGCAGTTCCGCGAACTCAACAACAGTCGAACGAAACGAACTTAACAGTCGCTACTCTCCTAGACTGGGAACGAGCTCGGCATTCAGTCACTTTCCTGCCTTGCTCCTGGTAAGTGATCTCCCCACACATTTTAATATTTTGCGGTTGCACTTGATACCCAAAATCCATTCTCATTTCATTTCGGACCTCATATACGATTAAAGAGTTAATCGATACAAACTACGCTCTGCTACCATGAAATAGAGTTGGAAATATTTTGATGGAATAACCAGCTCGTATGAGAACCTCTACGACGTCGCCAGCAGGTTTTGTCCAGCTTGAACGCACCTTCCATGGCAGCCAACTATAGCGCTACAGGGTGCGCGTCAGGCACGGTTTCCCTGCCGAGGGTCCCTAGGATTGATTTACTGAATTATTTTTGTACTAGCCATCACCCAACCTCCACCTATCCTACTACCCGCAAAAATTTTGTTCCAAAATTTTAAAAACCCAGAAGGGGAGTGTAGCAGTTCCGCGAACTGCTCCGCAGAATAGGCCTGAGGAGGCGTCGCTACTCTCCTAGACTGGGAACGGGTACAAACCACGCTCTGCTACCATGAAATAGAGTTGGAAATATTTTGATGGAATAACCAGCTCGTATGAGAACGTCTACGACGTCGCCAGCAGGTTTTGTCCAGCTTGAACGCACCTTCCAATGCAGCCAACCATAGCGCTACGGGTGCGCGTCAGGCACAGTTTCCCTGCCGAGGGTCCCTAGGATTGATTTACTGAATTATTTTTGTACTAGCCATCACCCAACCTCCACCTATCCTACTACCCGCAAAAATTTTGTTCCAAAATTTTAAAAACCCAGAAGGGGAGTGTAGCAGTTCCGCGAACTGCTCCGCAGAATAGGCCTGAGGAGGCGTCGCTACTCTCCTAGACTGGGAACGGGTACAAACCACGCTCTGCTACCATGAAATAGAGTTGGAAATATTTTGATGGAATAACCAGCTCGTATGAGAACGTCTACGACGTCGCCAGCAGGTTTTGTCCAGCTTGAACGCACCTTCCATGGCAGCCAACTATAGTGCTACAGGGTGCGCGTCAGGCACGGTTTCCCTGCCGAGGGTCCCTAGGATTGATTTACTGAATTATTTTTGTACTAGCCATCACCCAACCTCCACCTATCCTACTACCCGCAAAAATTTTGTTCCAAAATTTTAAAAACCCAGAAGGGGAGTGTAGCAGTTCCGCGAACTGCTCCGCAGAATAGGCCTGAGGAGGCGTCGCTACTCTCCTAGACTGGGAACGGGTACAAACCACGCTCTGCTACCATGAAATAGAGTTGGAAATATTTTGATGGAATAACCAGCTCGTATGAGAACGTCTACGACGTCGCCAGCAGGTTTTGTCCAGCTTGAACGCACCTTCCAATGCAGCCAACCATAGCGCTACAGGGTGCGCGTCAGGCACGGTTTCCCTGCCGAGGGTCCCTAGGATTGATTTACTGAATTATTTTTGTACTAGCCATCACCCAACCTCCACCTATCCTACTACCCGCAAAAATTTTGTTCCAAAATTTTAAAAACCCAGAAGGGGAGTGTAGCAGTTCCGCGAACTGCTCCGCGGGATAGGCCTGAGGAGGCGTCGCTACTCTCCTAGACTGGGAACGAGCTCGGCATTCAGTCACTTTCCTGCCTTGCTCCTGGTAAGTGATCTCCCCACACATTTTAATATTTTTCGGTTTCCCTTGATACCCAAAATCCATTCTCATTTCATTTCGGACCTCATATACGATTAAAGAGTTAATCGATATAAACCACACTCCGTTTTGTTATTGAACCATACCTAAATCATATCTATATTATAATTATTTAATTAATAAAATAAAATTATATTTTGAATCATTGGGTAGAAATACGAGCTGGTTATTCCATCAGAATATTTCCAACTCTATTTCATAGTTTCCATAATATCTGATATTATACAATATTATTTGTGAAAAGGAGGCTGTCAGTAACATTACAGAACTTTCAGAAGTATTTTTATCCCTCTGTCCGCGACTACCCAATGGTTACTATCCCTTAGTACTTATGATTTTTGGTCCTCCATACCATGGAGAAAATTTTCGAAGCAATCTTCCCCCCTACTAACATTTTAGGTACCATTCCAGAGCTGTACTGGAATTGTACCGATAGTACGAAATCATAGTTTCAAAATTCTCCCCTACAAAATTATTTTAGATTTTCCTATTTAGGCTATGTATGTATTTAATATTCATTTAGAGATCTATTACACGAGTAACCGTTCCAGACCTGTACCGACACACCTTTAGCATTGGATGGGGTACCCACCTGAGTATCGTTCCACCACATGTGGAGCCGGTAGTTCCTAAGGACGGTGGGGGAGTCGTTGATGTGGTCGAGGGCGAGCTTGACGGCGGGCATGACTCCACGTCCGATGGCGGACTCGGGAACGGATCTCGCGTAGGGGAAGAAACCCGCGATGTAAAGGTCGTGCCGCTTTCCCCAACCGCTGGGCCTCTGTGGGGCCACCGGCACCAGGAGTGTCCACACCACCGGCCACACCCACCAACCCGACATCCCTACCCTTCACCTGAAACAAGCAGAGTAAAGTTTTCGAATCAATTTTCGAAAATTGGTTCAAAATAGAGACAAACATTACGTGGAGAAGGTGAGTAAACAGAATACAACATTCAAACAGGTGGAAACCAGAACAACTATTTACACGAAAGAAAAAAATGTTGATCAAGTAGGGTAAGCTTTTCCACGAATAATAACATTCGACACAGAATCTATTGGTTCGATGATCTTCAAATAGGGAGAAGGTTTATTTTCAAGTAGGAATAATGGTAAGCTGGTAAGTAGGTTTATTGGTTCAATGTTACATAGTGGAGTAAGCAGTACCTATAGCATCCTCACAAAGACACATAGAAAATACACGGACACAACCAATCCAACAATTTATAATTGGAAAAATATACTTCACCACTACAATTCATGGTATTGTACATAAATATTTACACCACAGAATTGTATCAGCACTCAGCAATCATGTCCATCTGGGTGCTTGGTGTCAGGGTCCGAGATCCAGGGTGAGGGACAAGATTGAATCACCTTGTCCCAGGAGTCCACGAAATTATTGCAAGGTACTCAAGGAGGCATGAACAACGCCTCCACAATCATGAGAACCTGGAAATGCTCTACGTTTTGGACAACGAACATGAACTCCGGCGACTCAAGCGAAAAAAACCACTGGACTTAGTGTGCTGTTAACCCTGTACTTGGCAAAAGTACCCCATGACGATTCTTCACAATTTTCCCTCCTAAAGTGTACTTTTGGCCATCCAAAATCATAGTAAATTGACAAAGCTTGTAAAATATTCAAATTTGAGCAGGTTTTGGACACATGTGGTTTAGTAAGTACGTATATGGGTCATTTTCCCAGAAAGGGCCAATCGTTGTCCAGAGAAGATTCCGAATGCCCATTTATGATTTAGGCGTTTAAAAAAAAATTCTCCATAAACTATCAACTTTGTTCTACTTCGGGCAATCAATAAAATATGCACCTATTCACACTAAAATATAGAAATTAAAGTTTAAACTGCTAAATGTCCAGTAATTTGCCATGTCCGGACACCTAGGTAGTCAACTTTGCTTGAACACTGTGAATCACCTATGAAAGCAGCGGCCTGAATTTGTAGTGATTCTTTATTGCATATACCTAGACATGAAAAAAATGGGTTTGCAGATTTTTTCAGAAGCAAATAAAGCGAGCAGGAGGATAAAATGTGCTTGTCCGGAGGGTTTTGTCTTTAATCTGCCTTTTTTGTGTTTTCGTATTTTGGCAGCTTTTTATCGTTTCCCGCGTTTTACTACCACTGTAAGAGGTGAGGTTAGTCGTTAGGTTATCAATGAAAGCGGCGGGAATCGTATTTCTTCCATGTGGAGGCGTGCACAGGTGGTTTCAGTTGCAAAAACGTGGTGTCACAGTCACCGTCTGTCTTTCATCTGCCCTCTGTGAAACGGTAAGAAATCGATTTTCTTTTCTTTTTGGTCTCTAGTTCTTGTGTCTACCGAGCTGGTTCCAGCGAAAGTTACACTTCAGCAGAACAGCACCAGAACGCGGGAAAAGCTGAAAACCTAAGTGCCACCCAGGAACTTTTGTCTTTCATCTGCCTTTTTCAAAAGACAAAAAAAGACTTCAAGTTGTTAACAATTTAATTTGAATTTTCCGTTGCGTTTTAAAAACTTTACATTTTTCGACCTCAAAACTGTATTCAGCAACCGCAAAAATCCCCTGGTACCAAGTTTTGGCTCGAAAACCCGATAAATCGAGATTACTTGGTTACTTTCGGAGGTTTCTAGGTTGCTATCAGAAAAACCGTGTTCCATGTTGGTTTAACCCTTTTCTACACCTGCGTCCCGCCCTGGTTCAATTTTTGGAATAACTCCCAGTTCTCGCTCCTCATGGAGATGGGGTTCCGAGTATTCTCCTTTACGCGGAAACCACGCCAATAGGTTTCTTTCGATAGGTTTTCTTCTTTAATTTTTAATTAATTAATTAAGCGTCCCACTGTGTGTTCTTTCGTCGAAATTCAATCAGTATGGTGTGAGGTTAATCCCTGATTTTTGGCAGAACTTGAGTCGGACTTTAAGTTTTTTGAAATTTTGGGACACCGATTGTCCCTTTCCAGGAAAATGACACATATCGTACACTGCCGAGTCACCGATGAATTAGAATTGTTATTAAATAAAATATATTTCGTTCTATTTCAATCAGAATAAAATTGGAAGAGAAAGAAGAATGTATAAAGTAAAATAATGGAATAATCGCTAGTAATTATACTTTCTCACATGCTGCACGCACCTATTAGATAAAGTAGTAAACGTGAATAGTTATAAATACATCTATGCAGTTGCAATCGAAGACGTAACTAGTTTATCAAAAATTTTGGCAGTTTTCTTATGACGATTTGTTTCATTTTTTCCTTTAAAATGTACCCTTGGCCTTCTAAATACATGGTAAAACTGAAAAAGCTTCTATAATGAACAGAAAACACGTACCTATGGTATATTAGACGTTGCGAAGTATAGGATTAAAGTGCAGTTACAGCTCAGTGTTGAAGATACTGTTATGAGAAGGGACTGCGTTTTACTGTAAACGGGCTCTCAAGGAGTGTAATAATGATATGTAATATTGCTAGATGGATGTATTTAATATTCAGTTGCAATAATAAATCACGTTAAAAAGAAAAAAAGAAAAAAAACCTTGTCCCAGGAATGATGGAGGGAAGATTGTGCCTCTTCCGGCAATGCCATCAGCCGACACTTCTCCTCCCTGATGGAGTTTGAGTTCAGCTCCAAGTCCCACGGGGCCCACTTGCCAGATCTAGAGACCGTAGCCCTGAATAAAGACCAGATTAAGGCGCGGCTTACACCTGACGGACGCGAGCCCAGCCCGCGCCTTGCAGCGAGTCCGCATTTTTGGAGAACACGAAGAAATAAGGGTATCGACTTACATCTAAGCGAGAGCGGGGCGATTCCGCGACGGGGAAAATTTCGCCCGCAGCATGTTGCGAGAGCTCGATGCTCGCAACTAACGGGGCGGGCCCGCCGTGAGTGAGGAGCAGGTAGAAATGAACCTCTAGTCCTACACCACCCGCCGACGGGGACGAGTGTTTTTCCGGTTTCTCCAAACTGCGTTTGATTTTTTATTTAATATGGATATCGACAGACTGATTGAAGTGGTCTAGCCGGAATAGCTGTGCCACCAAACGTAACATGCATGGTCATTTGAACTGCTTCAAGCAGCCCAATCGAGTTGCCTTGGCACCACATTTGGCCAAATCGTTTTTTTTTTCCCCTTCAATTTCAACAATTCTTGCAAGTTGGGACCTTCTCCTGGCATTGCTTCTACTAGAAAATTGAGGATGAGATCAAAAAATTGCTAATAAAATAGTCAATTTTTTTCATGCTCAGACGTGGCTTGCGCTCTCACAAATATCTAGTCATCCTCTCCGCCAACAAAAATGCTGAGTCTAATTCTGGCATGATTTTTTGGAAAACGAAATTGAGTCGCCACGGTACTGTCGAGGCAGAATGGAATTGAATCAGTGAGAATGACAACAGTACATGTCCCCAATCAGCTTATCGAGATATCAGGAGTCAGGTGGTATAAGTCCATGGACTCCTACTGTTTTTTCCCTCAATCATTTTCATTTAGGCTCTGTTCAAGCTTACCGAGTGTGGTTAGCATACTGCTCTTGTGCTCAATGCGTAGTTCTACTGGTTATAACCTACAAAAAGCCATTTTTCAACAATCTTCAAAAATAGACTTGTACTGTTTTTATTCTCATCGATTCAATTACACACGTCAAAAAAAGGTTTGCATTTTCCTGATTCAGTCAGAAATATGCAAGGGAAAAATTAAAGATTTGAATTTTTGAAAAGTGTATCTAATTACAAAATTGAAACAACAAAAAACACTTTATTTGGATTAATATATCCATTACATTTTTTCTTAACCTATTTCCGGCCACTGATGCATTTTTGCATCGTCAAAATAATGCATTTTTTAAATATTGAAATAGTGGAAAATTTTTGTAGAAGAATTTTTTCTCGTTCATACTGTTCCTAAACTATTCAAAAAACATTTTCTTCGACATTAGGGAGCTCAATTTTTTTGAAATTTTTTGGGCATTTTTTTTTTAAAGGAGGCCTTTTGGCCGAAAAAGCTTGATAATGGTGGCTCAAATTCTATCCTGAGCGTTCTGGGCCATGAGTCGAAACAGATTCCAGTCCATAAATAGATTTTTACATTTTACCTGGATATATATTTTTTTTAATGTAGATTTTCATTAATGAAATGGATAAAATACATCGATTTGGAAAACTGAGAACTCTGAAATCCTATAAAATGTGGAGCATTTTTGCTCTCGATTAGTGAGCAAATGATGCCTTATTTCGGCCGGCATTCTGTAAAATAATTCATCCTCCTCCTCCCATTACTCTGTTATTTCTACCTTCGGCTTGAAATGGTTTAAAAACCGACGAAAATTTACTTAAAATTAAGGTATTGCGGGGGTGTAGAAAGGGAGAAATTACAGTGGGTTATTTGCGAAGGACCTGCATAACCCTCATCAATCTTTCAAGTAACTATCCCTACCAATTACGAGGAAAATCGAACATCAGGCGATGAGAGAGTAATATGTCAAGTGGATGTTGCATAATATAGCTTCCTTGTCATCCAAAACATATTTGTTGTGTGTTCTTCTGATTGGAGTTTGTTAAAACTACCAAGTACCCTACCAAATCTAAGGAAAATCGAAGAGAGAGTCCACCAAAGAGAGAATCTTGATGAGAGCTGCTACCTCCACCAAGTGGGGGAGCGACGGGCCCGCGCAAGTGTAGGCGAAACACTGCGACGGTGTTTCCCCGCGGCGATCTTCAATTTCCGGGGGCCCGCGCCCGCGTCCGTCAGGTGTAAGCCGCGCCTAAGCGAGAGCGGGCGATTCCGCGACGGGGAAAATTTCGCCCGCAGCATGTTGCGAGAGCTCGATGCTCGCAACTAACGGGGCGGGTCCGCCGTGAGTGGGGAGCAGGTAGAAATGAACCTCTAGTCCTACACCACCCGCCGACGGGGACGAGTGTTTTTCCGGTTTCTCCAAACTGCGTTTGATTTTTTATTTAATATGGATATCGACAGACTGATTGAAGTGGTCTAGCCGGAATAGCTGTGCCACCAAACGTAACATGCATGGTCATTTGAACTGCTTCAAGCAGCCCAATCGAGTTGCCTTGGCACCACATTTGGCCAAATCGTTTTTTTTCCCTTCAATTTCAACACTTCTTGCAAGTTGGGACCTTCTCCTGGCATTGCTTCTACTAGAAAATTGAGGATGAGATCAAAAAATTGCTAATGAAATAGTCAATTTTCTTCATGCTCAGACATGGCTTGCGCTCTCACAAATATCTAGTCATCCTCTCCGCCAACAAAAATGCTGAGTCTAATTCTGGCATGATTTTTTGGAAAACGAAATTGAGTCGCCACGGTACTGTCGAGGCAGAATGGAATTGAATCAGTGAGAATGACAACAGTACATGTCCCCAATCAGCTTATCGAGATATCAGGTGTCAGGTGGTATAAGTCCATGGACTCCTACTGTTTTTTCCCTCAATCATTTTCATTTAGGCTCTGTTCAAGCTTACCGAGTGTGGTTAGCATACTGCTCTTGTGCTCAATGCGTAGTTCTACTGGTTACAACCTACAAAAAGCCATTTTTCAACAATCTTCAAAAATGGACTTGTACTGTTTTTATTCTCATCGATTCAATTACACACGTCAAAAAAAGGTTTGCATTTTCCTGATTCAGTCAGAAATATGCAAGGGAAAAATTAGAGATTTGAATTTTTGAAAAGTGTATCTAATTACAAAATTGAAACAACAAAAAACACTTTAACCTATTTCCGGCCACTGATGCATTTTTGCATCGTCAAAATAATGCATTTTTTAAATATTGAAATAGTGGAAAATTTTTGTAGAAGAATTTTTTCTCGTTCATACTGTTCCTAAACTATTCAAAAAACATTTTCTTCGACATTAGGGAGCTCAATTTTTTTGAAATTTTTTGGGCATTTTTTTTAAAAGGAGGCCTTTTGGCCGAAAAAGCTTGATAATGGTGGCTCAAATTCTATCCTGAGCGTTCTGGGCCATGAGTCGAAACAGATTCCAGTCCATAAATAGATTTTTACATTTTACCTAGATATATATTTTTTTTAATATAGATTTTCATTCATGAAATGGATAAAATACATCGATTTGGAAAACTGAGAACTCTGAAATCCTATAAAATGTGGAGCATTTTTGCTCTCGATTAGTGAGCAAATGATGCCTTATTTCGGCCGGCATTCTGTAAAATAATTCATCCTCCTCCTCCCATTACTCTGTTATTTCTACCTTCGGCTTGAAATGGGTTAAAAAGCGACGAAAATTTACTTAAAATTAAGGTATTGCGGGGGTGTAGAAAGGGAGAAATTACAGTGGGTTATTTGCGAAGGACCTGCATAACCCTCATCAATCTTTCAAGTAACTATCCCTACCAATTACGAGGAAAATCGAACATCAGGCGATGAGAGAGTAATATGTCAAGTGGATGTTGCATAATATAGCTTCCTTGTCATCCAAAACATATTGGTTGTGTGTTCTTCTGATTGGAGTTTGTTAAAACTACCAAGTACCCTACCAAATCTAAGGAAAATCGAAGAGAGAGTCCACCAAGGAGAGAATCTTGATGAGAGCTGCTACCTCCACCAAGTGGGGGAGCTACGGGCCCGCGCAAGTGTAGGCGAAACACTGCGACGGTGTTTCCCCGCGGCGATCTTCAATTTCCGGGGGCCCGCGCCCGCGTCCGTCAGGTGTAAGCCGCGCCTAACGTTCCTCTTGTTAGGACTTGGGTGGTCATCCACTCTAGGATGAATAGTGGGTAACCAGCCTGAATCGGATCCTTGGCTGAACTGCCATGCCATATCCCAAAATAAGTAATAGTTGCTCCAATCACCTTCATTTGATTTCGCTGTATGTTGGGAAGAGCTGCTGCAGCTTATAATAGTGCGTCGACTTCATACTTCTGAATTTTGGCAGCATTGAATCTATAGGTTCGATGATTACCAAGTAGGGTGAGCAGATTATTGGTTAAGTAAAGTTATTGACAAGCGAGTAGGTTAAATGGACTAAATCGTGTACGTAAGTGAAAATATCGATTGGCCTACTGGGAATGTTTATTCTGGTTAGAGTAAACAACCATCTCAGGCTGCATTTTCGTACGAGTAAACTCCGTAGAGTAAACTCCCATTCCTGACGTCACCGGCTGTCTTCCAAAAGGCTGGCCGTAAAAGGCTTCCTGCTCATCTCAATTACCAGTACCACGGTCGAGGGGAGCCTTAGGCTAAGGATGCATCGACCTCGGTCAAAGCATCACCTGCCTGCCCCTCAGTTGTGGTTGGATTCGTGGTGGTCGTGGTTGAGCAAACCCTACTTCATGGGCTTGTACCAAGAAGGCTACAAGGGGAGAGATGGCCTCCTCAGGGGCTAGTCCCCTGAAGATGTCTCTCAGCATGTGAGTTCTGCTATGAACTCGGGTACCAACCTGTCTAGTTGGTAGAACCTTAGCTAGAAGGTTCGGCCTAACCGGTGGTGTTAATACAAACAGGTACCGAGAGGAGCTGATAGTTATGACTAGCTCCCCTGGGGCTCCCAGGTGGTGAGTTCCTTCCACTCCCTCGATCACCCTGCTAGGGTTTTCGGGGTTTCATCTATCTGCTTGCAGATGGAGAGGGTTGCGAAATCCTGTTTGGATCGGCTCTCCTTAAAACCAAATAGTAGTTATTTGTCTTCCAAAGGGAAGATCAGAATTTGTTCTGATGATTTCACTCATGGCAACTTATTCTCTCACCCGCTTAAGTGGAGCGGGGTTCACCAATGACCCAACCCGAAATATTATCAAGACCTGCGATACAGCCTTCGAGCGGTCAACAATCCAGATAATCTCCTGGGCCGACTGGCTTTCACTTGAGTGATTGACGGGAACCTTTCCTTTAAACAGGTTCTGGTTTTAAGGCTCCAATCATATGGGGAGGACCCTTCATTTACGGGCATCCATTTCACATGGGACCTCAACTCCAATTGTCTTTCATTGGAATCTTGCGAAGTAGTTAGTCTCTGGGTGACAGATACTTACTTTTTTCGAAATAGGACTACGGCAGAAGCCATAGTACAGAAAAAATCGAGACTAAGGCCTCAGAAGATTGGGATAACTCGAAACTGTACCTCTAGTCACCATAACAATAGTTTCACCAAAATACAGTTGCTGGATACAGAGGAGAGCTAAGTTGGCACAATTGTTTTACTTGGGATCTTACTGGGTTTTGTATTGAAACTAGGCTAATGCAGATTGTCAAAGAGATATTCGACAGTTATCTGCTGGTAGTAAAATTAATATATTGTGGTTTTGGACTTTTTATTTTATTTAAGAGGGGTTTTATTGTCAATAAAAGTCCCATGTGGTTTTCTATCACTTTTATTCGTGGAGAGCTTTCAACAACCCTCTGGTTGTCAATGTCAATCCTAGACATCAGAAAGGAGGAAATACTAAAGGAAATATTAAAGGTAACAGGTATTTTGGAACTATGGAGTCGAATAAGAAGTGAGAAATGGCTTTCCTAAACCAGGGTGAACGGATGAAAAGAAGATTCAGTGTTTACCAATAGCAAGAGGACAAGATTTCTGTATGGAGGACAAGTAGCCACTCCTGCAGAAAACTAACAAAATGGTGGTTTGTTGTCACAAATGGGTCGCCATTGTCCTCCCCACTTCGGGACTCATCCAGGACTTATCCTTCAGAATACCTGTTACCATTGTCACCTGCATAAGTATTTCTTTCCATTCTGTTGTCTAGGATTGAGAATGACAACCAGAGGGTTTTGAAAGCTCTCCACGAATAAAAGTGATTATTGGAAACAACAAATGACTTTTATTGTCAAAAAAACCTCCTATTTGGGTAATAAAATTGTTAGTCTTCACGTATTGATCCAGCCTGTCGGTCTGAGGCTCTGTCACTGATGTCAGGTGGGCCGTCGCCTCGGGCGACTTGGATGTTATCTTGATGGAAGCAAACTGCGATACAAACCGAGAGATGCGTCTCTATTGTCAGACCGGAATGCCGATGTTGATTGAAGCATTTGGTCAATAGTAGCAACGCGGGGCTCCGACGTCCCTAATGAGGCTTGGGATATCATGATGGGATCCCATCATGCGGTTTCAGTTTACATGTATACCATCGCGGACGTCTAGCCCGACTAGCGGTGATGAATACATCAGTTACGAATGGCCTATTATTATAGCTGAGGCTTTTGTTGGGAATCTATTGTTGTTGATTAATCGTTGATGTACGACCTCAGTTTGTGGCACCGTAATCTCAATACTCATCATGCACGCTGTGCGACGGCCGACGGTACACAAAGACAGTCGAATTCTGCAAGGCCTCATGAATGCAACGAAAACCCTTGAGAAATATTCACTATGGAAGAGGAATCATATTCGTGCAGCAGGTCATACGAAAAAGTCAAAGAATTTCGAACACAATTTTGTTCATGTTTGTTGACATAGAAAGTTTCATAAATTGAAACATTAAAATATTCATTTTACGGTTTTTGGTTTATTATTTTCAATAATGAACCTTTGGAATCGACCAAGAAAAAAAAAAATTTAACACCCCCTCAAAATTTGATGGTTTACGTTTCAAGGTACGTAGAATCCAAAAATCGAATAAAAATTTGGCCGTCCGTCCGCCGTACGCCATACGCCGTACGTGGCACTTTTGCCACTTAGCATTGACCGATTTTGATGAAAGTTGGTATGTAGGCTCCATTTGGGGTCTAGTTGTGCCCCGAAGCTTTTGGTTGATGTAGGTCACTCCTAAGGGTTCCAAAAACAATTTTTGAAATTTTGAAAACGCCCTAACGCAAAAAATTTCGATATAAAGTATTGTTTTTCCTTCAATTTAAGATTCTATAGAATTTTTAGAATTTTTTGAGACCACGCGGAGCTCTGTAGGACAAACCGTTCACTCCCTACGAAAATTTAAGGATTTATATTGAAATGTATATATATATAAATCAAAACACGAGTGTGAATCGCAAAAGAGGCCTAATCTCCGTTCAAATTAGAGCTGACCAAAATGCGATCAATGGTTGGTGATTTTGATTTTTTTGATTTTTTTCTTCTTTTTTCTTCATATTGGATGGTTGGTGATTTTGTAGACGAGTGATCTATATAAAAATAATAAACCGTTGTGTAATAATTTGCAGCGTTTTTTGTCAGTATCCGAATAGTATTGAGTTATTTCAATTACTTTCATTAGCGAATTCTTTTCTTTCTTTATCATACCACGTAGGAAAATCTATCGGCTTTGCAAATTTGAAAGAATTTCCTAAATTCATAGAAACACCAATGAGCCACGTTTTGGAAAAAGTAAAACAGGGGTAAATAGAGCCATAGCGCCGGGGGAAATAGCTCCACAATTTCGAAGCTAGGAAGAAGAAACGGGTGTAAGAGAATGAGAAAGACAGTTTTGTAGACAGCGCTGGACTGTGACAGTGACATCAATGAGGAAGATACCGGGTTCATGTGTTTATATTGAACAGATACAACCGCTGGACAGATGGAAACTGCTCAGAAAGAATTGCAAACAGATGAGTCTAAGCAGCAAGAGGTACATAAAATTAATACACGGAAGCAACTGCTAGGGACCAAAGTTTTTAGGAAAGAAAAAGAAGAAAATAAGGAGCGGTGTTCCAGATGTGGATTTTATCATGGGAGGGATAGAACATGTCCAGCAAAGGGAACAACCTGTTACAACTGCACGAAAATAGGTCATTTTTCGAGAATGTGTAGAGCAAATAAGAAGGTTAGACAAGTCTCCAAGAATGAGCCACATGGAGAACCAACAGATAGTAGCAGTGACTCTGAAAGCGACAAAAGAGGTATCAAAAAAGTAGAACAGAAAGCTAGAACAAACTCAAGCTAAGATTCTAGTAGAACTAAACGGAATATCAACAAATATGGAATTCGACTCTGGAGCAAGAGCTTCAATAGTAAGTAGTAAACTTTGGAGATATACAAGGTGTAAGCCTAACTGGTCTGCCATACGGTACCAGTCGATTCTACAACTAATTTGCAACAAAAAATGTCTCATAGCAATTTTTTTTTAAACTCTTCGTTTTCGAGTTATTTTAATTTTAAACTTTTTTTTTTCGTGATTTTGACCTTATGTCATTAAATCGGTCATAACTCCGTTAATTAGCTGTGTAAATTACAATTTGAGGATACCGTTGGAAAGAGCATTAAATTTCCTATCGGATAGATGCCTTAACTTTTTTTTTGAGTCAAGGTTTGAGATATGAAAAAGTCCTCTAAAAAGAGAATTTTACGTAATTTTGGAAACCTTGCATTTTTCAATCGCAAATTGAACTACGAGGATCAATATTTTTTCAAGATGCAAGAACAGTGAAAACTGCGCCAGAATCTCAGCTTTCTAATGGTATAATTAAAACATATTCTACAACCGAATTTAGGGGAGAATTTTGTGTTTGAACGCGGAAAAACGTGCATTTTTTCAACGAAATCGGCTCTCCGCCTAGTCGATCTGAGGGGTCGGACGACAGCAGTGGGTGGGTTGGCGCCGCAGTAGACCGCGAGGCCTCCGGAAAGGGGAGGCCAGAGCGCTGATTTCGTTGAAAAAATTCACGTTTTTTCGCGTTCAAACACAAATTTCTCCCCTTAATTCGGTTGTAGAATATGTTTTGATTATACCATTGGAAAGCTGAGATTCTGGCGCAGTTTTCACTGTACTTGCATCTTGAAAAAGTATGAGTTTTCGGAGTTCAATTTGAGATTGAAAAAATGCGAGGTTTCCAAAATTACGTAAAATTCTCTTTTTTGAGGACGTTTTCATAACTCAAACCTTGATTCAAAAAAAGTTAGGGCATCTATCCGATAGGAAACTTGATGCTCTTTCCAACGGTATCCTCAAATTGTAATTTACACAGCTAATTAACGGAGTTATGACAAATTTAATGACATAAGGTCAAAATCACGAAAAAAAGTTTAAAGTTGAAATAACTCGAAAACGAAGGGTTTTAAAAAAAATCGCTATGAGACATTTTTTGTTGCAAATTAGTTGTAGAATCGACTGGTACCGTATGGCAGACCAGTTAGGCTTACACCCTGTATAGGAACTCCAAAGCTAGACCAGACAACATCAAAATATCTAGCTTATGGAAACAATGCTTTGGACGTTATGGGGGAATGTAAAATGAAAGTGAAAATACAAGAAAAAACAAAACTTCTCAAAGCTGCCGTAGTTAGAGGTAATGATACAACTTTATTTGGATTACCGTGGATCATGGCGTTTGGGATGGAACTACCGAAGAATGTAAAAATCAGGAAGGTCGTTGAAAAAAAGGTCAAGGATACGCTAGGAAAAGAAAAAAATGAAGAAGCGAGACTAATTCGTGAGTTTCATGAGGTTTTTGACGGACAGTTGGGTATAATAAAGGATTGGAAGACTTCGGGTTGAATTCAAGATGAAAAGTAATTCATTTGTTTATAGAATCATCTAAGTAACGTAGCTGGTAACCTAAACACTGACATCTGCTACTATGTAGTTTCTTGTAATCCTACACAGAGGAGGGACGATTTCAAATTTGAGTGATTTCCCTTTGAAAAGGTGAAAGAATCTATGGTTTACATCCATTTATTAACTTGTGGGGAGGTCCGAAGTTTTAGGCTCTATTTACCCGTCTCCCCTACAGTTCTTCCAAATTTTCTGACTTTTTATCAATACTGACTTAATGAACCGATCATTTTAAATAAAATCAAACAATATAGAAATAACATTAAACGAGGTATGAAAAGAGAGTAAAAATTCCTCATTCGAGAAATAGGTAACTACTCATTTAGAAAACCAGGTCAATGCACAGTTTATGAAGCAATTCAGAATTGTAATTACAGGCGCTCACAGAGAAGATCGATAGACAATATTGACAAAGGCGATATTATAATATATAGCCTATATAAAAAAGAAAGGAAGGAGAATTTATACGATCGCCAGGACCCTATTTGAGCTTAGGCATTCCGGGAGGGGTTATCCCAAGTCTCGCTTTACCGCTATCCTGAGAAGCCATATTTATTGCTGAGGCTGGGGACAAGAAATCGAAAGAAATTACCGGAGAGAGATTCCTGTTGAACGCAGCGATATATCACGGGATGATGGCTGTATCGTAAAGATGGAACTTTAGATCGATTGGGAATCCACTTATTATTCTGATGTGCGCCTATTCTTAACGACGGTACTTAAAAATGTTTGCTTAATATACGGAAACTTTGATCACTGCGTACCACGGCGCTTTCCTAGAAATTTATGTGAGATCCTTTTGGTTTATTATTTTCAATAATAAGCCTTTGGAATCGAGCAAGAAAAAAAAATTTAACCCCCCCTCAAAATTTGATGTTTTATGTTTCAAGGTACGTAGAATCCGAAAATCGAATAAAAAAATTTCCGTCCGTCCGCCGAACGCGGCACTTTTCTTAGCAACACTGGACCGATTTGGTTCAAATTTGGTATATGGGCTCCAATAATAGTGAGCATGAAGTAACACCTTTGAACTCAACAAAAACTTCAATCAGCTCAAATTCGGTGTTTTTGATGAGTTCAAAGGTGTTACTTCATGCTCACTACCACATTTACGAATAATGCGTATTTTATGTACGTAAAACGAAGGTTTTCTTCAAAAAATCCACTTTCTAGCAGTCGGAATCATTCGAAAGTATCACTATTTCATTCAGCGTAAAAAATTACATAGGAAATTATATCAAAATCGTCAAGCCATCTTGAGATCGAGGGGGACCATAAACCGATTAAAACACTGGATTTGCTTGTAAAACACACGTTTTCTGTCATTCAAACTTCATTTACTCTTCCAATTTGAATGTTAAAATGAAAAATTGATAGACCGTTGGAAAGCTGACAATTTGAGCATGTTTTATCCGAAGAGCTCCCATCAAAATAGGCAGGAATTTAGAGTGAAAACTTTGGTCGAAGAAAGTCAAGTTTAGAAAAATTTGTAAAGTTGGCTTTTTGACTTGATTTTTTGAAACTATTTTATTGCTGAAATATTTTTATTTTGCTCTAGGTAGCTTAGGAATTTAACGCTCTTTCTAACGGTGTAGTCAGAATCGAATTTTCAGGAGAAATAAGGGAGTCATGATCATATCAGTGCCGTAAGGTCGAAAAAGCGAGAAAAAAAAACTTTAAAGTGAAAAAAAAGAATTTTGAGTGGGTTAAAAGAAAATTGCTAAGAGACATTTTTTGTTGGAAATACTTTGTAGAATCGAACCCTGAAGTTATGACCAACTTAAGTGTAGACACCCTGTATATGAAAATAGGGTGTGCGCCTGGGCAGGAAAAACTGTTTATTGTTATTTTTAATCTAAGGTAGACCTCATTCTGAGAATTTTGACACCAACCGACCGATTTTGACCTTCTAGCGTGTGTAAATCTTTTCCTATGAATTTTTAAAGTTTCGACCGTTTATGACGTCACACAGTGCTGGGGGGTCCCGTGACGTCATAAACGGTCGAAACTTTGAAAAATCATAGAAATAGATCTACTCACGCTAAAAGGTCGCGGTTGGTGCCAAAATTCTCAGGATGTAGTCTATTTTCGATTAAAAATCTAAAAAAAAATCAAGGCGCACCCCCCATTTGTGCTATACCTTATTTTACAGTGAAGGCCAATGGTGCCTTCATCCAGCTGTACCCGGTTTGGAGGAATAGAAATATTTTCCTAGGGGCGAAGCTGCGTCTGTTCAATACAAACGTTAAGTCGGTTGCGAGACCTGGAAGGTGACTAGTTTGCTTACAAGCAAGTTACAGGTTTTCGTCAATCGCTGCCTTAGACGTATCAACTTCTCGAGAGAACTGACCAAAAGTCTATCTGATCAGAGATATATGGAGCGGAAATGGAGATGGACAGGCCACACGCTTTGCATGGATGAATCATCCATTGAAAAGAGGGTGTTTGACTGGAACCCTCAGGGTAACAGAAGGAGAGGACGACCACGAACGTCTTAGAGGTGGCCTGTGGAGTCAGAAGCTAGACAAGCCGGGAAGTCAAATCTTTGGCACCAAACCAAAAAGCAACAAAAAAAAAAAAAAAAAAAAATCGAAAACGGCGAAATTTTGTTACGGCCCTATGCTCCTCTAAGGAGTTACAGGAAACAAGTCAAGTTATTTTACAGTAACACAATTTTACAGCATCCTCAAATAGAATAACGTGCGAAATTAGATGGAGTGAAAATATTTACTTGTACTAGCAGAAATACTGATGAAGTCCCCAATCTAAACTCAAGTTTTCACAATCATCTTGGAAGTTTTCCGAGTTGATAAACAACCACACGAATAAGTAGATGATTTTTAACTTTTTCAAATCGTTATGAAGTAAGAAATCTGCTTTTCTGGGGACCATCTCTCGCATCAATCCTGGAAATTTCATCATCAGTAACACAGAGTAACAACATAGATCAGGAACCAAACTTGGTCAAAGAGCTCGGAAACGCGAAATGGAAGTGGAAATATTGATTTTGAAGGACCCAAATTTTTTGACTTGCTACAGTATCTGGTCCTCTTGATTATCTGGTATCTGGTAGGACTTATTAGAGAGTTATTCATCAACTATCAATAAAAGTTAAGAGGGTCTCAGTCGGTCGCCGTTCGTTCCTCGTTCGGGGTCAGTATTTCCCTAAATTGCAGGCGCTCAAACCTTAAAAGTTGTACCTAAATTTTAAATTTTCAAGGTTTTTGAAATTCATTAGTGCAGCAGTCTAGGGAATTGAAAAACTAAAAGATTGCTGCTGTAATAATCAAAATTGAACAAAAATAGGAAAAACCTGAATAAGCGGTTTTTCCCATTTTTCTTTGGGAATTAATGTTCAATTTTGATTATTCCAGCGGCAATCTTTTAGTTTTTCAATTCCTTAGACTGATGCACTGATAAATTTCAAAAATCCTTGAACATTTCAAATTTAGGTACAAATTTTAAAGTGAGCGCCTGCAATTTAGGGAAATACTGACCCGGATCGAGTAACGAGCGGCGACCGACTAAGACCCCCAAACGTTATCGGAAGGACATCACATTCCAGAACGAATGAAACCAATCTTTAAATTTTGAAGTTGATCATACCACACCAACCTTTGTGCTGAAGAACGCTAATAACATCTTTGAATACCTAAGTATGTACTTTTCAATTCTGACCTCATCACAGTGAAGCAATTATCAAAGAACCATAGAAGAGACATCCTTCCTAGAGTCCAACAGAATCAAGGCTTGAGGATTCAATACAAAACTACCTACAACTGGTCTGGCGTATGGACACCATGAAAAGAGAGTTCCTAGAAGGTTCGATTTGGCTTTGATACGATAGGATACCCTCGATCCGGTGATACGTATTGAAGATGCGTCCCGAACCTACTTGGAACTCTCTATTTCTCCATTTCCATGGTCGCAACAGTCCTTCTGTTTGTGTTCCCTGCGCACAACGCACTCAATTGAAAATCCATAACCATTATAATTTAATTGCGTAACCGATCCCTTCTCCCCCTTTCGCGGATGAGTTGAACGGCAATTTCACCCTTCAAGACCCTCACAAAGCGACAGGTGTTTTCAACCTTTGTGAACCGTAAACTTATTGGGAGAGACAAACTTAGTCGGTTGAGTTGAATCTGGAAGCAGATTTAGAACTCTCGTGAGTTGCAGACCCCGTTCAACCAAATTGAGTGAGCCGAACTGGGGTGGAAAACTTATCACCTGTTACACAGCTGGGTAATTTGGGGTAAGAAAAACTCAACGAAGAACAAAGTCAAAATTACTAAAATCCAACTTTTTCCAATAAGGAAAAAAAAATCTTAACTTTTCTGTCGAGTCTACCAGAAAGGGGTGCTGGAAGGTAAAACTACTCGAACAAGATAATCCGAAAGGAAAAAGTTTTAATTAACACGTTAGTGATCTTCTAAGCAAAAGCGTCACCATCGCCCGTTCTTCTATTCACCACTTTGACTCTGAGGGTCCGCCCTCCATTCACGGCCTCTCCGTTCCCTCAAATTATTAGACTTGGAAGAATTTTAATTAAATTAAGATTTTAATTAATGCCGGTAAAGGCATAATTCAGGGCGGCGGCTTCTTCACGCGGATTCTGACTGGAGTCGTTTTTACCGTGGGGCGCCATTCAGACGGGAGGCGAATTTAAGCTTTCAAGGCCTTGATGGGTCTGCGGTATCACAGAATGTAATGGAACGAAAACGATGAGGATCAGCTGAAAGCAGTCTTTTTTCGCGAACGTTGATCGGCGTTTATATCATCTACCTTGAGGGTCTTTTGGTATGCTAATTTTAAGGATCCAGTGGAATTTCGAATGATTAGAAGTAACCCGTGAGGCGGTTCTAATTGTATTGAAGTTGTCCCACGCAAATTAATGAGGAATGTGATCGATTTTGAGGTGTGCCAGTGAAAAAGTATGTTGCTCTCCAAAGACATCAAACGACGAGGGTGGATCTAGGGGTCAGGAACAGGCGTGCATCATATCCAAACCTAGATGGAGCCATTAGACCTCTCAGCAAGGGACTTGAGCATGCATCCTCTTTTATTACACCTGAGGCGATAATCAGCATAGTTTGGTGCTCCGGTATCTAACTTTGGTCTGATTATGATGCATTACTGATTCCTGGAGTCAGAACCTTGAGGGATGTGATGGAACCATTAGACCTCTCAGCAAGGGACTTGAACATGCATCCTCTGTCTTTACATATGAGGCGATAACTAGCATAGCTTAGTGCCTGCAGTATCCAACTTTGGTCTAATTATGATCCATTACTGATTCCTGGAGTCAGAAGCAAGAGTGAATCATAATGTCAGACTTAAAGATCCAGGAGCCTTGAGGGACGTGACGGGGCCATTAGACCTCTCAGCAAGGGACCTGAACATGAATCCTCTCTCTTTACATCAGAGGCGATAATCAGCATAGCTTAGTGCCTCCAGTATCTAACTTTGGTCTGATTATGATGCATTACTGATTCCTGGAGTCAGAACCTTGAGGGATGTGATGGAACCATTAGACCTCTCAGCAAGGGACTTGAACATGCATCCTCTGTCTTTACATATGAGGCGATAACTAGCATAGCTTAGTGCCTGCAGTATCCAACTTTGGTCTGATTATGATGCATTACTGATTCCTGGAGTCAGAACCTTGAGTCAGGGCCTTGAGGGATGTGATGGAGCCATTAGACCTCTCAGCAAGGGACTTGAACATGCATCCTCTGTCTTTACATATGAGGCGATAACTAGCATAGCTTAGTGCCTCCAGTATCCAACTTTGGTCTGATTATGATGCATTACTGATTCCTGGAGTCAGAACCTTGAGTCAGGGCCTTGAGGGATGTGATGGAGCCATTAGACCTCTCAGCAAGGGACTTGAACATGAATCCTCTTTCATTACATCTGAGGCGATAATCAGCATAGTTTGGACCTGTCCTGGCAAGGGAATTGAACATGAAACCCCTGTCTTTACATCTGAGGTGATAATCAATGCCTCCAGTATCCAAATTTGGTCTGATTATGATCCTTTACCGATCCCTAGAGTCAGAAGCAAGAGTGAATCATAATGTCAGACATAGAGATACAGGAGCCTTGAGGGATGTGATGGAGCCATTAGACCTCTCGGCAAGTGACTTGAACATGCATCCTCTGTCTTTACATATGAGGCGATAATCAGCATAACTTAGTGCCTCCAGTATCCAACTTTGGTCTGATTATGATGCATTACTGATTCCTGGAGTCAAAGCAAGAGTGAATCATGATATCAGACTTAGAGAGCCTGGAGCCTTGAGGGATGTGATGGAGCCATTAGACCTCTCGGCAAGGGACTTGAACGTGAACTCTCAGTCTTTACATATGAGGCGATAATCAGCATAGCTTAGTGCCTCCAGTATCTAACTTTGGTCTGATTATGATCCATTACTGATTCCTGGAGTCAGAAGCAAGAGTGAATGATAATATCAGACCCAGGAGCCTTGAGGGATGTAATGGAGCCTTGAGGGATGTGATGGAGCTATTAGACCTCTCGGCAAGGGACTTGAACGTGAATCCTCTGTCTCTACATCTGAGGCGATAATCAGCATAACTTAGTGCCTCCAGTATCCAACTTTGGTCTGATTATGATCCTGTACTGATTCCTGGAGTCAGAAGCAATAGTGAATCATAATGTCAGACTTTGAGATCGAGGATGTGATGGAGCCATTAGACATCTTTTGACGAGTTCTAGAAATTTAATGAAAAACTCTCAATCTGGAAGATCTGCCTAACAAATAGGGTGACCATGCATCCTCAATGCATACCAACGCTGAACCTTTAAGGAGGTACGAGAGTTCTTTACGTTTTTGATTCGGACTTGAGAAAGCAACACTCAAAAACAATTTATTGACAAATGAAAGAACATTTGACAAATCCATACCATCCTGAATAAAACCCTTGATAAACAACAATGATTGTTTTTCTGTGTGTGAAAAAAACGAAATCTTGTGCACACAGCGTCGCCAAAATGTCTAAGGTTTTCTAAGGCTTTTATAAGTTTTCGTTCTAAGGTGGAGAGTTATTGTACGAATTACATTTGGTGATGATTGGCTTTACTGTATTGGGTCGGGACAAACAGACAGACAAACAAAGTTGATATTTGTACGAGTAAATTAGTGTAGATGTGACTCTTGGCGATTATGAAGATTATGGCGATTATTGCCCTTCAATATAACTATTATTATCAAATTGTTGGTTACGTCAAGAAATATAATATCTCTATTTATGATTTTATTGAGCGGTTTAGACTCAGATCCTTTTAAGCAACGGATGTAGAAGCTCCTATTCAAGAGAATTCCAACCTATACACCGTAATCTTGAAAAACGGTGCTTACTGTAGTCTGCTTTGAGGGACGATATTCCAATTTTTTTCAAATCCTCGCGACGATTCCGATATTGGCAGAATCAGCATAATTAGAGTACATGCGCGTTACAATGAGAGGGATTCCGTAATAGGATTTACAGCTTCAACAAAGCCGTAGCAAGGGGATGGAGTCCCAATCTAAATCGAAGGAAATCGCAAGAGGATTAGGATCCTTTAGCCGGGCAAGAAGGACGTGGGATGAGGATTTGAAGGAAGGATTTAGAATTGAGGGATACAAGGGAGAGGCGCGTGGCCGTATCGACGGCTGAGAGGGCGGTATTTGCATTTAATTAGGCGGTTACCAGTCGTTGGTTCGTGGGTGTCAGGACGCACGTGCCGTATCCTCGGGACCCCCCATATGGCTTCCGAACGCAACCTGCGTCGTCTGCCGTATGAATACCAATCGCCGTATTATCAGCGCTTACGGTGTCCCACCTCGCGTTTCCGGCTTATTTGAAACCAGGTACCTTCTTAAGGATGGGGTGTGCGCATTTTCTATTTTTAATCTCATCCACTCGACTATAAGTCACTTCGTAATGTCAAAAAGACGCTGCAAATTATAACACAAGGTTTATTATTTTTCTATATTTCTCACTCGCCTGCAAGGAAAACAGCTTTGCCATTGTCACTACCTACAAACCATATTTTACCTTCACAATCACGTTTATTTAGAAGAAATAAGCGCTTCACACTCAATGCGAAGACATAGGGAGTTGCGGGTACCTTCATTAGGAAATTTGAATACTGTTGCTAAGAGCGGAAAACTAAGTACAACTCGAAGAAACGAACAGTGATCGCATTTTGGTCAGCTTAGGGATGGAATATCGAATGAAATATATCGATATACTGATCAAATGATATATCGTCAATGAGATATGGATACCTACGATATATCGGAGAAAATATATCGATATTTCGATATATCGGACTAGGAAAACTTGTTGAAGTAGATACGTGAGTTAAAAAACGTTTTAAAGCAATACAGACAATCATTTTGGAAGAAATTTATCGATGTACTCACAAATCGAAAGATTCACATGGAAAAAATCTTAGAAGTTAGTATTTGAACCTCTCAAGTCTGATGGTTACGTTACAAGGTATGTAGGGATGGCAAATCGAGTGAAATATTTCCGAAGATCTACATGAAAATCTAATTGAAGTAAGTAAGTAGGTGAACTGAAAAGTTACTAATATCATTTGGAAGAAATACATCGATATACTCGACATATCGGAAGATCTACTCGGAAAAAACGGTTGAAGTAAGGTCGAGTATTTACCTGCTTTAAGTAGTTACTGGATATGAATTATCGAAATTATCATACCTAGTTGAAAAAGTGCGAAAATGTCATGGTTGTCAGAGCACTACGTCAGTAGCAAAGGGTTTTGGGGGTTGCAAATTTGTATAAGTATTGTTTTAAATCTGGACGCGCCTCCATTACTTTTGGCATAGGTTCAAATAATTGAGACTTGAGCGCCACTGTAGTGTAAACCATCATGATTTAGGGATGGTGTATCGTTATAAAAGTATCGATATTTCGTATCGATACTGTATCGTATCTGAGTATCGATATCCCAAGTATCGTTAGGCTTGAGTATCGATATTTTAAAATATCGAGTATCGATACTTAGTGTCACAAATTAATGAATATTGTCCAATATTCCCAAGAAAAGTAATTTCTTCAACAATGTTTTTTTCATTTTTCACTATCAAGAGTCCAAGAAGAGTGATTTTCCCTCCTTATAAACGTTATTTTTGCAACCAAAGAGTAATGATCAAAAGCCTCTCTACCTTCTTTCATTTTTTTTTGCCATTATGTTGAATTTTCCGCGAGACATGTATCGATATTCGATATTTAGAAATAACGGATCCAAAGTATCAATATCCAAAAATATCGGATCCAAAGTATCGATACCCATCCCTATCATGATTAAGGTGAAGTCAACAGCCTGAAATCAACCCATCACGAAGGTACCTACAAAATTAGGAATAAAATTACTTGATGTTTTTACAGGTACAGGCGTCCCTTCTCATCTATTCATTTTAATATTAATTTTTACTTGTTGAAAACTAGTGGCGATATATCGGTAAATTTATCGATATTGACCGATAATATCGGTTCGATATAAATACATCGATATATCAAACGTGACGGATCGATATATTTCATAATATGGAAATATATTATATTTCCATCCCTAGGTCAGCTAAAGTCTAAACGGAGAATAGGCCTCTTTTGCAATTCACGCTCATTTTTCTGATTTATCGTAAGATCAACCCTTAAGTTCTCATAGGAAGCGAACGGTTGGTCCTATAGAGCTCTGGGTAGTCTCATTCGACTCTAAAACTTCAATACTATTTTAAAAAACCAATAAGCCAGGGGGTTAAAAAAAATGTCTAGGTCGAATCCAAAGGTTCATTAGGTATTGAGAATTATAAACCAAAATATTATCCTCCTATTCCTTCTAGATGTTCCATTAATTTTCGACTACCGAGAAGATTTGTATTCGTGCTAATAGGTAAAAATAATTTGGGTCTTCTAAAATTAAAATTTCCACTCGGATTTTGCGTTTTACAGCTTTTGGTCCATTATTTTCAACATTCACCTTTTAAATTGAACAAAAAAGAGTTGTTTTACGTTTCAAGGGATGTTTGAATCCGAGTTCAAGAAAAAATACCGATGCAAGCGGCACTTTCCCGAGTTGACCTTATCTTAAGAACATCAAATAATGCGACACCAATTGATAAGATTGGGGAATATATCGTAACCAATACGGCACACTATTCAATTTTTTTTTTTTTTTTTTCACTCGAGAACTAACGAATCGGCTTAAAACTTGTATATTTAAGCAGAGCATAATTAAAGTTCATTCATCGCAAGATGCATTTTAATGGGGTTTGTTATAAATGGATACTACTGGATACTATGGATACTACTTTTATACTGGATTAGAAATTTCACGAATTTGACTATTGAGCTTCAACAAATGGAAACAGCGAGGTTTATTTCGTTTCGATAACCAAGAAATAATATTTGGATTACAGGAACACTATCAAGTTTATTCTGGATTATTCAGATATAATTAAAATGAAACAGTAGAAACTACTTAATACAATAATGAGATTCGCTAGTTTGATATTGTTGGAAATGACCCATATACTATATCTCATTATTGTATTAAGTAGTTTCTACTGTTTCATTTTAATCTGCATATTATGCAGATTCGTAAATTATTACCATACTGTAGTTGGAAAACTGTGGAAGATAATAAGGCAGTTCGGAGGGGTTTGGAAGAGTTCGGAGGGGTCTATTCGCCTCTATCCTCCCCTTTTCAGCTCCGATTTGGTTCCAAACTTGTTCCGGACTGCCTCTTCGAACAGACCCAGGGCCGGAAGTTAGGCAACGACCCGCACGACCGCTCGGTCATGCGTTCTGTTGCCTATCCAGTTACTCCTGATCAGGTGAACTCTATTATATCGATATTCTCAATGAAGGGTCAATGGTTCGGGTTTAATCATTAAATGATTGAGAACAAATTTTGTTCTCTTGAGAGATGAATTGTTATTAGATACGAAGCATTTTCCAATCAAACAAAACCTTTTCTCTACGAAACGAAACCATGTGCCAATTAAATGAAACCTTGTTCGAATTGATAACTTTTTCGAACCATCCAGAAAAAAATGACATTTTATTCTGATTTTGGCTAAACAAGGTAATACATAGGCACCACAAAATTAATTTAAAGAAGCTGGGGTCCAGCAGGCAGTTTGACCATCATGTTTATGACGAAGTTGGTGATTGACGAAGTATGTCCCAAATTACGTAAAATTCACTTTTCAGAGGGATTTTTCATGTCTTAAACCTTAACTCATAAAAAAGGCAAGGCATCTATCCGATAGGAAATTTAATGCTCTTTCCAACGGTATCCTCAGATTGTAATTATCACAGCAAATAAAGGAGTTAAGACCAATTCAATAACTTACGGTCAAATTCACGAGAAAATGTTAAAACTAAAATAACTCGGAAACGAAGTTGTTGTAGAATTGACTTGTGCAGTATGGCAGACCAGTTAGGCTTTCACCTTGTATAATACACACGGCTTTCTGTAAACTCCGTTGATGTATGATATGTGAAGTATTATTTAAGAATAGAAAAAATTAAGTGAAAATACGAAGTATTGACAGGAGATGGACAGGAACCCACATGATCCCATTAATGCATAATGTGTCCCATAGCTAGACGTTCCTAGTTGTAGTTCCAATGAGATGTGTAATTTGCACTATTTTCCCCTGTTAGATATTGTTTAGTTGACTTTTCGCAAATTCGCAATAACGAGATGGCGGGTTATTTCCCCTGATTATCCTTTGTTAATGATTCACTAGGGAGCATTAACCTATTGCTATTCTAGAGTGAAATTAATCGGAGGCAGTTCCATTAGTTCGAACCACATCAATCTAATGTCGACCTTTGTTGTGAGGGCAGGCGAACCAATAAACAGATCGCTATGCAGCTCAATAATAGTAATAATAATAGTAACCAATTACCCTACCTAATTTGCATCGAAGTTGATCCACGTCCTTGTGTGCTGAGCCAACGCAGCATCCATTAGCGTAATTACAAAATGGTCACTCATAACGGGTAGTTTCATAATGGAAGTCATAAAAGTAGTGGAATACATTTGATGTTTATAAATCAGTTTTTATGCAGAGTTATGTTCAACTTAAAGGATTTTACGGGTTGTTTTTAATGCTAGGTAGCGAAGTGAGTAGGTCGAACACCTCGACCAAATTCTTTCAAGAATTAATCATCCGGCGTTTGTTCTATCGTGGCTCTTCAAATAATACTGTTAAGTCCCCTTTCAAACCTTCACTCCCCCAGTCAAAGCTGCTGTTCATACGAAAGCGCATCTTGAAGTTTTTCCTTTGAAATGTATTTAACAACAATCTAACAATTGCATTTTTCCTTCTTTTTATTGGCTTTGAAAGCAGGTTCATAAAGCCGAAATATTATCCCTAAGTTTTCCAGGATTTCCAGAGTCAACATTTTTCTTTCTTCGGGGTCATAAATGAACTAAAATGAAAATGAATGTGACCATAAGGTCTCGAAATTCAGGTTTTCAAGGGCATTTTGAAATGAAAAAGCACTAGAAAACGTAAGGCAAGCGGGTGTGGCACATAGCTTCCTATTATCAATAAATCGATTGTATAGAAAGATGATACGAAGCATAGTAGCTAATCTCGAAACTACAATCTCTAAGGACCTTGCACTACGCTCTTAGGGGACCATCTACTCGTCAACCCGCACATTCTTGGAAACTTCTTCGAATTCAGGTGGTAAAAGTAGAAGTTATGGCTGTTACAAGGTTTTTGCGTTTGCTTTTGGTTTATTATTTTCAATAATAAACCTTTGGAATCGACCGAGAAAAAAAATTTTTCAACACCCCATCAAAATTTGTTGGTTTACGTTTCAAGGTACGTAGAATCCAAAAATCGAATAAAAATTTGGCCGTCCGTCCGCCGTACGCGGCACTTTCCCCACTTAGCATTGACCGATTTTGATGAAATTTGGTATATGGGCTCCATTTGGGGTCTAGTTGTGCCCCGAAGATTTTGGTTAATGTAGGTCACTTCTAAGAGTCGAAAAATGAATTTTGAAATTTTGAAACGCCTTAACTCAGAAAATTTCGATGTTTTTCATCAATTCAAGATAGTATAGAATTTTTAGAATTTTTCGAGACCACGCGGAGCTTTGTAGGACAAACTGTTCTCTCCCTACGAGAATTCAAGGGTTGGACAATGATAAACCAGAAACACAGTGGATTCGCAAAAGAGGACTAATCTCCGTTCAAATTTTAGATGACCGAAATGCAAACGATGTTTTTCTTCATGTTGGATGGTTGGTGGCTTTGCAGACGAGTGATCTATATAGAAAATAATAAACCATTGTGTAATAATTTGCAGCGTTTATAATATAGGATTTGAATTCTGAGATCACAACATTGGTAAAAAGAATAAAATGGAAGCAATTTGACTTGAATAATTCAAGTCAAATTGTTTTCCATTTTATTATTTTTTACCAATGTTGTGATTTTAATTATTAAAATATTGATACTTTTAAATTGAAATGTTCGATTTTTGTAAATGTTGAAATATTAGAATTAGAATTGAGTTGTAGCTGTCACTATCGCTGTTTGCGCACTAATGCTTGCGATATGGCATACATTCAGCCGTATATTATGAAACTTTATCTCTCAGAATAAGGCCCGAATTTCTTCATTGGTGGAATCATATAAAGCACGCGCTGTGTGGCCACAGAGAAGAGACCTGTAGGTGTATATGGTCAGTCTTAAACAGCGTCATTAAGAAATTCATTTATAATTAATCATTTCTATTGGAATTGTACTATGTTCATACTTGACAATTGCTGCATGACTCGCTACGGCTCCTTTAGGGACGAGTCGGGGGAGCCGTGAGTTCGAGTCTCGCCGAGGAGGCGTATTTGCGTGCGTCCAAGGCTCAGCCCCCCCCCCCCCTTCTCCACGCGATCACAACCCAGGGCGGTGAGGCCAATGTGAAGCCGTGAGCGAAATCATCAGAACCAATGGGAATTTTGCCTCACATTTTTTTTTTTTTTGAATGAGGGTTTATTTTATGGAATAAAACCATAGTGCTGCTCGAAAACGCATCCAAAAAATTTAGAGAATTTAGGAAGATGGAAATTTTAAATGTGGTGGCAATGAGTAAGAGGCAGCCATGTTTGAAACGTAACGGATATTCTAACCAATCTGACTTCAAAGGAGGTTCTGTGGCGCTTACCACACAAGCGGAACATACACGAACTTTTAGCTTACAAGGATTAACACAAGAGTGTGTGTGAACTAGGAAGGAGGGCAGACGCAGGACTCAAGACACAAAAGTGACCAAAAGAAAACAATATTACTCACTTTTTTACAAAACGATTCTACCTACTAGTTTATCAAGCATTATTAGTCTTCATCTTCTCTTATTTAGTTTCAAGATTTGAATCACATTATTCGAGTAGCCATTTCACTGGATCGTTTTGTGTGGCGGTGCTAGAACTTGTCTGTTGTCGGAGTTGTTTTCGCAACGTTTTTTTTTTTCGTATGATGTCAACAATATTCCTCGATTTTCGCGGTGTTTTGTAACAGAGGCTTTACTTGTTTAGGCATTTTCTCCTACGGTAATTTTTTCCCCTTGGTTATTCCTAGTGTGAAACGTTATCTAGGGCCCTATTATAGGATTTGACTTGAAATTCCAGAATCTAAAATTGAGGCGAATTCCCTATTCTGATCTTCCTTAGGAAGACAGCTGATGACGTACGCGATGCCAGGAATGGGAGTCGGACGTAAGTTCAACCTGAAATGGTTGTTACTTTACCTACTTACTTGACAATGTAGTCATACTTGATAATAGACGAAGTTTGTCGTTTTAACGGCGCAAGAGGCATTCTCCGATTTGCAGGAATGTGTCGAAAAACCACGCATATTGAAATACATCGAGTCAACTAAGGGATAACCAAAGTAAAATCAATGCTTTTAACCCCCCCCCCCCACAGCAGGCGAAGATTACGGCTCTTTGAAGCGAAACGAAATGGTCGTTTTCTCGAGACTTCAGCCTTAGAATTAATTTCAGAGGGGCCTTCTTGGCCGCGAAATCTTTTACTTCACTTCCTTATTTCCATTCCGTTTACGTTTTCACTGGTGTTCTTCCCCGCCATTTCCTCTGCTAATGCCTCTCACCTTCGCCGCTATTTTCAAACTCAACCGAGCGTGTGTTCAAACCACTGATAAAATCTAAGATGCGAATGCTCATTATTGGAAATACGGAACTTTAATTTAGAGAAACAAGGGATCGAAATTGGATTTATTCTCCTTTAAACCCTGGTGTGTATAAACCCTCTGATGGACTCCCAGTGTATAAAGGGTCTGACAGACACGCAGCAACTGTAAAGTTGTTTTTGAGACACATGATGGGTTAATTAATATATTTTTCGTCAAACCAACATTTTATTAGTTATACCAAAGTAATTAGACTTACTCCCTAGTAGTCTAAGGGGGTCTCAAAGAGTCTAATTTGAAAAGAATTTCAAAAACTATGATCTACGATACCCAAAATCAAATTCGAGTAAAAAATGCTCCTGCAACGGTACCAGTCTAGGTAGGTATCAGTACCTAGTGTAGGTAATCTGCAGAAGTTCAAGGTGAAACACAAAAACCCACGGTATACGCGATTTCTGGTGTTCTAGCACCATGGTGTCACCGCTAATTTGTTCCATGGTGGCACAAAGAATACTTAATTCATAAAATCCAGAGCTATATTGATAATGTCCCCTGAATTTCATAGTTTGGGTACAATTAGTAAGCTATAGAGGAACCCAAATAAAGAATATCGGATATTTTGTGAATATTCCCCCCCCCACTCGCCCCCACCCATGCTAATTTCGATCTTCTGGTAGAATAATGTGGAACTAGGAAGTCATCAGAACAAAAAAGAATTTCGCAAATCGGTTGGAAATTGAGGCGTGGTCAGAGTATACAAAATTATGCCCGACAACGTACGTTTTTTGGTTGCCTGTGTATAAAGTGTCTGAGGACACGGTGGTTTTCATAAACTAGAAAACAAAGTACGTTTCATGGCGGTTAGATCACAGCTGAAGGTTCGAAATGGAACCTTCAATAAAGGGGGGCAGGTACTGAGGGCCTGGGATATTCTAGATGCTCATTGCTGTCAACATACTTCATTGAAATTTCCCTCGTGTCTATCAGAGGGGTTAAAGACACGATGAACACTCCCATGCATTTTTTTTAACGAAACATGGGAAAATACGGGAAATTTGGTAGTTAGATAAAAGGGGTAGAATTTATATCTTTGGAGGTCTATCAAGGGCTCCTTCGGGATGTTTTAGAAATCAGGATGTGGGTTTGACGCATTGGCCATGATGTACCTAACTTTCCAGTGTTTGGTGTTATCTTTCCACTTCTAGGTTTGCGGATAATCACTTATTTAACAGATACACGAAAGTAACAATCATAGGAAAAATTTATTAGTAGGTTCAGTCCACATATTAGTACCTATAACAAATACCAGAAGACGACAACCGCAGACCCCCAACACACGTAAGGCACACTATATGAGTAGCCCAAGTTCATTTTGATCATCAAACCGACTTAAAATAAGTAATAATACTTTCCTAACAAAATTCGTTATTTTGTACTTAATACCGTATAATAATTTTGTAATACTGTATAATAATTAATAATTTTGTATTTAATACTGTAATGCTTTACATCGTTGTTTTGAAGGTGAATACAAAACCTTGCTTGTTACTTGTTGCCCATTACTTGTTGCACATTACTTATTGCCAGGGACAAGAAAATAATACAAGACTCAGAAGAAAATTGTGACAAAACAGCCCAAAACGCTGAAAATATTATACATAACGGGGTTTTTCCTGTAAAGATCACCGTCTGCGAAGAACATGGCTTCTTCCGACTCTCCTAAGGACTATGGGTAGGTGGGGGAAGGAAGTTCGAACCTTTTGGACTCAAAGACTATTACGTGAGTATTGTATTCTGATAATTTTCACAATAATTGCTCATTAACGATAGTTGGGTCGTCTGGGGGGAAGGATTCTAAAAACTCAACACCTACTATCTTAAATAGACGGAAAAACCCGTAGAAATTATTACACAAAGGTTTATAATTTTTCTATATAGATCACTCGTCTGCAAAGAACTCCGCTTTGCCATTTGTGACGACTCTACATTTTATACGGGACAAACCAATTGGTTTGTTCCCGATTTGTTGGAGCTACGCCTGAAGAGATATCCGATTCATAGAGATATGAATCGATATCCTCTTCGGCCGGCTGATTAATCTAATCACTGGTCTGAAGGGTAGGGTCGTCACACCCTCCTCTGACTAATTATGAACAATAAGGTGAATTTCATTCTGGAATTCATCCTATATTATTACATGGTAGCAGAGCGTGGTTCGGTGGAAATGCACTGAATTTATTTCATCATTTCCCCTCCACTTTTTTTTTGGGTATTCCAGAAGGAATTACCCAAAGAGATATCCAGAAGGAATCTCTATATTATTAAATTATATTATTAAATTCAATCCCTTATTAAACTTCGCCAATCCGGCAATTAAATTTAATCTCTCTGTTAGGCTTTGCCAATCTGGCATTTTATTAATTTCAATTACGTTTTTTTTTTATATAAGCCTTTTCTAAGTTTGCCATTTCAATCATTACACTTGAATGTTTCGCCATTCGTATTCTTTATTTAGTTTGCTTTCTCCTCAGTTCCATTGATTTATTCTTTTATATATAAATGGCCCATTCGTGGCATAAATGACCCATTCGTGGCATTCTTCTTCTTCTTCTTCTTCTTTTTGAATAGTACCATCACGATGGAGGAATTCCCTGAAGCTTCCAGACGTCCTTTCCTGGGCTTCATGCTATTTTCAGTCCCTTTGACTTTTTTCAAACATACTTCTTTTTGAAACCCAGAAGTATGTTTTGGGAGAGAGAGTGTGACGACTCTACATTTTATACGGGACAAACCAATTGGTTTGTTCCCGATTTGTTGGAGCTACGCCTTTAGAGATATCCGATTCATAGAGATATGAATCGATATCCTCTTCGGGCCGGCTGATTAATCTTTGGTGTACCTCTGGAATTGTAAATACAAAATATCTTTGAAGTTTTAGAATGTAAAATTACTAGACGTTTTTTGGATCGGAAGAAAATTGTGAACTCGTTTTATTAACAAACACCTGTTGTTGCGACCAACAACTAAATCAGAAAAATAATAAAAATAATGTAGTGGAAGCACCACAACTACCCCCCTCCCCTAATAAAAAGAAAAGTAGGATCCCGAAAACGAACAGGGGGTTTAACAAGCCTTCCTCGCGAAGTGAGTTTTCGCTGGATTATCCAAGCTCTTGTCTTCTTGGATTCCTGCCTTGATCTTGCGTGGCCTGAGCTGTACCTTGAGGCAATAGCTCTTCTCGCAACGATTCTGCAGGTCTTGACTGTTCTTGTCTGTTTACTTTCAATTGTTACGGGGTGTTGTGCTGTTACTTCTTCATTTTCGGTAAAAGCAGGTTTGAGTCGGTCAACGCTAATGCTCACATCTTTGCCTTTCATTTTGATGGTATACGTTTTTTTCTTTCCGCTCATTACCTGAAACGGTCCATCATACGGTGGCTGGAGTGGCTTCCGGATGATGTCATTTCTCACGAACACATGGCTGCATTTTTCTAATTGCGGATGAATGAAAATTGAATTTTTTGTATGCCAAGCTGTTGGTTGGGCCCTCAAATCATCCATGGCTTTCCTCAAGTTTGCTACAAACCTGGAGTTGGTATTGTGGGTTGAGTAGTTTGCATGAACTCGTTTGGTAGCACTAATGTAGATCCATACACCAACTCGGCACAACTGCATCCAAGATCTTCTTTCACAGCTGACCGAATTCCCAGCAGGACTGTGGGGAGTATATCGACCCACTTGTCTGTGCATGAGCTTTTATAGCACTTTTTAGCTGCCTGTGAAAACGCTCAATGATCCCGTTGGCTTTTGGGTTGTAAGGCGAACAAAAATTGTGCTGTGTTCCCATGATCTCAGTCAAATTCTTGAATAACGTGGACTCAAATTGTTTTCCATGATCTGACACTATCTGTTGAGGCATCCCGAAACGACTGCACCATTGTGAGTAGAAAGCCTCAGCAACTGATTCTGCCTTGCTATCAGTCAAAGGGATGACTTCAGGGCCAACGAGTGAAGCGGTCTATACACGTAGTGCATAGGTGAAACCTCGAGATGGTGGCAATGGACCTACGAGGAATTAGATCAATGTGGACATGACTGAATCTTTCTTTAGGTATTTAGTATTCACCTAATGGACTTCGGATATGCCTTTGAACCTCCCTCTTTGACACCCCACGCAAGCTTGTACCCAACGAGCATTGTCTTTGGCCATTCAGGCCACACAAAGCGTTGTCGTAACAATTTCAAACTGGCCTTAATTCCTGGGTGCGACATGTTATGTATGGTATTGAAAACTTGTTTTCGAAAATTAGGTGGTATGAAAGGTCTTACATATCCCGTTGAGACATCACAAAAAGCGCACATCTGATCCTGGTATACAAACTTTCTTCCAGGAGAGTGTTGTCCCATCTTCAGCTACTGGAAGTCCATTTTCATTCTGTTCCTGAGCAATTTGTTTATAATCTACGGCGTCCACACTTTCTATTCGAGACAAAAAATCAGCCACAACGTTGTCTTTTCCTGAAACATGTTGGATATCTGTGGTGAACTGGCCTATAAATTCGAGGAATCTAGCCTGTCTTGGTGATGCCTTATCCAACTTCTGATTGAAAGAAAATATGAGCGGCTTGTGGTCAGTGAAGAGCGTGAATATTCTTCCTTCAAGTAGGTATCGGAAGTGTCTGAGCGTTGCATACGCTGCTAACAACTCCCGATCATAGGCACTATATTTTTGCTCAGTTTCACCCAATTTCCTAGAGTAAAATGCCAAGGGTTGCCAAATTCCTTCTATTTTCTGTTGAACGGAACCTCCTATTGCATAGTCTGAAGCGTCAACTGTCAATGACCAGGGAACTGATGATAATGGATGTGCCAACAGTGTTGCTTTGCACAATGCATCCTTACAGTTTTGAAATGAGGTACTAGCTTCTAATGTCCAAATTATTTCAGCATTCTTTTTCCAGGGTGATTTTTAAGAAGTCATTCATTTTGCCAAGTGATTCGCTGCTTGTGGTACAAACCGTCTATAAAAATTGTACATTCCAAGGAATCTCCTGAGGCTTTGGATATCCTTGGGTTGTTCGTACTTCAGGATTGTTGCAACTCTCTGAGGAGAGGTAGAGAAGAAACTCTAATTCTGATTTGCCGAACTCACACTTAGCACTATTGATCACAACGCCAAAATCCCTACAACGTTGGAAGAAAGCTCTCAGATCTTCCAAATGTTCTTCAACTGATGAGCTAGCAATCAAGGCGTCATCTATATAAATTTTGGTATTTTTCAAACCTCTGATGAGTTCGTTGGCAAAACGCTGGAAGGTTTGTGCTGCGTTGACAACCCAAACGTCATCAGGGGAAACTCAAAAAGACCAAATGGGGTTATTATTGCCGTTTTCTCTATGTCTTCTGGAGCCATGCTAATGGTGATACGCTTTCAGTAAGTCAATTTTTGTGAAAATGATTTTGCCATGAAGATCATACGTCATGTCGTGAATATTCGGTAGGGGGTATCTATCTGGAAGAGTAACTTTGTTAAGCGCTCTGTAGTCGCCACATGGGCGCCAGTCTCCTGTCTTTTTAGGGACCATGTGTAGTGGACTGGCCCATGGGCTCTTCGAAGGTCTACAAATTCCCTGTTCCACCATACAATCAAATTCTTTTTAGCAATTCTATACTTAGCAGGATCTAGTCGTCGGAATTTTGCTGCTATTGGAGGGCCTTTTGTGATTATGTGATGAACCACATTGTGTTTTGCTGTCGACTTTCCAAAACTAGGTTTTGTTATGTCTTTGAATTCTTCCAAAAGTGTACTGTAAACTTGTTCATGTCCCTGACCTATTGTTGTTACTGTTGGTACTCGGGAATCTTCTATCATGTTACCTTTAGTTGTAAGAGAAGTCAGTGGATCTGTAGGCATTGTTTCTTCACATCTACGCACAATCCGAAATGGTCCAAAAAATCTGCTCCGATGATTGGTCTTGAGACTTCTGCTACGATGAATAACCATCTGAAAGAACGGCGCAAGCCCAAATCGATGGATAGCATTTTAACGCCATGCGTTTTTAATTCTACTTCCATTGGCTGCAAAAAGTTCATAAGTGGATGGAGTCTTCATCTCGACTGCGGCAGGAGGAATCACGCTTACGTCAGCACCTGTATCTATCAGAAAATTGTATGCATTCTGTTTATCTTTGATGAACAAACGGCGTGACACAGAAGTTGGCCAGGATCGCTCGCCGTTTCTAGCGATTGGCCTGCTGGTTTTCCGCCTGTCTCCCTTCTTTCTGCTTATAATTACAAGGAGAC
>CM019170.2:37456080-37514747 GCA_009739505.2 Apolygus lucorum | reverse complement strand
GTGAATTGCCATTGCCGTTGTAAAAGATTTCATGATGAAACTCGGCGATCTAACTCTGGGTAACGTATTCAACTGCACTGGTACAAATAGTGCCCTTAAGCTCGAAATGAAAAAATTCCTTCATGCCCAGCTGGTTGATCCGAGGCAGGTTATTAAAAAGCCCACCGTAACACTTTCCACACGGCCGAAAGGATCCAACCAATTCAAATTCAACAAGTTTTTTTTCGTTTTTTTTCGGATAAGGCACCACAAAGGACAATGACGATCAGAAGTGGGTGAGCTCACACTACCCGACCGGCTTCAGGCCCCACCCACCATGAGGGCTTCCCGTATGGCACTCACGACCACCGCCTTCGCCATAGGAAATCCAAACGCACCCATTCCCAACAGGGAAAAGGGCACAAGAGGCCCATGGGGACCGATACACAGTACTGTGAGTTTATGGGTCAAGTGATCAAAATCAATTTGTGCAGAGTTCTGTTAGGGAAGGTTGCTCTGATCATGGATTTCATACGGCGGGGTTCGAAGACGAAAGCAGAGCACTTTTTGGAGACCTCAACGTCCAGATGTTCACATCCCATAGTCCTTGGAGGCGTAATAAGGTTCTCTAGAACGCAAAAAAGAATATGTCTGCGAAAGGTGCAATGTGGGTGGAACATACCGAAACGTTTGCAGTAGCCGCAGAAAAAGAGCCCTCAGGCAGTGCTCGCAGCCTTCTCAAAATCATTGCAATTCGAGTGGGCTTTCACTCAAATGGTTGTTGAAGGGTGCCATGAGGAGTATGATCCGCTCTGGAAGCAATTCGTCCTGCGTTTTGATGCCTGCCCATAATAGGTCGAGAAATTGGAGAGGTGGAAAGCAACCTAATGAGCTACCAGCGCGACTAGGAGGGTTAGGGATATCAAACCCCACAGAAACTACCCCAGCATTCCAAACCTCTCAGAGATCTTGTCACTTCTCTGCACTTCAATTCGCTCAGGAGATCTACTTAATTTCAATGAGCACTACATGAAGTTGCGGCAGGTCATAGAGAAGAGAGGACAGAGCGAGAAAAAACTGCCATAGCCAAAGGAGTACGATCTCATTCAAGGAACTTCAGCCAAATCAGGCATATAGTTCTCCGACGGTGGTAAGATCTTCACAATGGCTATCGGTTCTGCCCACAGCTGCTGATGGCTTTGATTTGTCAGCCACTCAGTTCAGGGACGCAATCGCCCTACGATATGCCCATATCCCTCAAGACCTCCTACGTGCTGCGACGGCTGTGGAGCAGCGTTTGATGTCTCCACGCACTCAATTGCAAAAAGGGTGGAATGGTGAAAAGAGGGGCACGATGATTGAAGGATGTAGTTGCAGGAATTGCCAATCTTGCATGGGGAGGGGCAGTGACCGAACCAATCATGAGAGAGGCAAATGGTAGCCAACCAGCCCTGATAGGAGACATTATGGTTAATGGGGTCTGGGAGAGTGGGAGACCAGCGTTTTTTGATAACCGCATAGTGAATGCCGACGCTGCCTCCTACCTCTCCCCAAGACTGGGAAACGACCGCTCGAATAGCTGCCCATGCGAAGCACTCCAGTACCTACGACCGAGCCGCCGAAGACTGCCGGGGTCATTCACACCACTGGTTTGCTCGTGCGATGGGGCCATGGAGAAGGAGTTCATGACATTCATGACACGAGCATCCCACGTACTGGAGATGAAGTGGAAAAAGCCGTTTTCAAAAGTGGTTGGGTGGATGAAAACCAAATTCAACTCGCCATAATTCGAGCGGTGTCCCTTCGGATACGAGGTGCCCGAAGAAGAGTGCGGCCACTCGAATTGGAGAATGGTGCGGCCGTTCCATTGTTGGAAGACTATTAATGGACCCCTCAAGAAAAATTCCCTTTCTGTTTGATAGATACAATACTTATTGTTACGTGTAAAATGGATTTCATACTACTTCATATTTGAAGGAAAGAAAATTGCACAATAAATAATATTAGAAGAAGTTTATGAAAAATACTGAAATTTTAAATTCAAAACAAAAGTAACATTTCACCAATTTCACAAAAGTTTAGGTACCGAAACATAGGTAATAATTAGATGTCTTTAGAAGTGCATTACACTGAATGATGAATCTAAATCGTCACTGTCATTAGCGCTGCTGATGTTGGAAAGAGCGCTTCCACAACTCCACTGTTCCATACTGCGATAGATGGACAGAATAAATAGCTAAATGCCGGTTTCAAGCTTAGATTGACAGATACTATTAACATTATCATATTAGTTGTAAACTTCTGTTGAATATTTCCTTTAAAATACCATAGTAAGTTACAAGTTTGCATGTTGTAATACAAAGATTATCATATCGAGGGCAGATTGGTTGAAACGTTATGCGGATTTTCAGCTGAAAAGATAACATCTACTTCACTATCCTTCTCCCGACCGAGCTAACGCAATTGCGGGCATTTTCTACGGCAACTTTGTTCACGGGAAACAGAATTAGTTCCCACAAAATAATAATACCCTCATCTCCAGAGGCCAACTCATCCCAACATGAAATTGGAAAAGTTTACCGACGAATCATCGTTTTCAAGCACCGTCTGAAGAAGAGCTATGAGATGGAAAGGAATTTCAGAACTGCGGTTGTATATATATAGTCTGATATATTATCATGGAATACCTAAAGAGCTTACCTAACTTTGGGAGCCTTACAGTCAAACTACGAATACCGAGTTTATAGCAAGTAAACGTTTGAAATCGAGGTAGAAAAGATTTCCAACTCCTGCCCACAACCTCAAAGTTTGTTGTTGTACGTTCAAGGTGTCAAAAAATTGTATAAAAAGTTTAGAAAAGAAAAAGACAACAGTAGTAGTTTTTCCTATTTATAAAATCTTTGGAAATTATTCAACCAGTGACTAAACAGGTTGCATAAGGGATGGGGAACGATTCACTGATTTTTGAAAGAATTGATTTTTATAAAGTCTTGTAACAGTTCTTTGAACTGTTCCGCGGATGATACGTGAGGATACTCCCCTGGATGGAAGAGACGAGGCCCTCAGTCACCTTGCAGACCTCGTTGTAGTAAGTGCCCTCCTTTTTTCATTCATATTTTTTGGTTTGACTTTGATACCAAAATTCCATTTTCATTTAATTTCGGAGCGACCTGAGTGAGTCACCACTCATGGGACAGGTGAGGTATGAGGGGAAACACGTCAGAATGATGTCACCCTTCCTCCACTCCATCTACGAAATACATAGAGCATTAAGGTATGCTCTATTATACAGTCTACTCCACTGGATCGACTTGTTCTTTACATCAACCTCGCCTCCTTCACTTCAAGCTAGAGTAACTGCAGAGACTAATAAAGAGAGAGTAATAAAGCTGCCGGAGAAAATGGGATCGTCAATGAATTTATTAAGAAGGGAGGTCCGAAATTAGCCATTGAACTCCACAAATTGATTTGCCTCGTGTGTGAAAAGGAAGCAATGCCAGACGACTGGGGTAGCGGTTTGATTTTCACAATTTTTAAGAAAGGAGATAAACTGGAATGCTCAAACTACAGAGGAATCACCTTATTAGATGTGGCCTATAAGATTCTTTCCATGGTATTGATGAGACGGATCAGCAGCTATGCTGAGGATGTTCTCGGGTACTATCAGGCGGTCTTTAGAGCTGGAAAAGGAACAATGGACCAGATATTTGTAGCGAGGCAAGTTGTGGAAAAGTTCTACGAATATAATCAGGATCTTCACTTTATGTTCATTGATTTCCGTCAAGCGGTTGACAGTATAGATCGCAGAAACTTGTATTCGGCTCTGAGAAACTTCGGAATACCTGCCAAACTGGTGAAACTGGCAAAAATGACGATGGAAAATGCCAGGTCAAAAGTTGTTGTTTGTGGCAGAGCAGGCGAACCTTTCCCTGTGGAAGCTGGAGTAAGACAGGGGGATTCAATGTCAGCCGTGTTGTTCAACCTCGCCCTCCATGCAGCCGTTGGAGCTGCAGATAACAAAGGGACCATTTTTGTAAAGTCAAGCCAAACATGTGCGTATGCAGATGACATAATGATAGTGGCCAGAAGTCAAGGTGCGCTGAGAGAAGTCTTCTGGACAATAGAGACGAATTGTCGCCAAATGGGCTTGAGACTGAATGAAGGAAAGACCAAATATATGCAATTAGACTCAGGCTCGAGAAGGAGACCGATCCAAAACATCACACTAGAAGAATACAACTTTGAAGGAGTTAGAAGTTTTACCTATCTTCGATCACTAATCACTGATGACAATGGTATTAAAATTGAAGTGAATAAATGAATCCTCTCAGGTAACCGTGCATTCTTTGCAAGCATCAAATTGTTCAGATCAAGGTTCTTGTCCCGCACTTCAAAACTGCTCCTATACAAATCGTTAATTCGTCCAATTGTCTGCTACGGATCTGAAGCCTGGACCTTAACATATAAGGATGAGAAATCTCTCCGAATTTTCGAACGAAGAATATTCCGAAGGATAAAGGGACCAGTGAACGACCAAGGCCAATGGAGGATTCGTGCGAATCAAGAAATTGACGAGTTTCTTCAAAAAGAAGATATTGTCCGATTTATTAAAAGTAACGGGATACGTTGGCTTAGGCATGTTGCACGTCAAGATGCAGATGCTCCCACTGTGAAGGCACTTCAGGCTAGGATGATGGGGACTAGACGACGCGGACGACCAAAAGTTAGATGGCTGGATGATGAAGTGGCCGACCTTCGAAAGCTTGGGATAAGAGATTGGAAGAATGAGGCACTGGATAGAGTGGCCTGGAGGAGAAAAGTCTTGGAGGCCAAAGTTCACTCCAAACTGTAGTCATAAAAAAAATTAAAAAAACTGCAGATACCCTGGTTTTGTCTCACCACCGCCGACCTCTGCAGCCAATCTGCCTTGGAGCTCTCCTCGCATCAACTAGGTTCATGAGGTAAATGACCTGTTGATTAACGATCTGTCTCAACCGACGCCGGAGACTACGCGCGAGCCAATCTCCATGCACTACGCCGCGGTAGGTCAAAAGACGCCAGGGCGACAATGCATAAAGTCTAGGGCTAGGGACCATCTTTCCATTGAGTAGGCACTAAAGAAAACTTAGGAGCCCCAGCGAGATGGTCGTCTCCTTCACTCGCCGACACGCAAACATAACGATACCTAATTCATATCAATACATATTTAGTAGTTAATTAATAACGTTAAATTATATTTGGATCATTGGGTAGAAATACGAGCTGGTTATTCCATCAGAATATTTTTTCCAATTCTATTTCAATCTACAAAATCGATTTTTCGAATCGATGCCCTGGTTACCGATTTTTTATAAGAATTGATTCTTCAAGAACAATTTTCAAAAAAATTGACAATTTTTCCTTGACGAAAAAAAGAAAATTTATAAATAAATAATAAAATGTACGTAAAAATGGAAACTGTCAGCCCTGTAGGAAAATCGGGAAGATGCTCTTGAAACACCTATGCAGGTGAATAGTTTTGGATGTGGATGGATAAGATGACATAGCAGAAGAAGAAGAAGAAGAAAGGAGGAGGTTTCAATTGTCCATTTGGTTACAGCTTTCATCACCTCCCGAAATGGGAATTCACATACGAATACAAGCGTTGATAGGCGAGAAATAGGCCTGACGCTAGAGGTGCGAGGTTGCCGCTTATGGTGGGGAGGGGGAGGTAGCCAGAGCTTCCCCTACTTCTCCTACAGAGCGCTCTCATGCGCATTCCCTTTTCAGGCACGAAATTTCCCGAATAACCTTGCTGCGGGAAAGTGGTTTCGAATTCTGTGAACCGCAGTGGAAAAACGATCTGAACATAACAATGACTTCGAGGCTTAATTTCCTCTTCTCTCCAGAACGACTCTATTCTTCACCGCAAGTAAGAATGGGACTCCATTAGCGATCCTCTCCCGATATATTTTCGTAAAAAGATTGATGGATCTATTGATAAAGTGCTAAATGACAGGCATCCCATCAATCTTGAATGTTTGTTGTTTATTTGAAAATGACGTCTTGGATACTCCGAAGGCTGGAGATGTTTTTCGGTTTTTGATCAGTCCGAAAGCTAGTGAGAATCTGAGCTGATTCACTGAGTTATCGGGCTGTTTCAAGGGGACAAGAACAAACAATTTCATGTTCTCCTTCTAAAATTAGAAGGAAATTACAAATGATTTATTCTTTTTTTAGCGATTTCAATTATTCTTGCCTTCTTTAGAGTTCAATTGCATACTTTTTGAAGTTACTTAGAACTGCTTTTAAATTCACATTTTGAGCATATATAGTACCTACATTGAGCAATAACTGCAAAATATATATATAATTTATATAGCACTAGTGAGTTGGGGTTTTCACTGAGGGGTTCTTTCAATCAACATTACGTTACTTATAGACATCTTCGTTCTCTATGAAAGGATGAATCTATCATTGGTTTAGTAATCTGGTACTGTATGAGATTAGAAAGCATTAGAAAGATTAGAAAGCAATAGCGGCGAGATTCGATCCCACGACTCCCCGCAGAAGTCGATTTTTATCCTGCCACCGAAGAAGACGGGCAATAAATCACTGGACTCCTTGAGAGAATCACTGGAATAATAATCTCGAGAGTGAATCATCCCTAGTTTCACGTCAAGTTTCCCTGGAGTCTTGGATTGACCAGAGCTGCATCCTTCCTAGAGCCTTAATATCATCGGCAGCGGATTCGATAGTTATTCCGTACAAGCATCACAGTCAGGGGCGGCTACTGATAGGAACATAGGTGCATGTGCGCCCCCAGCCAATTTAAAAAAATCAAAGTTCGTTCCTCTTCGTTTGAAGAGTAAGTTGGTGAGTGGCAGTCTCGATCGTAGGTACAGTGCTAGTTGAATCTACGCGCGAAAACTGAGGCGGGGAGCGTCCTCTTTTCTGACCAATCACACCCGTTTGGAGCAAAACATTTTCTCTGCTCCGTTTCAGGGGAGGGTGACGTCATGGTGACGTGTTTCGAGGGAGGCAGGCATGTGAGATTGACCAACCAAAGAGCAGGACATTTTCTCGTGTTGAGCAGAATTGGTTCATTGCTCCCCCGTCAGAGAGCTCTGCAATCCGGATTTCCGGATAGAGAAATAAGTAAACAAACAAAACTGATAAGGGACCCTTATCAAGGGACCTTATTAACACGTTCAGACTGGCTGCTTCCACCCTGGATCCACGCAAAACCTGTGTCTGGTACGGCTGCTTCCACGGTGGATCCATGAACATTTTTTGAAACGCTCTGGATAGTTCATTTTTCCCCCAACAGGGCTCTTTTTGGTCTCAATCGCTTCGGAATGAACCCACCTTACCGTCCCAACCTTTCGGTTTCGGATATCAGTGCATGTTATCACGCAAAAATGCCGGCTTCTCATCATTGCAACTGTTTTGCTATGAAGTTCCAAAATTTTCCTAGGTCCTGGGGACAATCTGGGTTTTGAGCCCCAGTCTGAAGGTGTTAAGGTTCCACTGTTTTGTTTAAAGTATTGTGATTATTTAGGAGTGTTGTAGTACGATGAATGATTCGGTGCATTACATTAAAGTAAACTATTTGCGTTTGTCAATTGTGGAAAAGTGCGACATTCGAGAAACTGGCCGCCCTTTCCCGTCTCTCCCTGGACTCCAGCAGACGTTGAAATTTAAAAACTGTGCAGATTCGTACCTTAAGTTTTAACGTCGACTAAGAAGGGAGATTGGCTTTGTGGGTGTGAAGTGACTAACTAATAATTTTGCGTTGCTTGCCTACTTTGTTCTACCAACCAAAATGAGGCTAGAGTTAAAGACGGCATAAGTAATCTCCCATTTAGCCAAAAAATTGAAAAACGCATTGGCTGTCTCCCATAAGAACGCTCTGGTAGATTCGTGTATATTGGGTCGTCTAAATATAATGCAACAACTCGGTAGTGCATATCGTCTTAATCTGATGCAAAAAAAAACGAAACGGTTAAGAAAAATAGGTACATTTTTTATCTCGAATCATTGATTGTTTAAAGTACTATGGTGTTTTCGAGCTAGCCATGCGTGGACATGATGGAAGGGAAGATTCTTCGAATCCCGGAGTGTTCAAAGGGCTCGTTAATTTTTCTTCCGAATTGGACAATGTTTTGAATCGTCACGGGCAAATATAAATTTCAGCTATTGCAATTAGATGGATGAATTTCTTGGGTTTCGACCTTTGATGATCAAGTATTTCAGAATTCCTGCTAACCACTAGAGAACATGTTTCGTGTCTATTGTACGTACGTATTTAGAACCGTTTGCAATTTTAAGATGAAAAAGTTACCAAGATTTATCCCATTTGCATATCGTTGAAATTTCTATTTGGCAGAGAAAAGCACCTATTTTTTCCCTTCTCCTTAGCTTCTCCTGATCTCTGTGCATCCCCTGAGTTTCTGGGCAGGAGCCGCCACTGATCACAGTTATACGACAGTTGGATTTTGTATTACACATCAATGTACTTCCTACCGGTTCAAGTTGAGATATCTGTATCTATGAATCGTTCTGTTATCTGTGAGATTTGAAGATCTGGTCTACCCATCTGGTAGGCTCTGGAAATGGTAAAACTGCTATTGCTTCACCGGGAGATATCTCTCTCGTATGTGTCCATACATTGCGATACATTACGTAAACCTCATCAGACTAGGTCGATGATAAAAACGAATAAAAAATTCAATCAATGAACATGGTTTGATCAACTAATGAATTCTGCGTGATTTGCATAATGGGTCGCCGAGAATTCCCGTATCTTGGCTGTTCAGTCCATAACGGGAATTACTGGTACATTATTTCCTGCGGGGTGGAGACCTCGATGGAAATTGCCAACGGATGGAGGGGAGGCCGGCGATCCTCGTTAATATGGCTATTTGTTGGCGAAAGAGCCGCATTTTGTTTATCTTAAAACGACAACGAAGTGTCCCCAAGGGGAGGTGAGGAGGCGGGGAAGCTAAATAATGGATGTGGGAAATGAAAGAGCAGATGAGCCCGCAACGGCATCGTGTTGTCGCAATCGCATTAACAGCGAGGGGCAAAGCTCGCCGTGACTGAAACAACTTGAATAATTCAAACTCGATTAATGTGACCTTGAGTGCCTTCTAATACTATTAGGGTGTAAGTGGACGAAATGTCCTCTTCATACTGTTGTACGGCTAATATTAGTGGATATAGCGTGCAATTTATCAGATACCAAGAACTGCACTCACTGCAATGAACAATCCCTGGATTGACGTGTGGTGTCCAATAACATGTTTGCACGTGATGTTTGGAGTGGGGTAGTTCTACGGGTCTGAATTTCGTATCATTGATGTCAGATTCAAATTTAGAGCACATGAAATTCCGTTCCTACACCAATTTTCAGTTCTAAATTCCATTCAATTTAGCCGTATTTCCACAAGGAAATACCGTCCTCATTTCCATTGGTGGGAGAGCCGGATAACAACGATGTCTTCACCTCTCGAAAGATTGCGTTGAGATCACTGCAATCGAGGGCAGATTCAAAAATACGAATGCAAAAGAATCGCAATGATTAGAAAAACAAAATGTATTATTCAGCCTCTTTATATTTGAATTTCCCTTTTAATTTCACAGTAATGCAGCTATGTTTTTCTACAGGGTGTCCGAGAAAGATACGACCAAACTTCAGGGGTCGATTCTACAAGGTATTTCCAACAAAAAATGTCTCATGGCAATTTTCTTTTAACTCCTTGTTTTTCCAATTTAAAGATTTTTTTTCGTATGTTGAACCTTGTCTCACTGACATGATTATACCTCCCATATTTTACGTGGAAATTCAATTCTACACCGTTGAAAAGAGCATTAACTTTTCCATCAGAAGAGCTACAACACACATTTTTAACCTAGCATCTAGTTAGATTTTTTCTAGTCCAAACCTAAAACTTTAAATTTTCGAGTTTTTTACGAATTTCACAAGAGATTTTCACTCATTTGCTGTAAAGGAAATTCGATATGGTTTTCAGCAAAAACATTCTCATAATCTCAGGTTTCCAACCGTATAATCAAAATTTACAATCGAATTTGGGGGGGAAATCTGTTAGAACGCGGAAAAACGTGGATTATTTTCAACGAAATCGATTTTTTTACGGGAGGATTCGTGGTAGGATGGAGAGTGAGAGGAGCGGCGGCGGAGGAGACCCCGGAATGATATTGATATTCGTCATATTGCTTCCAATTTTACCAAAGTAGCGGAAGCATTGCTTTAACTTTTCAAGGTCGAAGAAAAAAGTTCTCCAAAATCAATCATCTCCACCCACGTTCCACGTTTTAGGCCTTCCTGAACGTTCTGTTCCCAGTCACTCTGTCAAGATATCCTTGTAACGGGCAAAACTACGAAGTTATTGTCCGATTTCGATGAAATTTTCAGGGATTGTGCGGATTGGAGTGTACTTGAATTGGCCGCCATTTTTTTTTGGTCGAGTTGGTAACATTGTTGTTATGATATCTGTTATCTAGTATCACTCCGGTTTATTATTCCCTTGTTAGTTTTTGTTTAGCAATCACCATGGACCAGCTAACCGTGGAGAACCGTGTTTTGATTGTGAGAACATTCTACGGAAGTGGCGAAAGTTATGCGGAGACAGCTCGTCGTCTCCGTACGCAAATGGGGCGGAATGCGGCTCCTGCAGTTTCCACGATTCGTTGGCTGATGCAGAAGTTTGAAAGAACTGGTTCGACAGGTAACATTAAAAGTCCAGGCCGCCCTCGTTCACAACGTTCAGCTCAAAACGTAGCCACAGTGCGAGACCACGTCATGACGAGCCCAGGAAAATCACTTCGTCGACGTTCACAGGAGCTGGGGTTACGAGTCGGTACTGTTCGGAATATCCTTGTGAGAGATCTCAAGGTGCACGCTTACAAGATCCAACTTGTGCAGGATTTGAAGCCAGCAGATCACGGTAAAAGAAGAATCTTTGTTAATTGGATCTTGGCCAAACAGCAGGAGGACGATGGGTTTGTTAAAAAAATAATTGTAATGAGGCACATTTCCATTTGTCGGGTTTTGTTAACAAGCAAAACTGTCGGATTTGGGGAACACAATATCCTCACGAAATTCAAGCGAGAGAAATGCATCCAGAGCGTGTGACCATCTGGTGCGGATTTTGGTCAGGCGGCGTTATCGGCCCTTATTTTTTCGAAAATGAGAGAGGGCAGGCCGTGACAGTTAATGGTGAACGCTATCGTACCATGATTACTGACTTTCTGTGGCCTCTTATTGATACAATCGATATCAACGAGCTATGGTTTCAACAAGACGGAGCCCCATGCCACAGTGCTGCAGAGACCTTACACTGTTGCATGAAAGGTTTCCAAATCGTTTGATTTCATTTCGAGGAGATCAAAATTGGCCGGCAAGGTCATGCGACCTGACTCCCTGCGACTTCTTCCTATGGGGGTTTGTGAAGTCTCAAGTGTACGAGAGAAAACCTCACACGATCACGGATTTGAAGGGAGAAATTCTGAGGGTCATCCACGATCTCACCAGGGAGAACTGTGGGGCAGTCATCGCCAACTTCCTTAACCGTGTCACAGTGTGCCAACAGGCCAGGGGAGGTCACATGAATGATATAATATTTCAAACTTAAACGGAAGGTTCTCCTGAATTCAATGATGTCTTTTTTTGTTTTTTGTTTAAATTAAATTGTTCTTTCGGCATTTTTAAAAAGAGCGTCCTTTTGTAAACACCCTGTAGATGGTCCCTTTTGAAAATAATCATCCCGGATCAATAGTAGCCTCTGCTCAAGCGCAAACGTAAAATCCTTTCAACACTTAATATTCTGAGGTATGGTACGGGGAGTCCAGTTTATACCTGCTATTTATCCACTTTTAAACAAAACGTGATAGCCGTAGATTATCTTGATACTCTATTGATTGTGTAAGAAAACGTAATAACCCAAAAAAGAAAAAAAAGTCAAAACTCGACTCGACTTTTTGTAAATGTCTTCGAAGTACCTTCTACCCTCATTTCTCACCCTGTAGGCAGCCTATTAGTTGGGTTTCCACGTCAGAGATGGCGCCACTGTCTGAGGCAGCACAGATCCCTCTATAACCTCTCTCTAGTTATTATTACAGTTACTCATTCTTTGGTTCTGTACTTTATGAGAAATACCTGCCCCAAAAAACCCACCACGGATTTTTCCAAGCTTCCTTCTTCTACTCCACCAAAATTGGGTTTATAGACAGATTCTGCTGACGCAGATATCATTCTTGAGCTCACAGACTGCAATAGGGCATTTGAGGTACCTTCTCCCCAAATATTCTCAAGATTTGTCAAAATACATCTTAATTTAATTCTAAAAAATCCGGAAAAACAAATTTTTGAAACGAACGGAAATTTAATGGTTAACAGCCATAACTTCTATATTTTTCAACAGAATTTGATGAAATATCCGGGGATAGTTCAGACTGGCGTGTAGCTCGTCCTCTATGAGGTTTGTACAAGGTACTTAAAAATGTATGTTTTGAGATTAGGAACAATGCATCGGATCATCTGTACAATCGGGAATACGAGGAAGCTATGTGCCACACCCACTTGGCAGACTTTTTTTTTCGTATCATGAAAATACCACGTCTACTACTCTTATTCTCTTCCACGAACACTTCTGACTCGCAGATCCTAGAAATTACGAAACCCACACTTCCACCTCCCACGTGAGATCGAGATTCCCACGTGGCGACTTATCAGGACGTCTCCAGCTGATTCATATCGGATCCTCCTCCTCCCGAATTGTGTGGGAAACCGAGTTGAGAAGGAATTTAGAGAAGGAAAAAAAAAAAATCCGATCGACGTTTACCTATCGGAGCCAATCCGAATGCTCCAACCCCGTTTCAAGCCTGACCGAGCCCTCGCCGTGGGACGACCGCCACCTGCTGGGAAGTAAACCGCCCCAAACCAACTTTTCCTTCTGACGTCACCCGTCGTTTTACTGTCGAGGGTGGAGGAGGTTACTTTTCCAAGCTTTCGAAGGAGTTTTTCCACCCCTTTTCCCGCCCTCCTTCGGAACTACTGAGTCTCAAACCTATCGGGTCAAAAGTTAACCCCGAGTCTCTTTCCCTCTTGCGTCTCCGTCGTTCCCCAACAAAAGCGAGTCTAGTTCGTTCCATTTCCCGCAGGTCATATCGAATGCGGGGAAACTGAGTCAATACGAAATCAACCCTGTCAAGTATGACTCACTTCCGGGACATTTCATACAGCAACAAAAGCAGAAAAAAAGCAAAAGAATATTTACTAGAATACATGTCAAACTGGTACATTCAAGGGGGCACATAACGTCGGTGAAACACATTAACATGCTATAAGTCAATTTTTGGCCAAAATGAGGTAGGCATCTTTATTTATAGAAATTTTTGAGCTAGATCGACTGGAGAAGTCAGTTTTTCGAGAAAAAAAAACGACTTCTAGGAGTCCTAGAAGGAAATTTTCTGAGAAACTGACTTCTCCAGTCGATCCTGAACAAAAATTTCTATATTATGTCAGCTTTATTGGGATTTGGGTCCAACAACAAAATCCTCCTCTTTCACCAAATTTTCGAAAAATGTATTTTCTTCATCAGGGCCTATAACAATCAAGGATCGAAATCGTCAGCATGCTGCAGATTGCCGAGTGGCTGATGGAGGGCCTGAATGTGCATTGGCTCAACATGCCATTGAGAACGGCCACATGTTCAACTTTGAGACGACCAAGATCCTGGATCGAGAACCAATTTTAGGTCGTAGATTATTTAAAGAGACGGCTTACATTCACATGAATCAGCATGCCTGCAACAAGCGGACTGATACATCCGGTCTCAGCTCGGTTTACTCGGGGATCCTGGCTGAGATCCACAAGCTCCAGACTGGATTATGAGCTGCTGGTTTCGCCGCTACTCATGGCTGAGTGCTACCTACTTTCACCCTCAAGGACCACATACCTTTGTTATATTCATTTACAGTTGTTCCTCGAATTCTAGTGTTAGTTATAATGCATCTTGTCAAGTTTCAGTGTCAGTTCTGTGGTTGTTGTCAATTGTTGTAAATCTTGAAGAAGAATAAGTTTACTTGTTATCTCTTATCTATTCTAGTCATTATTATTGTTGTTGTGTCTTTCTTCTTTTAACACCAATTTAATGATTAGGTAAGTGGAGTTTTGTTTTTTCTGCGGTTTGTCTGTTTCTGCCATATTTTATCTGTATTATTGCGGAGGTCATAGTAAATGAAACAATGAAGATTCTCACCAAAGCCTGCTATGCGTCTATGCCAAAAAAAGTCCAAAAATCAGGCAAGCCTCCAGTCTACTGGTGGAATGAAAATATTGCAAGACTCAGAAGGTAATGCAACCAACTGAGGCGTAGAGCCCAGAGAAGTAGAAGACAAGAAAATTGGTTGACAATACATACAGAATTTGCTGAAGCTAGGAAAAAAACTCCGTCATGAAATAAACAAAAGTAAAGCGGACTGTTGGCGAAAAATCATCGATGAAATAAATGTGGACACATGGGGTCGTGGCTACAAAATAGTGGCAGGAAAATTTCAGGCACGAGATGGAACGAGCCTCATGAATGAGGAAGTCATGGAGACCATTGTAAATGGTCTCTTTCCAACCCATCCTCCCAGAAACACAGATTCTAGAAGTATGAGAAAAACAGACACACCCTTGTTCACAGTGGACGAATTAAAAAAAGCGGCTGGAGCATTGAAAAACAAAAAAGCTCCTGGACCCGACGGCATACCGTCAGAGGTACTAAAAATAGTCACTGAAATCTGCCCACAGCTACTCCTGAGGATGTACAATGCATGCCTCATCACTGGGGTCTTTAGTAGGCGATGGAAAACTGCCCGTCTGGTCCTTTTAGATAAGGGAAAAGGGGACCCAACCTTGCCGTCATCCTGGAGACCACTATGTATGCTGGACACAGCTGGAAAGGGTTTCGAGAAACTACTTCTACTTCGGCTACTGCCTGCAATAGAGCAGGCAGGGGATCTATCACCTAGACAGTATGGTTTCCGAAAGGGTCGCTCTACTGTCCATGCACTAACAGATGTAGTAACTGCAGTAAGAAAATCACAGGAAGGCAGTAGGCATTCAAGAAACCTTGCACTACTGGTGACCCTCGACGTAAAAAATGCCTTCAACTCTGCAAGATGGACTGATATGATGGAGGCCCTGAGCAATACTTTCAAGGTCCCGTCTTACCTATTGGCAGTGATGGACAGTTACCTTAAGAACAGAACACTAACATATGAGACTGCTCAAGGGGTACGAACGAAAGAGATCACATCAGGAGCGGCTCAAGGATCAGTGTTGGGTCCTCAACTGTGGAATGCATCTTACGATGGTGTGCTGCGATTGGAAATGCCTGAGGACTGTTTCCTTGTTGGATATGCTGATGATGTGGCAGCAGTAGTACTCGCAAGGACAATGGATTCAGCCCAAGCCAAGTTGGAGCAGATCATGACACGAGTAACGGAGTGGATGGAAGAACATAGCCTGGCACTAGCTACATCAAAAACAGAGGTAGTCATCTTCACCCGTAAGCGCATACCTACCATCATCCCAATGCGGATCGGAAACACTGAAATAACAACTAAACCAGCAGCCAGATATCTAGGAGACATGTTGGACACAAAAATCACTTTTGGTGAACATTTAAAAAGGACTGCAGACAGGGCTGCACAAAAATCGGCAGCTCTTTGTCATCTTATGAGAAACATAAATGGCCCTAGACCATGCAAGAGACGCTTGATGATGACAGTGGTCGAGTCAATTCTCTTGTATGGAGCGGAGGTGTGGGCGGATGCACTGAGCGTGGCGTATCTCCGACAGAGACTGATAGCTGTGCAGCGAAGAGGAGCTCTACGAATCGCCTGTGCTTACCGACAGTGTCAGAACCCGCTATCTTTGTGCTTACCAGTGTCATACCGATCCAGCTGATGGCTTCAGAGCGAAAAAGAATTTTCGACAGAAGGGATGAAGGAGACAGGTCCCGCATAGCCAAGGAAGAAAGAGATTGCACGATGGTAAGCTGGCAAGAGATATGGACAAGAGAATATAGAGGACGGTGGACCGCAAGGCTAGTGCCAAACATCCAGATATGGACGGACAGGAAGCATGGAGAATTAAACTTTTTCCTCACACAATTCTTCACAGGACATGGACTGTTTTATGCCTATCTACATAAAATGGGAAAGGTAACTGTCCCAACATGTCCGCACTGTCAGAAGAGAGAAGATGATGATGCGCTACACACCTTTTTCAAATGCACCAAATGGGCGGCTGAAAGAAGCCAGCTGCTGTCAGAGCTCGGATTAACTCCCCAAATTTCAACACCAGAAGCTGTCGTCAGCAAGATGCTGGAAGGTGAGAGGAGCTGGAGTCTTGTGGCAGCGTACGTAGAGAGTATCCTGACAAGGAAGACATTGTTAGAACGAGAGAGGCAGAGAAGGGAACACCTGGTCCGACCCGCCATCCAGAACTAATGAAGTGTCCCAGGACTCAGCCTGAAGTAATGTGTTAAACAGTTCCAGGCTGAGCTTCCAACGTGGGAGAAAAGGAGGTGTTTTTTTAGTGGGTTTGAATCCCACATAACCTTGAAGTCGCGGATCCTTCAGGTATCTTACGAGATCCAACTCCACCTGTGGATCTTAAAGATTTTCTCACCTGCCTGCCGAAAAAAAAAACTAAAAATTTCTATATAGAATGATGCCTAACTCATTTTGGCCAAAAATTGAATTATAGAATGTTGCTGTGTTTCACCGATGATATGTTGTCAGTAGTTGTTCTGTATTGTCTCCCGTCCTCGAATCGTACTCGCTTTCTATCATTGAACTTGAGCTTTTTAATTTACTCTGCATTGATATAGGATGCGAAACCACAGTAGGAGCCATTCCATGTGAGTTGTAGGAGGAGAAAGAGCGCATTTTGGATTACTTCATCAAATGTTGAATAATTCCAGAACGAAACTAGGAACTTTCATGCTAACTGTGAATATAAACAATTCTAAAAGTTCAAAAATAGCTAAAAATCGGTTTAAACATGACTTTGATATTCATTCATTCGACCAAACTGCACGAAAGGGACTAATTTTCCCTTCTTTTCCTTGTGCCTCATCTCTGACTGATAAGATCATGTTGACCTCATGCCTCAAAGTTGCATTCAAATTTGAGCAATATCTATATCAAATCGTGGTTTTTTAAAGAAAAAACTAAATAACTCCAACCACGCGGTAAATGTGGCTTTTTGTTTTCTTAGGTTTGGAGTATTTATTTTTAGGAAGGAAACGCGGATGAAAATGGCGGCGGAAAGATTTTTTTCCCGGGAGGAGGCTGTAGTCGGCACCTCGCGGATTGGAAAAGGGGGTGCTAATGTCAGGGGGTGCTCAGGTGTTCAGGGACCCATCACTCCCCGACACCTGGTACCACTTATCTTTTATTAACACTATACTTTTCACCCAGTGGCCCATCTCCATTAAGGGCGATGGTATATTTATGGGGAGCAATATTACCTTAAGGTAAAGTGGTCATGAACTACCGGTTTTCCGGTTTATTATTTCTTATTACGAAAAATAAGGTGGTAAAGGTAAAGTAGGAGTGGAATTGGTTGAAGTACTCTCGAATCTACGAATTACTCAACGTAACTAAACCCAAGTAATTAACGTAATAACCCAAGTAAGATACTGAACGTTCAACGAGATTTTAACTAATTTTGTTGAAGGTCTTGTGTAACATCGCTTTTCTCAACCATCATCAAACGCTGCAAATTATTACCCAATGGTTTATTATTTTGTCTATAAAGTAGAGCACCCGCCTGCAAAGAACGAGGCTTTTCCATTAATACTACCTACTAGCAACATTATCGCTTTTCGAGAGTCGTAAGTGCCTTCTTTAGGAAATTTGGAAGAAACGAACAATGATCCCACTTGATCAGCTGAAACATGAACGGAATTGTAATAAATTATTATACGCTGCACGTTCCGTGGAGTCTAGTTGTGCCCGGAAGCTTTTGGTTGACGTCAGTCACTTCTAAGGGGTGAAAATTAAGGGTTGAAATTTTCAATAGTGTCCTAGCTCAAAAACTCTTGAAATAAAGATATAGTTTTTTTTTCAACAATTTAAGATAGTATTGAATTTTTAGAATTTTTAGAGACCACGCGGAGTTCTGTAGGACAAATCGTTCGCTCCCTACGAAAACTTAAAGTTCGGACTTGCGATAAATCAGAAACACGAGTGTGAATCGCAAAAGAGGCCTAATTTCCGTTCAAATTTTAGCTGACCAAAATGCGATCGTTGTTTCTTCGAGTTGTACTTAGTTTTGCGTCTTTAGCAACCAATAATCGAATTTCCTAATAATTAGGGTTAAGAGCGTCTCAGACGGTCGCCGTTCGTTTTTAGTATTTCGCCAAATCGAAGGGGCAAAAAGTTGAAAAGTTGTACTTAACCCTGAAATACTAATAAGACGCCTCGCAAGCGTATTCTTTGTTATGAATTCTGCAGGTAATCTTTAGAAAAGGGCCTTCCGTCAGTAGCGCCTTGTTCTTGGCATGTCATCTATTGGCGAATAAAGCAGTACGCCTGAAAGGCTCCTTGTTAGTATTAGATGCAAAATTTTGTTGGGGGACAAAAATGTGAATAAATTTGACTATTTGAACGCATCGTCAATGATGAAATTGACTATTGAAAGAAAAAAAGCTTTTGGAAAATTGAACGCCTCAGAGGCGAATTGTTAGTATTGCCTCCGGAATCATCAAAATCGAACAATAATTGCCAGAGAAAAATGAGAAAAATTACTGAATAAACTGTTATTCCCATGTTTTCCCCATATTTATCTGGCAATTATTGTTCGATATTGATTATTCCAGCGGCAATTTTTCAGTTTTTCAATTCACAAGCCCCACGCACTAATGAATTTCTAAAAGCCTTGAAAATGTATTATTTAGCTACATTTTATGGAAAAAACATAACTGAATTAAAGGTTTTTCCAATTTTTCTCTGGCAATTATTGTTCGATTTTGATGATTCCAGCGGCAATATTTCAGTTTTTCAATTCCATAGGTCCGTGCACTAATGAATATCTAGAATCCTTTAAAATTTCCAATTTAAGTACACCTTTTTAACTTTTTGCCCCTTCGATTTGGCTAAATACTGACCCGGAACGAGGAATGAACGTTGACCGACTGAGACCCCCTTAATAATTCCTAATAATCCTTGTTTTCTCGAATTGAGTGTGAATTATTTATTTCTTCCAAATAAACTTGATTGTGAAGTAAATATGTGGTCGGTTGGTAGTAACTATGGTTGGTAGAGACAAAGCCGTGTTCTTTGCAGACGAGTGATCTATGTAGAAAAAATGATAAATTTTAGTAATAGACATTTTGGTTTATTATTTTCAATAATAAGCCTTTGGGATCGAGCAAGAAAAAAAAAAGTTAACCCCCCCTCAAAATTTGATGTTTTACGTTTCAAGGTACGTAGAATACGAAAATCGAATAAAAAAATTTCCGTCCGTCCGCCGTACGCGGCACTTTTCTTAGCAACACGACCGATTTGGTGCCGCGAAGCTTTTGGTTGATGTAGGTCACTTCTAAGGGGTGAAAATTAAGGGTTGAAATTTTCAAGAGTGCCCTAGCTCGAAAACACTCAAAATAAAGGTATCGTTTTTTCACCAATTTTAAATAGTATTGAATTTTTAAAAATTTTTGAGACCACCCGGAGCTCTGTAGGACAAGCCGTTCGGTCCCTACGAGTACTTAAAGGTTTACCATCGATAAAACAGAATTATGAGTGTGAATCGCAAAAGAGGTCTAATCTCCATTCAAATTTTATCGGACTAAAATGCGATCGCTGTTCATTTCTTCGATTTGTATACAGTTTTGCCTTCTGCGTAACCAGTAATCAAATTTCCATATGAAGCTTTCTATTTTTCGAATCGAGTGTGAAGCGTTTAGTTCTTTCTAATAAACTTGATTGTGAAGGTGTGAAGGCAGTATGGTGTGGTAGGTAGTACCTAGCTGGTAGGTAAAAAAAAGTTGGTAGGTAAAAAACGCTGGAAATCATTGCTCAAAGGTTTATTATTTTCTGTATAGATCACCCTTCTGTATAGATCACTGGTTCTCCATCATTAGCACCATCTGTATTCACCCTTGACCTTCCCTCTCAAATTTCAGCTTCCTGCGTTCAATAGGATTGAAAATGGCTTCGGAGCTCACTCAGCTGATCAGTGCTATTCCAGGCGTCTCCAGCATTCGAGGAGATCTTCTTCACTCTTCAGATCACTGATCAGCTGAGTGAGCTCCGAAGCCATTTTCAATCCTATTGAACGCAGGAAGCTGAAATTTGAGAGGGAAGCTCAAGGGAGAATACAGATGGTGGTAAATGCTATTGATTGAAGGGTGATCTATACAGAAAATGATAAACCTTTGAGCAATGATTTGCAGCGTTTTTTTTACCATTTTAAGAGTGTTTAATTTTATTAATCCAATGATACCCCCTAGACGATCGACAATTTATTGTTACAGGCGTTTATTATGAAATTTATCCTATGGCTTTGCCCTGAGGATCCCCCCCCTCCCCGACATACCCCTGGTCCTTAGAAGGTAGTTGAGTGATCTCTAAAGAAAAATAATAAACCGTTGTGTAATAATTTGTAGCCTTTTGTATGGAGGGGAAAAAACTTCCTTTCCGTCCAATGCGGTTTTCAATCTCAGTATGAAGACGCGTTGAAAGTTTTTCCGGATATCGCAGTCTCCCTCTGTCGATTCGAATTAAAAGAAGAGAGGAAACTTCACGTCAAACTGTCGGCAAACCTTTTTCGTGGATGAGTGCACGGAAAAGCAATATCGGGAGTGATGTGTCACTGGGAATATTACGTATACATTATATTATTGATGATGGGTTGACATTGTCTCCGTATTTCGATCAGAATGGCTTGGAATACAGATCCAACCAGTCGAATAGGACGGGCTGTGATATCAACTACATTTAATCAATGTCTGAAATGCGTTAACTATCTCGCAGGAAATTGCGAAGTGATTACGGATTTATCGCACAATATATCCACCCTCCAATGCCACGACCGTTGAGTGAGTTCCGGAATTGAACATAGTTGACGTCGTACGACTTCCTTCGTCGTGAACGAGGCTGTCCTCAGCGATTGTATTTTAGTACAGTAAAAATAGCACTTTTGATCGGAATTAATTCGTCTAACGTTGAAACTTGGTAGAGATTGGCAGTTTGTTCTATGATCATATCTGGCCAGTACCCGTAATAAATTTTGGAGACCGTCTTATAGTAAAGTATCCCTCACTGAAAACTTTGAAGTCAGATGATTTATCAGATAAGTTCTTCAAGATATTCTTTATTCCCAAATCTTCTTCAATTTTTTTGGAGTTTGGTGGATTGTCCTTTGGATCTTCTACCAGGTTTTTCACACTCTCTTGATATCCTTCGGAAACATCAATTCCTTTCAAGATCAACTTCCACAAAGCAGTCGACACTAGCTGATGAGCCCGAATAACATGTGCATAGGTGCGGCCTGAATATGCTTCACACTGTTGTCAGGGAAGAATCCTGACTAATGGCAGTCCAAGGGTCAATTTTCATCTCGAAGAACAATTTATACGAAGTTTTAACCTTGTACGAATTTATTTAGTCAGATCAGAAGTGTTAATTTTTACTGCATTGATCTTGCTTCTAGGAGGAACTTCACTTCTTAGAATATAATTACTACCTGAATGAAATTAGTAAGAATTTTACACTCACGCAAGAAGTTTTGAAGTTCCCGAGGTGCGAACAAAGTAAGGATATGAGAATAAGTACCAAAAATTGAAAATAAATCCATGAGATGAGTGGAATTTAGAAAATTCGACGATGAGAGTCAGAAGGTAAGGATTCATTCTAATTTTGAAAAGGGAGAAGCATTGCTCTCTCAACGATCACAATAACACAGACTATAATCGCAGGTGGAGCAGACTTTCAAGAACCTGCTGATTTATGATTTCCTGAACTGCTGGGTAAAATTAAGAACCCCACAGGTCCCAAAAACGAAATTAAGTTCCTCAAGTTACCTCTATTCGAACTTCTTCATTCAATAGTGATGACCTCTTGGTTACCAGAACTCTGCGTGGGCGTTGCGAGACATACGATCTTTCCGAGGTATCAAAGGTCGTAGCGCGTGCGCAATTTCTGTGAACCACGAGAGGGTCAAAGTATCTGTTTAAAATAATACGAGGTACTTGGGATGACCTTTAACCCCCGCGGCTCGAGTCCTGGATCGAACGAGGTCAGGCTACAGTCGCTTTAGGTGATTTCGTCCCGTAAATTGATCGGTCGACGGTGTCAATAATTCCCCAATAATAGGTACAGTACCATCCACCGGGTAGACGGATTAATCTGGATTTTTTTAAGGTGGCTTCTTGGTCAGTGTTTTATGAATCGTTGTCGACATTCCTTTTTGGAGAATACTTCGTCACTAGGAGGCAAAAGCATTCGTTGTAAGTACATCATCATCAGGCCGTCGAGAGACTACTAAATTCTTATAACTATCAAAACAAACTTTGATATTCAACGCTTAATTTCCCACTTGTTCAAACAATTTGTTTTTTCGGGTGTTTTATCAAACATAGATGTCTTTTGATGAATCTATAGAATATTTGAGCAGGAGGTTCTTTCCTTGGGCCACACTAGCTCTATCTGCACCAGCAGAATCTGTCAAAGCCCAATTTGTTGGAGTAGAAGGAGAAAACTTGGAAAAATCCTTGGTGGAATGTTGGGGCGAGTTATTTCTCATAAAGTACTGAACAGAGGAATAAGGTAAAGAAGGTTCACTTCTGTGCTGCCTTAGACAGGAAGGAAACCCAACTAATAGCCTACGAGGTGAGAAATGAAGGTAGAAGGTACCTCGAAGGCCCTATTACCGTCTGTAACTCGAGAATTTTTTTCTTCTTCGAGTCATAATGTTTTTATCATTAGGTAGGTACGTTTTTTCATACAATCGATAGAAAAATCCCCTCTCAAAAATGACCCCTCTTAACTTCAATCACTTCGCCTAGAGTCAGATGAACAAATCAGTCAAATTCAGTCAGTCAGATCGATAAAAGTAAATTTCTCAAGTAATAGCTTTATTCCATGTGATCTGTATTTAATACACATGTACTGAGCTGGTAAACATGTACCGAGTATCCATACCACATGGAGTATCATTACATTCTCAACTATTTATTGTATTATTCGATTCTGAATATTTTCTATTTAGGAAATATTAATACAATTCAATGTATCAATGCGAATAACATGTTCTTGCTTACAAGCTTTGAATTATATAAATTCAATGTAGATCAGCTCAAGCCGAATCATGTAGTTTGTACCATTGTACCATTGTACGCGCTCTGATGCCTTCAGCGCCAGATCGCTTTGTGTCTTCTAGGGATAGGCGATAGTCGAAAGTTCAGCACTATCGATAGATTAATACTATCGATTAAAAACTATCGATACTATCGATAGTTTTTTTTATAGTGGCTCCCCCTATTCCGTAACTTCATGCCCGATGGAGAATTGAATGTAATTGAACTGAATTATCGATTACTTGCAGGAATCGGTACATTCATAAAATTACACAAAGATTTCAAACAAAAATGAATTGATTTAAAATGTGTAAGAATAATTTCCAATTTAGCATTGCTCCTTGAGCCACATATTGCCTGAATGTAGATAGGGAGAGAGTTAGAAGGTAAGAGGTAAAGTCGATACCACGAATTTTGTGTCTTTGCATAAGTGGTGAATATCTAATTACTCGAAATGGGGTACTCACAACATACAGCAGGTAATGAATACTGACACGAGCCTCAACTTCGAGAATACCAGTGAATTGAGGAGTTCTTTCACGGAGTTGAGGCTGCACCGCTCGTCTCAGTACTATCACAACAATCGATTTTCAAATACAAAAAAAAAAAAAAAAAATTAAAAATCTATCGATAGTGGATGACTAGGTATATTGATAGTACTATCGGTAGTCATGAAATATCGATATTTCGATAGTAACTATCGACTATCGCCCATCCCTAGTGTCTTCGCACTTCGTCTCCAACCGTCATAGGACTTTGCTTGGTTGCTCTCATGCTGCTTTTTCGTTTCACTTTTGCATTTGCATCATATATTCGAGTCATTCAATATTCATTGAATAAACTAGTTATCATCTTTAAGTCACTGTTTCGTCTAACTCATTTTCGAATCCCCGAATCCAGACCTTCGTTCAACGATGAGTTTTTCATAATCAATATGCATGGTATTTGGCGACTTTCGTTGGCACTCAAGTTGTTTGGTGATCTCAAATTATTTAGACTCGCTCGTTGAAGCTTTCAGCCGATAGGTATATTTGAGGTTCTATACTTGCCTAGCTCATTGATAGAGGTTTTTACTAAAGGAGAATTAGCTAGTTGGATTTTTGGTTGGTATAAGCTCGTGGAGCAGCACAAGGGTTATTACACGGTGCATCAATCAAATGGGAGAACGTACGAAATGAAATTTGTAGCAAATTTAACGTGATTTCATTTTGCATATAGTTTTTTGCCAAAAGCTGATCGTATCTGAATTATAGGCAAAAAACCAGCAAAAGATAACTTTTTTCGCCTTTTTATGCATTTTTTCAATGTTCCGTCACGAAAGTTTGGTGGCAAACCTCATGTTCGGATTCAGCACCTCACAAAACATAAGGAGACGAGGAAATCGTCAAACCCCCAAAACTTTCCTGCCAGGGTCCGTTTAGAACTACTACTCCGTGTAACATGAAGAAGACATTCCTTTTCACGTATCCGTCCCTTCCAAATGCCATTCATTTAACCCTAACTGGACCATGGTGTCACTAGTGTCACTGAGAACGTCTTAAGAATTACACAGATGTCCCAAGGAGTCACCAGATTAAGTAGACTTAAATTGCAATTCAGGAATTAATGGATTAACCCATTAAGTGCGGATGACATCATAAAACACGCCATGGTGGTTTTCGTCCCGTGCGGTATCGGTATGATGTCGGTGTGGTATGGTGTCCTATTGTTGTCCTAACAATAGGAGCGTCCCCCTTCAAATTGTTCCGAAAAAAAAAATTGTTCTTCAAATTGTTTGCTTTGTTAGGTTGTCCGTTTTCACCTGCCTATCGTATTTGCAAGTCCATCAGTCAGCTAGTACGTTTTGGAAGAGTCTAGTGCAATTTTTTCATTTCCAAATCTCGGATAATCGAGGGTAGGTCAAATTTCCTTTCAGGATGGGACGTAACATTCCTTTTTTCCCGCATCGAATGGATTAAGCTGAATTTTTTGAACTATTTTTTAAAAAAAGTTATTTGAAGTCAAAAAATGATGTTATAGACGAAAACTTTGAAAATATTTTTATCGATTTCTCAGGAACTTTGTCATAACTCTATTTTGAAACTTCCAATTGCCCAAGAAAATTTCAACAAAAAATAAATAAATAAATAAAATTGCAATTTAATTTTGGTTCTTTGGTGACGTGGTGACACTTTGGGACAGATGTGGAGATCCAGAGATGTTTTCGGTGACACTATTGACACCATGGTCCAATTACGGTTAAAGGAACCTATTCACCTTTGTTAATTTATTGATTTTGCTTTCCCAGAATTGAATCATGTCTGTCATCATCTTGATGTGTAAAACCTCAAATTTGAAAGAGTAAACCTTCTAATTGACGATTAAAGCCTCTAATATGATTTGTAAAATTTCCAATTTGGTGTGTAAAACCTCAAACTTGACGTGAAACGCTATTTATGTTTAGTAACTGAGGGAAGCTTTGTTTGCCATGCACATCCTTGTTCAGAAATGCCTCGATCAACAGTGTCCTGTAAATGTCTGCTTTATTGATTTTGAGAAAGCTTTTGACCGGGTGAAGCACGGGAAACTTGTGAGTATCTTGCAGTCGGCTGGCCTTGATTTTAAGGATGTTCGCTTAATTGGAAACCTATACTGGGGGCAGACGGCGCAGGTTCGGGTAGAGGGTGCTCTCACTAAACTAGTGCATATTGCCAGAGTTAGACAGGGGTGCACGTTATCCCCTCTGCTATTAAACGCATATTCGGAGCAGATTTTCAAAATGGCCCTTGACGACAGTGAAATGGGCGTAAGTGTAAATGGGCGCCCTATATCCAACCTTAGATACGCGGATGATACAGCATTGCTTGCTTGCTCGGAAGCTGAACTGCAGGCCCTCTTGGATAACGTGAATTTAGCCTGCCGAGAGTTTGGAATGGCAATCAACATTTGTAAAACAAAGACAATGGCCATATCAAAGGCGGGGGATTTGAGAGTTAGGCTCACGCTGGATGGCCAGGATATAGAACAGGTTACTAGGTTTAAGTATCTAGGTCAATGGGTATCCGAGACATGGTCCCTTGAAAGTGAGCTCAGGAGTCGCATTGAAACGGCTCGCAGTGCCTTCAACAACATGCGCACTATTCTATGCAACCGGGATCTGAGCTTAGCGCTGCGCTGGAGGGTCGTTAAGTGTTACGTTTGGTCAATACTTCTGTATGGCGTGGAGACGTGGACACTGAAGGCGAGGGACATAAACAGACTCGAGGCGTTTGAGATGTGGCTGATCCGCCGTCTGCTGTGAATTCCCTGGACCGCCCGTATCCGGAATGACTATATTTTGGAGCACAATTCCTTGACCCGTGAGCTCTTGACTACCATTAAGAAAAGGAAGGTGGCGTATTTGGGCCACGTCATGCGGGGTCCCAAGTATGGCCTCTTACAGACCATAATGATGGGTAAAATAAGTGGCCGAAGAGGCGTTGGTAGAAAACGAGCCTCGTCGTTGTCAAACATTCGGAAGTGGACGGGGATTGAGCGAGCGGCGGATTTGTTTCGCTTGGCACAGGATCGCGAGCAGTTTGCTGGTATGATCGCCAACCTTCGTTAACGGAGAGGGCACTAGAAGAAGAAGAAGAACTGAGGAGTGATTAAAAAAGTATCCAAATTTTTTGACCCAACTCTGCAGTTTCGATGATCACAACAACCAATATTTTCATTTTGTCTTTTTTGGTTTTATTGATTTTGTGCCTCGAATCAACTAAGTTGAAGCTCTCTGGTGTGGACGGGCGGGGAGAGAGAGGTTGTGATGTATCTCCACTTCGCTATGATGGGCTGTTCGACTCCATTTCAGTTTCCTCCGGTAATTCATGGTAATTTCTCATTACTGAGTCCAGTTGATGCGGGTTGAGTCTGCATCGGGTAACGAGGATGTGGAAGGATAGGCGAAAGCGGACGCACGAGTAAGGGCGTTCCCTCAATCGGGTTTCGCCTCGTACCGACGAACCTGGATAGTTGAGAGATGGAGAGAACTTGAATTCATCTAAAGGAGGGCTTCTCTTCTACAACTATGTTAACAAATGCAGGAACTGGCGCCACTGCAAAGCCACCAAACAAAATGACCGGTGGAGTGGAAGAATATTGTTATAAATTATTCCAAATTCATCATGTTCCCAAAATTTCCCTTTTTGGTTCATTATTTTCAATATTATTGTCAACTTGGAATCGACCAAGAAATAATTTCTTTTAACCCCCCCTCAAAATTTGTAGTTTTACGGTTCAAGGTATCTGGAATCCAAAAATCTAATAAACATTTGGCCGTCCGTAAGCCAAATTTGGGGTCTAGTTGTGCCCCAAAGCTTTTGGTTGATGTCAGTCATTTCTACAGGTTGAAATTTTGGATACGCCCTAGCTCAAAAAATGTCGTTTTAAAGGTATTGTTTTTCCATCTATTTAAGTTAGTGAATTTTTGAAACCGAATGAGACCACCCGTTACCGTAGGACCAACCGTTCGCTCCCTACGAGAACTTAAGGGTTGAACGTACGATAAATCAGAAACACGAGTGTGAATCGCAAAAGGGGCCTAATCACCGTTCAAATCTTGGCTGACAAATGCTATCGCTGTTCGCTTCTTCGAATTGTATTCAGTTTTGAGTGCTTAGCAACCAGTATTTTCGAATTCAGTGTGAAGCGTTTATTTCTTCAAAATTAAGTGTATTGCGAAGTAAGTATGTAGTAGGTGGTAGTATCTATGGTTGGTAGGTAGTGACAATGACGAAGCTAAGTTCTTTATAGGCGAGTGATCATCTTGTCGTTGAAGTTGTTTATTATTTCTAATAAGAGTATAAACATTAGCTATTTACTAGAGCAATCTTCTAGAGCTAGATAGTCCCCTATGAAAATCATGGCCCCCAAGTTGACAGTAGCCTCTGCGTATGCGCAAACGTGAAATCCTTGTAACAGCTTCAACATCCGAATTTGATGAAATTTTGTAGGTTGTTCTAATGGGGTGTGCGCATGGGTCGGAAAACTGTTTATTGTTATTTTTAATGTAAACTAGACCTCATTCTGAGAATTTTGACACCAACCGCGACCTTCTAGCGTGTGTAAATCTTTTCCTATGAATTTTCAGTTTCGACCGTTTATGACGTCACAGTGGGCTGGGGTCCCTCCCAGGCGGGAAGAGCGCGTGACGTCATAACAATTCACATTTTTCCGCGTTCAAACACAATTTTCTGTAAAAAGCCCCATTTTCAAAATAAAAATAATTATACCGTTCGAAAGCTGAGATTTAGGTGCATCTTTTAGGCCTACAGGTGAAAATTCAAGTGCCGGATTACGGAACCTATGAGCGTTTGAAAAAAGTTAAGATTTCCCAAATTCTAACAAATTGTCCGCTTCAAGTCCAATTTTCGTCGTCGTTTTTCCGATTAAATTTTTTTTTTTTCATCAAGGAGAAAATTTTACGCTCTTTCCAACTGTGTATCGATTTAAATTTCCATGAAAATTCGAGAACAAACAAGAAAAAATTTTTAAAGTGAAATAACTCGTAAACGAAGCCTTTAAGAAAATATTACTATGAGACTTTTTTGCTGGAAATGAGCTGTAGAATCGATTATTGGCCGGAAATGTAACACACGGTATAATCGGGTTATGGATACGAGGAAGCTACCTGCCACACCCACTTGGCTGACTTTTCGTTTTTTCTCGTTCTTGCCTCGGAAGCAATTTCATTTCATAACGCCCTTTTCAGCGGTAAGTTTCGAAAACGAAGTCATTGTCAAATCTATTTCCAAAAGAGTTATTTTCTCCGCAGAGTCGGAAAATAAAGGAAGGAAACTTTTCGATTTCAGTTCCTTTTTCCTCATCTTGTTTTTTCCCGCCAGTTTGCAAACTTCCGCTCGACTTTTCTCTATCGATTATTCCCGAACATTCTCATTAAAACTTTCGAGATTACTCCATTTCTTCATTATGAACATCTGTTCTGTAAAATTATTATCAACCTATTTGCGGAGTTTTTATAACATCGTCCTAACGAATCAAAGTTGGGGCTTTTTTTCTTCTGGAAGTTGAATGACGTGAAATAAATGTTTTCATTCGATTCCGTAGAATTTAGTTCCGTGGCTTTGAAGTCTGATTGGCCTCTTCTTGTGCTGTTATTGGGTGTCCCATATTAGGGACCGGAAAACTTCAGGACTCGATTCAACAACTAATTTAAGGGGGTCTCAGTCGGAAAAGCGACTTTTAGGGACGACTATTTTGGTTTATTATTTTGAGAAAGAAAATTTTGAGAATATTATTATATTATTGAGAATTTTGAAAGTATTTTGAGAAAGAAAATTTTTTTTAACACCCCCTCAAAATTTGATGGTTTACGTTTCAAGGTACGTAGAATCCCAAAAATCGAATAAAAATTTGGCCGTCCGTCCGCCGTACGCGGCACTTTTGCCACTTAGCATTGACCGATTTTGATGAAATTTGGTATGTAGGCTCCATTTGGGGTCTAGTTGTGCCCCGAAGATTTTGGTTGATGTAGGTCACTTCTAAGGGTTCAATAAAGAATTTTGAAATTTTGAAAACGCACTAGCTCAAAAAATATCGATATAAAGGTATTGTTTTTCCTTCAATTTAACCCTGGAATGGAATCGTCACGTAAATTTTACACCTGTGGCCTTGAAACAGTCGCCCACCCTACTAGCGAAAAGGGCGAGATGGAACCACCCCACCTATGCTATCCCTAGGGTGTCCCCTTTCAGTCACGCATGCCCTCTGCCACCGAGTTTGTCGCTGTTGTCTCTCACAGGCCTCTAAACTGAACTCATGGTGTAATTTTTACTACGTTTTCAATAAAGTAGGTAGAACGGTGTAATTTTCACACCACGTTTCCATTCCCTGCCCCATTCATGGTGTCAAAATAACATTATTTTTGTTTCACAAAACAGCCATATATAAAAAAACACAGTAATATTCCTAAATCTTCTATTGCTTCCGAGTCTACTAATACGAAACGATTAGCTTTCCTGTTCCTTTGAAGTGATTTCCATTGTTGGAGGTAATATTTCCAATAAAGTAGGTAGAACGGTGTAATTTTCACACCACGTTTCCATTCCCTGCCCCATTCATGATGTCAAAATAACATCATTTTTGCAATAATTTTTGCAATTTTAGCAATTTGCTTTCCTGTTCCTCTGAAGTGATTTCCATTGTTGGAGGTAATATTTCCAATAAAGTAGGTAGAACGGTGTAATTTTCACACCACGTTTCCATTCCCTGCCCCATTCATGATGTCAAAATAACATCATTTTTGCAATAATTTTTGCAATTTTAGCAATTTGCTTTCCTGTTCCTCTGAAGTGATTTTCATTGTTGGAGGTTACTTTTTCTAGTCCGTCAAATACTTTGAAAGACTGAGAGGAAAACTGTTGAGTTATATTTTGTAATACAAGCTTGAAAATAAAAATGTCTTCATTGTTGAAAAACTATTTATTGGACTGGTAGTAGCACCTGGCAGTACCCCTTTTGCTATTGAAATCAGCAGAAGTATTGAACTTGGATATTGAGCCCAGGAAAACGAATAGAAATCAAGGGAAAATAGAGAAAGCAAAGAGAATTGGCTCAGAATCCCCTCATTTTAGTAGTATAGAGGCAATAATTGTCTCGAGAACGGCCACAAATGTAGTAGAGAACTATACTTTAATGAAAAAAGTGTAAATCAATGCTGAGAGCTGACGAAATAGGTTGAATATTGATGTTTTCTGACTGGTGTAAAAATTACACCTGACGTTTCCATTAAGCACACGACGAACCCACGGTGACGATTCCATTCCAGGGTTAAGATTCTATAGAAAATGAGATTCCCAAAGTTTTAGGTCGATCGGATAACATTAACCCGTGCCGCATGTTGAAGTTCAGAAAAACTCACTTTTTTTCATAAAGATTTTCTTTTTTTCCTCATAACGTAGTGACTATTTGTCCTAGAGACTTGAAATTGGTCTCATTTTATTTAAAATGTTATTTTCTTCAACTTTTGCTCACATAATTTTTTCGCTATATACTATAGATTTTATGTTATTCAGCTTTTCCCATCTCAAAACGTGGTCCGTTTTAGCAAATGTGCCTTTTTACGCATACCCCTAAAAACCACACTCCAGTCTTTGAAACCGACCTACAGGCGATTTGATGTATCTTTATCACTCTGTTATATGGAAATTGATACATTTGAATCTCAAGTCTCCAGGACAAATGGTTACAATGTTATGAGGAAAAAAATAATATTTTTATGAAAAAAAGTGAGTTTTTCTGAATTTCAACCTCGATGCGGCACGGGTTAATGCTATCCGATCGACCTAAAACTTTGGGAATCTCATTTTCTAGTCAAATGGCACCTTTTAGAGGGTTGCCACAAGTGATTCTCAAAAAAAAAAAAATTCCCTGTTGCCTTGTGTATTAGGGTGGTCACAAAAAATCAACTTCCGAAATTCAATCGTGGCAACCCCCTAAAAGGTGCCATTTGGCTAGAAAATGAGATTCCCAAAGTTTTAGGTCGATCGGATAAAATTAACCCGTGCCGCATCGGGGTTGAAGTTCAGAAAAACTCACTTTTTTTCATAAAGATTTTCTTTTTTTCCTCATAACGTAGTAACTATTTGTCATAGAGACTTGAAATTGGTCTCATTTTATTTAAAATGTTATTTTCTTCAACTTTTGCTCACATAATTGTTTTGCTACATCCTATAGATTTTATGTTATTCAGCTTCTCCCATCTCAAAACGTGGTCCGTTTTAGCAAATGTGCCTTTTTACGCATACCCCTAAAAACCACACTCCAGTCTTTGAAACCGACCTACAGGCGATTTGATGTATCTTTATCACTCTGTTATATAGAATTTTTAGATTTTTTTGAGACCACGCGGAGCTCTGTAGGACAAACCGTTCGCTCCCTACGATAATTTAAGGTTTGGACGAACGATAAATCAGAAACACGAGTGTGAATCGCAAAAGAGGCCTAATCTCCGTTCAAATTAAAGCTGACCGAAATGCGATCGATGTTTTTCTTCATGTTGGATGGTTGGTGGCTTTACAGACGAGTGATCTGTATAGAAAAATAATAAACCATTGTGTAATAATTTGCAGCGTTTTTTGTTGAATTAAGTGAATATTCCAACAGAAATACGTGAAAATGCAAATTTTCATGATTTTACAATTAATTTTGAAAAAATGTTATGTTTTGGCATGGTTTTGAGATTCCAAACTGTCAAAAGTTGTTGCTGTCGACTTGTTTTCACTACATATTCGAGTTCAGCGACCTCAAAAACGTAAGTAAACGAAGTTTCACAGTTTTACATAGAAGTTTGAAAAAGTTATATTCAAAAGCCTGATATTGGGGAAAAAGTCCAATCATGCAGCATGAATTAATAGCGAATTTTCAGAGAAATCTATTTTTTACTCTTCAGGGATTGTTTAAGAATGTTCCAAAACGGATTTCATTGAAAACATTTTTCGAAAATTTTCCTTGAAAATTCGACAAAAGCGTATCTCGAAAACCAAAATCGAGCTATCGGTGTAGGTTTTGGTTATGCAAAAAATCTACCGGAAGCAAAAAATGCGGAAGCTCTGTTATCATTTTTCAAGGTTGAAAAAACAAAGTTTTCCAAAATCGAAATTTCCACTCGCGTTTTACGTTTCCGACCTTTCTGAACAATTTTGGTGTCTGTCATGAAATCCTTGCCACAGCCATAACTTTCACATTTTCTATCCGATTTAGATGAAATTTTCAGGTATTGTGCTGGTTGGCGTGTAGATGGTCCCCTACGAAAATTATACCCCCGGACTGATAGTAGGCACTGCGCATGCACAAACGTGAATTCCCTGTAACAGCCATAACTCCTATCATTTTCATCCGATTTCGATGAAATTTTCTGGGATTACGCGGATTAGGTTGTAGATGGTCCCCTATGAAAATGAAGGTCTTAAAATTGACAGTAGCTGCTGCGCATGTGTTGATCTGGAAGTTAGGTTTAGCTCACTCACCAAGCTAAAGAGAGTTGTTGCTTGGGTGGAGCGGTTTGTGCGGAACTGTAGGAACCGTTCAGTTCCCCGTCGACGTAGATCTCTGACAATAGAACAGTTGGTTATGCAAGTCCTGCCTCTTGACACATCTGAACTGAAGCACGCGGAACTTGTTCTCGTCCGTCGTGCGCAAGCTAGAGGATTCACCGACGTGATTCGTTCAATAGATCATAAAGGGTCAAGTACCAAGCTGATGAAGCAGCTGGCCATTTTTAGGTCTGATGATGGTCTACTCAGAGTCGGAGGTAGACTTGATCACGCAGATAGCTCTTTTGAGACCAGGCATCCCACTCTGCTTCCCGCCAAAGACGTTTTAACTGATCTTGTAGTTCGTCATGCGCATCAGAGTTGTTTGCATGTAGGTCCAAGAGCGACGTTAGCTCATATTAGAACCAAGCACTGGATCGTCAATGGACGGAATGTTGTGAACAAGTGTTTGTCCGGTTGTGTGCGCTGCTTCTCAATCAAGCCTAGGTCATTCCAGCCCGAAATGGGGCAGCTACCGGCTGGACGAGTACACCAAACGTACCCATTTAATCAGACCGGGATAGATTTTGCTGGACCATTTACCGTATCGATCGCTGGACTTAGAGGAACTCGAAAAATTGAAATATTCCTAGCAGTGTTTGTATGTTTGGCCACAAAAGCAGTGCATTTAGAGGCAGTCCTAGATCTTAGTACAGACTCGTTCATGCAGTGTTTAGAGCGCTTCATGGCCAGGCGAGGAGTACCTGCCGTCATTTGGTCTGACAATGGTACGAACTTCATTGGGGCCAATAATCTGTTGCGAAAAATTAGATCAGCTTTAGTTCAAGGTGTAGCTCATGATTTAACGGATCAGTTAGCGACCAGAGGTATAGAATGGAAGTTCATACCACCGCGAGCCCCACACTTTCAGTGCCGTCCTTAGAAAATGCGAGGCCTGGAGCAAAACATTTTTGCGAGGCCTTTTTTAACTATGGATACCGGGGGGGGGGTCCGGAAAATATTTGAATATTTGTCAAGCTATACTTGCAAAGTCGTAATTGTAAGCTTTTTGATAAACAGAACGTTTATCTCTTAAACTCTAAAAGGGGGAGGGGTGGTGCAAAACACCCATTTCAGGTTGGTATGTTTCGAGTAATTTCGTTTCAGGTTTCAGGTAAAAAAAAACAATAGAAATCTCAGAAAAATAAGCTAGAAAAATCAAAACAAAGTTTATTCTTTAAGTAATGCTTAAACAGTGCTTGTTAATGTTAAACATAGTAATTTTTGTCTAATAAACAATAAATTCATTAGAAAAAACGAAATGTCTTCTTTCTTGCTTTTGCTTTTGCGCGCCGCTATCAAACGATGTTTTGCATTGCTTTCTTTAAGTCAATAATATCTTGTTCGTTTTTGTTTTATCTATCCAATAATTGAAAATATTGCGCGTATAATCAGACTTTATATTTTAAGCATGTACATCTTCACTCTGCACACTATTTCAATTCAACCAAAACTTTTACCTATTGAGTTTTAGCGAGAGTAAGGCGAGGCCTTCCTCAGCGCGAGGCCTGGAGCGGCCGCTCCACTCGCTCCACCCTAAGGACAGCACTGCACACTTTGGAGGGCTCTGGGAGGCAGCGGAAAAAGTCCGCCAAGCACCTCATACGGGTGACCCTCCGAGATCAGACCACAACGTACCAGACCTTCACCACTATACTGCCGTCCAAAGGAAGAACGTCCTAAGTCCATTTTTTGCATTTCGAGAAAAACGAGGTTTTGTGAAGTTGCCTGCGCCATTCGTCTCGTTGCAGATAAAATTTTTTTTTTTTTCACGAAGCACTCACAAATTTGTTCCTTTATTTTGTACTCCATTGACAAGCACAGAAATAATATGATTAGGGTAATTATTGGGTCATTTATGCCCAATGGAAGGACATAGGACTCTTTAGCCTAGCAACCTAGGACTTAGGACAGCTTGACTCTGCTTGATGCAAGGCTAAAATGTCTTAAGTCCGTGGTATTTTGAGTGATAATTTTTTTATAATGATAATGGGTTTCTGAAATAAACATTTTTGAGTTTTGGGTTTCTGAGATAAACATTTTGAGTGATAATTTTTAATATAATGATAATGGGTTATTGAAATAAACATAAAACAAGTGGGTGTGGCACATAGCTTCCTCGTATCCATAACCCGATTGTATAGATGATCCGATGCAAAGGCAGTAGTTAATCTCAAAACACCAATCTCTAAGTACCTTCCACTACCCTCATAGGGGACCATCTACACGCTAATCTGGACAATCCTAGAGAATTTCATCAAATTCGGATGAAAAATTAAATGAGTAGGTGTATGTGATTAGATCAAAAAAATGCGCAGTCGCTTTTATCAGTCCGGGGATGATGATTTTCATAGGGGACCATCTAAATACTAATCTGTAACATCACTGAAAATTTCATTGAAATCGGATGGAAAATGTAGAAGTTATGGCCGCTACAAGGAATTCACGTTTGCGCATGCGCAATGGCTACTATCCGTCCGGAGGTGGTGATTTTCATAGGGGACCATCTAAATACTAATCTGTAACATCCCTGAAAATTTCATTGAAATCGGATGAAAAATGTAGAAGTTGTGGCCGCTACAAGGAATTCACGTTTGCGCATGCGCAGTCGCTTCTATCAGTCCGGGGATGATGATTTTCATAGGGGACCGTCTACACACCAACCCGCACAATCCCTGAAAATTTCATCGAAATCGGACAATAACTTCGTACCTATAGTTATGCGCGTTACAAGGAATTCATGACAGACACACAGACACGGAACCAAAATTGTTCAGAAAGTTCTAAAACGCAAAACGCGAGTGAAAATTTTGATTTTGGAGAACTTTTTTTTTTCATCTTTGAAAAGTGAAAACAAAGCTTCCGCTACCTTGGTAGACTCGGAAGCAAAATCAGTATTAGCTCCAAAACCAAATTTTTATTTTCAAAAAGTTTCATTAATTACACAATTGAAATGCGGTATAATATATTCATTGGATATTAGGAATAAACTCTTGTTTTGACTGTAGACAACTAGAAAATCACAGTTCTTCGTTTTATTTAAAGTCAGTCTCAATCGAATGCTACACAGAGATCAGAAAACCTTGCTGTGTTGTTACCGCTGAGAGTGACTAAAGCAGTGCTACTAACTGTCGCTAAACTGACATCATCGAGTGAACAACGTAGGTAGGTACTGTTTTTCTTCAAAACTAGGACTGTTTAAGCAAGTCCAGGTCACAGAACTAAATGATTCGTATAAAGCTTTAGCGTCCTATGGTCCACTTCTACTAAACTAGACTGTCCTATGTCCATGAATTTTTTTCCTCTAAGGACATTTTAGCCTAGTACGCCTTACTTAGGACATTTTAGCCTGGGATGACTAGCAAAACTCGGGAAATGGACTTAGGACAAAGTGATTTTTCTCTACTTTCCCATCGACTTACGACGTTCTAACCTAGCTCAAAAGATGCGTCTGATCGAGCTCTACAAGATCATGTCCCTATCTCAAAAAGTGAAAAAATGGACTTAGGACGTTCTTCCTTTGGACGGCAGTATAGTGGCACGAGTTGAATCAGTACTGAACAGTAGACCACTGGTATACCAATCTAGCTCTCCTGACGATATACTAGTTCTCACCCCAGGACATTTTCTAGTTCAACGACCACTCACCTGAGTCCACTGTAGACCATACAGCTAGTACTAGGCTAGTCCCAAAGTGGACATTTGTGAATCAAATGGTAGATCAATTTTGGAAGAAATGGAGTAAGGAATACCTATTAGACCTCCAACTTCGTTCAAAATGGAACACCCCCGACAGACCACCGAAACTAGGTGATGTAGTTCTTGTAATGGAGGACAATAGACCTCCACTTCAATGGGTCATGGGGGTCATATGTGAACTATGTCCAGGTGCTGACGGCATAACTCGAGTTGCCCTTGTTCGCACTAGTTCAGGAGTATTGAAAAGACCTTTAGTCAAATTGTGCCCCCTCCCCAAGGACATAGATTAGGTCATATGACTATGGTCATATTGAGGGGGGGGAGTATGTTTGGACCTTCCAGCCCAAATTGAGCAGTTGATCCAAAGACAAAGTAGTTCCCTAGTTCCAACTTCCGCCGCTAAGAGATTCAGCTAAGAATCAACCAAATTAGATCTTCTCGTACTATCAATAAGTTATTGCATTCAGAATTAATAGACCAGTATTAGATCTACAAAAATTAATGAACTAATAAAGAAAGGACGATCATAATTAAGAACAACACAGAAAATGAATGCACCGGCCCGGTCAAGATGGCTGCGACGAAAAAACCTCTCCGCGCCCCCGATGCCTCGGCCATTACTAGAACGTACGACTACCAAGTTTTACTCTGCGCTCTATTTTTCCATTCAACTCAAATAATAGTTCTGTTTAATACAAGTTTTAGTTCTCAACCAGTGTGGTTTTATTTAGTTCTCATTCCAGAGGTAAACAGCATGCGCAAACGTGAAATCCTTGTAACAGCCATAACACTTACATTTTTCATCCAAGTTTGATAAAATTGTTCAGATTAGCGTGTAGATGGTCCCCTATGAGGGAAGTGAAAGGTACTTAGAGATTGGTGTTTCGAGATTAACTACTATGCTTCAGATCATCTATATAATCGGGTTATGGATACGAGGAAGCTATGTGCCACACCCACTTGGCAGACTTTTTTCGACATTTTACACCAAATTTCTGGTGGAGGTCATCGAAATTCCACCTTTCTAACAATAGCGGGCAGCCTTGTTGATGAACACCGGTGATAATTCAATTCAAATTTGAGTGTTTTTGAAAAATGTTTTGCTCGTTTTTCGCGGCAGTTCAAAACGTGCTGAAGGGTTCACGAGGACCTTAAAAGTTCATGAAGAATTTACGACATCAAAAGCCTCGTTATAGATGAATAGAGTCGTTTAATAATGGATGGGAAAGTCGCCTCGGAAACCCGTCCTCGCTACTGTTACACCCTTTCAGTCGCTACCGTTACCCTTTCAGTCCGTTACCGTTACGCCCCCCGCTTCTTCCCTGGAGCCGAAGTGCGAGTTATCTCTGGGTCCGAAGCTCTAATCATTTCCGTCCGCCCCCCCCCCCTCACCTCTGTGAACGGGAACCGCCCAGGGTGGTTAACGGTGAAACGGTTGCGTCGCTTCTATTCCGTTACCGTTAACCCTCCATTTTCTAGTTGCGGGTCCCTTCCTGGTCGGACCTTCACTTCCCCAGCTTACTCTGCAATCACTGAGCTTTCGTTCCTGCATTTTCTGCCAACTTTTCTTTTTTTCTACCGTTTTTTCCTTTTTTTTCTCTCTTTTTCAACAATCTCAGATTTTACCTCTTTTTTGTTGAATTTAAACTATCGGTTTTGAATTTACATGAGAACGAGCAGGAAAGGGACGATAAAACGTATTCAGTTTTCACGGTGGAAACCTTTTTTGCCAAGAAAAGGGACAACGAAGGGCAAAACACTCCACAACTAGGGTTTACGCCGATCAATCAATGTTTTTAGTCCGTTATTTTCAATAACAAAATAAACCGAAATCGACCAAGAAAAAAATTTCATGCCTCAATTTTATAAACCGATTTTGATTTTTTTAGGACGTCCCACAGTAAGACTTGGGCGTCCTTATGCGATCGATCTGGGGCGAAGGAGGACAACACTCAACAGAACATCATCAGTTTATCAGTCATCAGAACATCAGGCCGGTTTACACGCTCATGCCATTTGCGCAAATCGGCTTGAACAAGCCAGTTTGCACAGTTATATCGTTGCATGTGAACGCTGTTTGCGCAAGCCATTTGGCTTGCGCAAGCCAAAAAATTTGGCTTGTGCGAAGTCTGTCTCGGACAGAAATTCGGCTTGAGGTTGGAGCTTGGCATGAGTGGAGTTTGAGCGTGTGAACGCAGTTCAAGCCTACCCACGATCTCGCGCCGGCGCATTCCTTCTCTTCAAGTGTGTGAATCACATTATTCCAACCCCATATCACTCGGGAGCATCTAGCGCTCGTTCAAGCTGCATTGGTTGATTGGTTCTTGCGATGCAGAAAGAAAGAGAATTTCTCTGTGAATTCATTGAGCTGTACAAGTCTCAAATAATTCTGGAAATCATTTGGTTCCCCTCTCAATTCCACTATTAAATTGGTATGGGAAAGGCTGTCCCTCCTGAGCAACCAATCCTTGCTCCATTTCCGACCTTTGGAACTCTTTGAGCCCAATTTTGGTTTATTATTTTCAATAATAAGCCTTTGGAATCGAGCAAGAAAAAAAAAAATTTTAACCCCCCCTCAAAATTTGATGTTTTACGTTTCAAGGTACGTAGAATCCGAAAATCGAATAAAAAAATTTCCGTCCGTCCGCCGTACGCCGTACGCCGCACAGTGGGGCCGGAGTGGAAAAAACTCCATTTTTGCAAAGTGACTGAAAAAGAAATGTAATGTCGTTTTCTCAAAGTCTATTACCTGTAGAATCAGGGTGTGAAGGACCTTCAATGTTTAAAAATTGTTTTCACTGCTAAATGGGGGCTCAAACCTGATATTTCGAGATTTTAAGCACTTTGAGGGTGGAATTTGAAAATTTCCTAACACATTCTATTTGTTTCAAAAAAATTAAAATAAAATTATATAATGTTGGATATATATATGTAGTATCTCTAAAAAATACTAGGTAATCATTTTTTCATAACATTTTAGCTTGAACATTAGCTCCAGATTTGGGTTTTTATAGCGAAATACAACTTTAGAGGAGTGGAAAAACCGAGCTTCGCCTTCCTTCGGTTTGGCTCATTTTTTTTCTTGAGAATCTGACCATTATCAAGAAGCTGTAAAAATTTCATAGCCGTATTCCACCGAATTTAGATGTAGTGGGTTAAAATGTGATTAAAGGTACACCAAGAACGCCGTCTCTGCCGTCACCGCAGCTTCAGAGTAAAACACTTCTAAAGGTTGTAACTTCTACATTTTCCTCTTGAAATCGATAAAATTTCCAGGGATTGTGAATGTTGACATGTAGAATGTCCCCTATGTGGGCTATTAGCTACAATCACAGAGTAACGGAGTCAAGTTAAGGCTACATTGGTCGGATCATCTATGCAATCGGGTTATGGATACTGGGAAGCTATGTGCCACACCAATTTTTTTTTTATTTTTTTTATTGGAAAACAGAATGAAGTAAATAGCGACGTTTTCGTGAAATATTTCTGCTAAGAGTCAACAAGGTTCTGTTTGAACAAACCAGGTTCTTCGGATTGTCATTCGCAGTAGTGTGGTCAGTTCGTACTGTCGTGACATACCGAGAACATGTCATCGTTGAAAATCTCTTATTCGGATTTAGCAAACGTTTAATTTGGATTCGTTCCAATATTCTATCGCTTACTATCCAATTTTCAGAGGTTTATATCACTCAAAATTTTGTCAACATTAAATATATAAATATATATTTACACATATATATTTACATATATATATTTACATACACATATAAAGAAACCTCAATTCAATCATCTTTATCGTATCCTATAACCTCTAAAACGAAGAAAAAAACAAAATAACACACACCCATCGCCTGTAAAACCGCTTTTCTGTTTTTTTCACACGCTTTCCCACTTTGAGTAACATTATTTTTTTCAAAATTCAAGATTTAGTACTAAAATAATAAATTTAAACGTCAGAAAACATATTTTTCTAATGTATTTTCGTATTCGGAGTCGAATGAAACCATTCCCAAGACGATACAGTAATTCGTTCAAAAGATAATGACTTTTTTCCGCTTTTTGGCCATTTGGCCCCACTGTGCGCCGTACGCCGTCCGCCGTACGCGGCACTTTTCTTAGCAACCCTGGACCGATTTGGTTCAAATTTGGTAAATGGGCTCCATTTGGGGTCTAGTTGTGCCGCGAAGCTTTTGGTTGATGTAGGTCACTTCTAAGGGGTGAAAATTAAGGGTTGAAAATTTCAAGAGTGCTCTAGCTCGAAAACTCTCGAAATAAAGGTATCGTTTTTTCACCAATTTTAAATAGTACAGAATTTTTAAAAATTTTTGAGACCACCCGGAGCTCTGTAGGAAAAACCGTTCGGTCCCTACGAGTATTTGAAGGTTTTCCTTCGATAAAACAGAATCATGAGTGTGAATCGCAAAAGAGGTCTAATCGCCGTTCAAATTTTATCTGACTAAAATGCGATCGCTGTTCATTTCTTCGATTTGTATACAGTTTTGCCTTCTGCGTAACCAGTAATCAAATTTCCATATCAAGCTTTATATTTTTCCAATCGAGTGTGAAGCGTTTAGTTCTTTCTAATAAACTTGATTGTGAAGGTGTGAAGCCATTATAGTGTGGTAGGTAGTACCTACCAATAGGTAGGTGTGGTAGGTAAAAAAAAAATTGGTAGGTAAAACAATGTTTGTAGTTAAAAAACGCTGCAAATCATTGCTCACTGATCAGCTGAGTGAGCTCCGAAGCCATTTTCAATGCTATTGAATGGAAGTGCTCTTCCAGGCGTCTCCAGCATTCGAGGAGATCTTCTTCACTCCTCACATCACTGATCAGCTGAGTGAGCTCGAAAGCCATTTTCAATCCTATTGAATGCAAGTGCTCTTCCAGGTGTCTCCAGCATTCGAGGAGATCTTCTTCACTCTTCAGATCACTGATCAGCTGAGTGAGCTCCGAAGCCATTTTCAATCCTATTGAACGCAGGAAGATGAAATTTGAGAGGGAAGGTCAAGGGAGAATACAGATGGTGGTAGGTGCTATTGATGGAGAACCAGTGATCTATACAGAAGGATGATCTATACAGAAAATAATAAACCTTTGAGCAATGATTTGCAGCGTTTTTTCTTTATCAAGCAAGCCGCCGTCGTACACAGGATAAGCTCCTCCTCATTCATATTAAAAATTATGTCGAAATTCGTGATTGGTATCTTTTTAATAATTTCAAAATTTTTAATTAATCAACTTTAAGCGCACTGATCGACGAAGTCCACTGACTGAATCCCACACAATTTCACAAGCTCAACCGAACGTGTGAACGCGACCGCGTTGTTCAGTTCAGTTTGCGCAAACTGGCTTGTGCAAGCCGGTTTGTGCAAATGGCTTGAGCGTGTAAACCCACCTTAAACCGGCCTTTAATCTCCTAGCCTACGCGGATGATTTGGCTTTGCTGGCCGAAACACCCTCTTCCCTGCAAGACATGCTGAAAAAACTCGAAACATACTTATCTATGTGGAACCTGTCGCTGAACTTGCTCAAAACAAAAATCATGATCTTCCGTTGTAGATACAGGGAACCTAGAGGTGGGTTTACACGCTCAAGCCATTTGCACAAACTGGCTTGCACAAGCCAGTTTGTGCAAACTGAACTGAACAACGCGGTCGCGTTCACACGTTCAGTTGTGCTTGTGAAATTGTGTGGGATTCAGTCAGTGGACTTCGTCGATCAGTGCCCTTTAATTAAAGTTGGTTAATTAAAAATTTTAAAATTATTAAAAAAAAACCAATCACAAATTTCGACATAATTTTTAATATGGATGAGGAGGAGCTTATCCTGTGTACGACGGCGGCTTGCTTGATAAAGAAAAAATTGGGCTCAAAGAGTTCCAAAGGTCGGAAATGGAGCAAGGATTGGTTGCTCAGGAGGGACAGCCTTTCCCATACCAATTTAATAGTGGAATTGAGAGGGGAACCAAATGATTTCCAGAATTATTTGAGACTTGTACAGCTCAATGAATTCACAGAGAAATTCTCTTTCTTTCTGCATCGCAAGAACCAATCAACCAATGCAGCTTGAACGAGCGCTAGATGCTCCCGAGTGATATGGGGTTGGAATAATGTGATTCACACACTTGAAGAGAAGGAATGCGCCGGCGCGAGATCGTGGGTAGGCTTGAACTGCGTTCACACGCTCAAACTCCACTCATGCCAAGCTCCAACCTCAAGCCGAATTTCTGTCCGAGACAGACTTCGCACAAGCCAAATTTTTTGGCTTGCGCAAGCCAAATGGCTTGCGCAAACAGCGTTCACATGCAACGATATAACTGTGCAAACTGGCTTGTTCCAGCCGATTTGCGCAAATGGCATGAGCGTGTAAACCGGCCTTAGAAGTAGTGAGCAGTGGACGTACGATAACAGGGAAATAGAAGTAGTCAAGGAGTACAAATACCTCGGTATTACTATCACCTACAACCTCTCACTGAGCGCCCATTTCAAAGCAAAGAATGCTACAGCAAAATTTGCAATCAATTGCATTTGGCAAAAGCTCATTGCATCGCCCTTTATACCGTTGCCCGACAAATTCAAAATCTTCAATTCGGTTCTAAGATCGACCATATGCTACGCGTGTCAGGTTTGGGGTTGCTTCGAGCACGACGAACTTGAAATTATTCAATCAATCAATCAATCATCAATCATTTTTTTTATAAACATAACATGTATGAGCAATGGTCGGTAACTTATTCTAAATACAATAAAAGAAGAAAACAAAAACATAGAAAAGAGAACAACAAACAAAGTAATGAACAAAACAAGTAGCGGAACTAGCGAAATTCAAAATTACCAACATCCTGCAAAAACTCACCAAAACTATAAGGAGCCAGCTGGATCAAGCATTTTTTAAGCTGTGACCTGAATGATCCAAGAGCAGTCTTTCGAAATTTTAATGGAAGGGCATTATAAAATTTAATTCCCCACCAGGTGTTGCCATTACAAGTAGTCTTAATTCTATGAAAAGGAAGACAGAGGTCTTGCTTATGCCGTGTAGGGTAAACATGAGCGGGGATAAGGTAGTCATTGATATTATTCCTAACGTAACAGAGGCTATCTAAAATGTAGGCAGCTGGGATTGTTAATACTCCTAGTTGCTTGTAAGCTGGCCTACAGTCATCGTGGTAATTCAAGTTAGCGACGACTCTAACCGCTTTCCTTTGGCACCCAAAGATGGCAGATGACGAAGCAGAATGGCCCCAACTCAGTATGGCATAAACCGCCCTACTCTGGAAACATGCGTGAAAGGCTGCAAGCACAGCAGATTCTGAGATCCTTTCAGAAAGGCGCCTCAAGAGAAAAATGTACTTGTTGAGGCAAGCTTCGAGTTGCGCGCAATGGGGTTTCCAGTTCAGCTTTGGGTCAAGAACTACACCAAGAAACTTCACTTCCTCTAGGTTTTTGTGTAGACTGGACAAATCCCTTAATCCGAAGTGCATGACATAAGTTTTGTCCTCATTTATCGAGAGTCTGTTTGCTGAAAACCAGTTAGACACTGCATCAAGAGATGCCTTGACAGCAGAGAAGTGTCATCTGCGAACAATATAGGAGGAGTTTGGAGGCTTTGTGGCAGGTTTTTTATAAAAATAAGGAATAATATTGGCCCCAAAACAGATCCTTGTGGAACACCATACGTGACAGGGAGGAAATTAGACAAATCACCTGCGTGACGCACTGCCTGGTATCGATCCGTAAGATAACTATCTATCATAGAAATGGCATTGACAGAAAAATTATACTTTGAAAGTTTTTCTAAAAGAATTGGGTGGGAAATGCAATCAAAGCATTTAGCAACATCAACAAAAGTTGCTGAAGAAGATTCACCACATTCAAACGAGGCCGTTACAAAATCAGTTAGTTTCAGAATGGCATCATTTGTGGACCGACCATTTCGAAAACCGATCTGAACTGAACTGAATAAGTCGTACCTTTCAAAATATCTGCTAAGTTCCAGTTTTAGAGACTTTTCAAATACTTTTGACAGTGCTGGGAGTTTTGAAATAGGTCTATGGTTCGACGGTAAGTCACGTTCACCTTTTTTGAAGAGTGGAATCACCTCAGAGACCTTCAGTACCGAAGGAAAGTGCCCGTTATAAATTGACTCGTTGATGAGGTGGGTGAGAGGAAACACCAGCCCAAGTGCAGCCTGTTTCAACATGTTGGTTGAGATACCATATATATCTATGCCATTAGAGTTTTTGAGACTTTTAATGGTATTTAAAATCATTTGAGGTTCAACGTATGAGAATTCGAATGGTGGAGCTGCTGATGAAAAGGGCACAGAAAAACCTGATGGGTTGCCTGTACAGTTAGGTAGCGTATCTACAATCTCTGCAGCAACATTTACAAAATAAGAATTAAATTTGTCGTGCCTTCAGTCGTGTATTCAGCGGTTCTTCCTTAAAAAACTCTTTAACCTACCACGTAACACCCCAAACTATATGCTCTTTCTGGAGTCGGGAATGGATCCCCATTACATACACACGCTTAACGTGAATGCAAATTATCTGAGGAAAGTGGCGGACCTCCCTCAAGACTACCTAACGAGTAGAGCTTTCAGAATGGCAGTTTCAGCAAATGTGGAATGGGTGAGGAGGTGGAGAAGCCTGACGGAGGCTTACACGGACTCTGAGTTTGAGCCACATAGCTCCGAATTCTGGAAATCAAATACGGAAGCGATCGTAAGAATGGAAACAGAACGCATCAGGGCAGAATGGACGTCGTGAATTCAACTGGCTCAATTTCATGAACCTTATGGTCACCTGTCGCTAAATGTTTCCTATATGACGGAACCTCTCACCCTCAGCCAAGTACGAACCATCTTCAGGTGTCGATGTGAGATGTTGGATCTAAACTACAAACCATGGGTGCAGAACAGAGTTTTTCTATGCTCAATGTGCAACCAGGGGGCCTTGGAATCAACTGAGCATTTTTTAGCGATCTGTCCCATTTTTGCATTCAATAGGAGGAGGCACTTTGGGAGCTCCACTTTAGACAGGCCTGCCTTGGTGCGCATATTAAATGGAGGGAGCTGGAACGCATTGTGCAACTACGTGAGGGAGGCCTGGGCCTACCGAAGATTTTTAGTAGCTGAATTCAACTACAATAGCTCTCATGACTGACCACCAGTACATCCAGCATCAACCATTCAAATTTCGGCAGTGTTCCTCGGCTCTCAAAATATTCAATTCAACTACGAGTAAAAATGGCTTTTTTAGTTATTCTACAAAAACAGCGAGAACATCCACATATTTGCACAGCGTATGTAAAGTACATTTTTTTTATATTACCATGCCACTATAAATAATTTATAGTACAATTATTGCACTCCCTATTCAAGTTGGGTATTATTTTGACATACATATGTATATTCTTATTTTTTCTTTTCTTAAAAGTACTTAATACTATTATGCCCCAGGAAATGATGACCTGCCTGGTGAGTTATTCAAGAAGGGAGGTGAAAGCTTGACTGAGATGCTCCATGTTATGATTGTGGAAATTTGGGAAAGTGAGGATATGCCAGACGATTGGTATCGTACGATTATCTGCCCCATTCACAAAAAAGGGAATGTTTTAGAATGCTGCAATTACAGGGGCATCTCCCTGCTGTCATGTGCCTATAAGGTGCTGTCAGCCATCCTATTTCAGAGGCTGTTGCCACATGCCAAAATGGCAGTCGGTCCCCATCAAGCTGGTTTTATGGAAGGGAGAGGAACCACTGACCAAATCTTCTCTCTCCGCATGCTGCTCGGTAGAGCTAGGGAATTCAATCTCCAAACCCACCACCTATTTATCGACTTCCGTTCCGCATATGATAATGTGCTGAGAGACGAACTTTATAAGGGTCTCCTGGAAATGAATGTGCCCTCTAAGCTTGTACGTTTAATTAGAATGACGATGAAAAAAGTAACTTGTGTTGTGCGGGTTCAGTCCACTATTTCGGAGCAATTCTGCACACATAAAGGCTTAAGACAAGGAGATGGACTTGCATGTCTCCTATTCAACATGGCCTTAGAGATTGCAGTGAAGAGGTCTGGAATACAGGTTGGTGGGACGCTTTACAACCGGTCAGTTCAGCTTTAAGTTACGCTGACGACATCGATTTGATGGGCCGGTCAATTGGGGCCATAAGAGAAGCATATGATGATCTGGTCAGGGAAGCGCCTAGGGTAGGACTACAGGTGAATGTGGCCAAAACTAAGTACATGCTTACCAATGCCCCACCAAATCATGAAAGTACTTTTGCTATGGGCCAGCAAAGTTTTGAATGGATGGATGAATTTGTCTATCTTGGTACACAGGTTAATGCCAATAACTTGATGGCCCCAGAAATCAAAAAAAGAATTATCGCGGCTAATCGATCATACTTTGGCCTCCTTAAGCACATGAAAAGTAGATTCCTCTCAAGGACTTCAAAGATTCGGCTGTACAAGACTCTCATCAGACCAGTACTTATATATGGGTCAAAGTGCTGGACACTCTCTGTTCATGATGAGACAGCCTTGTTGAGATTTGAGAGGAAAATCCTAAGACGGATCTATGGCGCCGTACGAGATGGACCATCCTGGAGGAGACGCACTAACCTCGAAATAATGCACCTGTATGGGGAAGGAGATGTTGCGCACTTTATTAGGATTGGTCGTCTTCGTTGGGCAGGCCATGTATCCAGAATGGAAGACAGCGAGATCCCGAAGAGGATGATGAATGAGCAGCTGTATAGGATGCGACGATTGGGCAGACCCAGGTTAAGATGGATTGATGGAGTCAATCATGACGCTCACACCATCCTAGGCATTCGTGACTGGAAAACAGCAGCGCAAAACCGAGGCAACTGGAAAAAACTGTTGAAGGAGGCCATGATCCCCCGCGGATTGTAGTGCCACGAAAGAAGAAGAATACTATTATGAGCTCCGGCTGACGGAAAACCAAAGCCTTTAATACTTATCTCCCAAAAAAGAAATGTAAATTTATGTTCAATAAAAGTATTTCTCTCTCAACAGAATAAAAATAACCACATACTAATCCGTTTTAGACCATTCTGAATCCAAATCCGCGAAAAAAATCTTGTATCGTCTGGCCTGTTTTCAACCGATTTTCCTGGTTCTTTTTTTGTTCGACGCGGAAATCTGTCTAGTTGTGAATTTTGAATCTTGCTTTTTAAGGAGGGGAAAGGGGGGGGGTTAATGCTCAAAAAACATGCGTTTGCGGGCATAATCTTGTGTACTCTGCCCAGGCCTCAATTTCCAACCGATTTGTGTGTTTCTTTTTTTTTGCAAATGTGCAAATCTATCCTCGTATCTATGGCACCATTTGACTTTGATGAATATTTTTGTAAAATTAGTACCTTCTAAAAACTCGACTCGACGTGATATTACGTATTTATTTGTAATTTTAGTATTAGCTATACGAGTGATATTTTTTAAAACCCGAGGAATATTGTTTAAAAGTACTTGCGCTCGTTCATGATTTAACTTAGGTGGAACACTGTGATTAATCCGTTAAGTAAATACTCTGTGATATTGGTAAATTGTCCCCTTTTAACTCTTCTTCCAAAAATTCTTGTGTTATTGTTTTAGTCCTGGTCTGTTTTATGTTGTATGTATGTTACCTATATCATAATATGATATTTTATATGGTACCTATATTATAATAATATAATACATATATAATATATTATGCAATATATTACATAATATATAATATGTTATAATATAACATATTATATTATAATATACAGGGTGTCACCCTAACTCGAGGACCAAACTTCAAGGATCGATTCTACAACTAATTTGCAAACTTTTTTGTCTCCTAACATTTTTTTTAAACGCTTTAAAATTATACTTTTTTCACTTTTAAGATTTTGTTCGTGTTTTCGACCTTGAGCCATTAAAACGGCCATAACTCCCTCAATTTACTGGATAAACTCAAATATGAGTATACCGTTGAAAAGAACGTTAAATTTCCTATCAGTTCATCAGGACACAAAAGCTTTTTAAGCCTTTCGTATAAGTGAATAAATTGGTCAAAGTCAGAAATTTAAAACTTTCTCGAAAATCACCATTTTTCAGGCTGACTCATCTTATGTAATAAACAGCCGTATCGGCGGGCACTCAACGGGAAAAACTTGCCCAGAATCTCAGCTTTCCAACTGTCTATCAATTTTTCTTTTTAACATTCAAATAAGAAGAGTAAATGAAGTTTGAATGCCCGAAAACGTGTGTTTTACAAGCAAATCCAGTGTTTTAAGCGGTTTCTGGTCCCCCTCGATCTCAAGATGGCTTGACGATTTTGGTATCATTTTCTATGTAATTATTTACGCTGAATCCAATGGTGATACTTCCGAATGGTTCCGACTGCTAGAAAGTGGATTTTTCGAAGAAAACCTTCGTTTTTCGTACATAAAATACGCATTATTCTTAAATGTGGTAGTGAGCATGAAGTAACACCTTTTAACTCAACAAAAACTTCAATCAACTAGAAATTCGGTGTTTTTATTGAGTTAAAAGGTGTTACTTCATGCTCACTACCACTTTTAAGAATAATGCGTATTTTATGTACGAAAAACGAAGGTTTTCTTCGAAAAATCCACTTTCTAGCAGTCGGAACCATTCGGAAGTATCACTATTTGATTCAGCGTAGAAAATTACATAGGAAATGATACCAAAATCGTCAAGCCATCTTGAGGTCGAAGGGGACCAGAAACCGCTTAAAACACTGGATTTGCTTGTAAAACACAAGTTTTCGGGTATTCAAACTTCATTTACTCTTCTTATTTGAATGTTAAAAAGAAAAATTGATAGACAGTTGGAAAGCTGAGATTCTGGGCAAGTTTTTTCCGTTGAGTGCCCGCCGATACGGCTGTTTATTACATAAGATGAGTCAGCCTGAAAAATGGTGAGAAAGTTTTCGAGAAAGTTTTAAATTTCTGACTTTGACCAATTTATTCAACTATACGAAAGGCTTAAAAAGCTTTTGTGTCCTGATGAACTGATAGGAAATTTAACGTTCTCTTCAACGGTATACTCATATTTGAGTTTATCCAGTAAATTGAGGGAGTTATGGCCGTTTTAATGGCTCAAGGTCGAAACACGAACAAAATCTTAAAAGTGAAAAAAGTATAATTTTAAAGCGTTTAAAAAAAAAATGTCAAGAGACAAAAAAGTTTGCAAATTAGTTGTAAAATCGATCCTTGAAGTTTGGTCCTCGAGTTAGGGTGACACCCTGTATAATATCGCACCCGTCCTAGAGTAAAGGCACAACTCAAAAAATGGGGTTTTTGAGTTATGACCGGGAAAGCATTGCTGAAGGTGTCTACTACATTCGTAGATGACAGGCATTTTGCTGTCTTATTCAGGGACCGCTTGAGAGTACTAGTTTCTTTGTTCGACGGAGGAGGGGTAGACGTTTGGTTCGTGGAACACAGAGCCAACTCAAAAAACTCGCCTGAAAGTATCGTGAAATTTGAGTTGCAACTTTTTCTTCGAACAGATAAGGTGACAATGTCGACACTGATCATGTTGCCATGGTAAATTTCAACTCGTGTCACAATACGAGTATGATTGAAAATGGCATGAAATTGAGTCTTTCCCCTGAAAGTTCAGCGGAGAAGGAGGATACTCAAGTGCATCCTATTAGATTCAGTTCAAACTCCAATATTTGCCTCAGCAACAATGCGATCAACCATGAATATCTTATTGTGACCTCACCGAGCAACTTCACTGGCACTGCATGGGAAAGCCACACAAATCGTCACCTTGTTGATTCTAGTGATTCCTCCATCAACTTTTCAGACGCTGTTCTTTGTAATGGGCCAGCATCACACATCATCACCGTTCATTATCCAAATGATGACAAGTTTTTGAGAGACTCTTACAAAAGTGTCCCATAGCTAGTAGCTTTCAAACACCAACGAATTTTTCCTGAAATTTGACTGGCAATATTTTGTAGTGATGATTATTGCTGATGTTTTATTGTATTGATTATATTGATTGTTTTGGATTAGGTACTTAGATTATTACTTACTCGTACTTACAATTACTTAATTCGGTTTTTTACTAATTTCTAAGGTAAAATTGAAATTCCTAAAATTTGAGGTTTAATAAAATTGTGTTATTAGAGTAAAATTGATGATTTTAAAAATTGAAATGTCTCATAAATTATAGCCCCAAAAATTAAGAAGATTTTAAAAGAAAAGTCTTGATTGATTGTTAGAGTGTCAAACTTGCATGATAATTATGCTATGGCTCTTTAAGAATCAATCTAATGAAGACGAAATATACCTATTAAAATTCTCCATTAGGTTCAAACTTCTAGACATCCAACTATTCCTGCACCAAGTACAGTCCACCAGAGGCCATAAAAGATTCCAAACCATTTTGTGTTATGTTCATTATTATTGTTGACGAACGGGTAATAATTTTCCGTTGGGAAACACAACTGAGTAAGTAATTATCTTTACTAGTGGCTCAGAAAGTTATAATTTGGTATCATTGGGTAGGGTAACATTTCAAAATATCTTGGAAAATGTTCGGTTAAAAAAGTAACAACTCGAAATATCATCGAAATTTGACCAAAATTTACCCCCCTCTTGGCCCCTGAACAACAAATTATCTTTTACTCGCCATGAAACATTAGCTCAGATGTTACAGTACACAGTTATGCAATAGTGTTGGCGGTGCGTTTCTATTGAGTGGAACCGCAAGCCAATATATTATAGGTAACATATACACAACATAAAACAGACCAGAACTAAAACAATAACACAAGAATTATTGGAAGAAGAGTTAAAAGGGGACTATTTACCAATATCACAGAGTATTTACTCTGTATATTTACAACAATAATTTTTTTACAATAATAAGTAGGTATTTAAAACAATAATTGTTGTATATTTTCTTAGAATCAAGTAAGATTTTCGATTCGGAATACGCGAAACCAGTAAATTCGACTCTCTCTTGCTCCCCACTTCATGTAGTTCCATTAAACAGTTATTTTATTATTCCTTCGGCTTTGGAATGCGTAACAGAGGGAACTGCAACATAATACCTGCCGTATTCCCCTCTCAAAAGAATCCACCTCGGAGCCTCCATGAAAAACGGAACTTTTCGGTGCTTCAAAGGTCTAATTAAAATAATTGAAAGCGCCCACGATGGAACTCGCTGTTGTGAAGCATCGCAGGCAGCTCAATAACAGAAAGCGAAATGAATAATTTTCGATGGTGGGCTCAACCCTCTCTGGGTTATTGAACTTTTTATTAATATTTTAGATTCACACTATACTTTTGGGAGAAAATAATGATTCTGTCAGAAACGAACAATGTGAACCTAAGTATTACCATGATTTTTTTTTCAAACTATTATTACTTTATTTATTTATTAATTCGAAATAATACGGCCACAGCAAAATAAAACATGACGAGAAAAATAATTACAAAAATTAATACCAAAACTGACTGTTGAGAAAAAACGTCTGCCAAGTTGGGTGGGCAGTATAGCTTCCTCACTCATTGTAACATGGACGTATAGAATCAGTTGGCGAAAAACAGGAGAGGAAATGGCCTTGGAGCTCACTCAGCTGATCAGTGACCACTCAGGCACCTTCAGCATTCTCCATTGACCCTGCCTCTCAAATTTCAGCTTCCTGCGTTCAACAGGAGAGAAAATGGCCTTGGAGCTCACTCAGCTGATCCGAAGGTGCTGAAATTTATAGGGGACCGTCTAGGACCTAACCCGCACAATCCCTGAAAATTTCATCAAAATCGGACCACAGGTTAGTATAGTTTTGCCCGGGACAAGGATTGACCACAGACAGACAGACAGACAGACCGACAGACAGACAGACAGACAGACACGGAACCAAAATTGTTCGGGAAGCTCTAAAACGCAAAAAGCAAGTGGAAATTTTGATTTTGGAGGACATTTTTTTTTTTTCACTTCTTTCACGAATACAAAGCTTCCCTACCTTCGGTAGTGAGGAAGCAAAATATTACATTGAGTATTTTGTAGATCAGTGAATTAGTAAGAAGAAAAGGAAAACCTCCAAAGCAGAAAGGGAGCGGAGACCAGCTGGGGGGCACCAAACTGGAACCCAGACCCACCCACCACGGAAGCTCCCGGACCACATACCCATACTGGGCAACGGCCATGACTCCTTAGGTTTGTACGATAAGAAACATTGATTGATTGACGTAAACCCTACTTGTGGAGTGTTTCGCCCTTCGTTGTCCCTTTTCTTGGCAAAAAAAGGTTTCCACCGTGAAAACTGAATACGTTTTATCGTCTCTTTCCTGCTCGATACATCCGGTCAGGCTCGTTCTCTTCCAAATTCAAAACCGATATTTTTTATTCTAATTGTTATTCAAATTCAATGGGTATCTGGAAATTGAAGTTTTGATTGTCTGCTACACATCGGATCATCGAAGAGCTATGTGCCACACCCACTTAATCTCTTGTCGATTTTGATGAAAGGAGATTTCATAACTGATTATTCGAGGTAAAAAAGCCCTCCTCTGACGCGAAGATTCATTTACCTTTGTAATAATTGTACGTAACAACTTGTTACTTCAGCTGCACCAACAAACTAGGTAACAGTTTGTCTACTTCCGCGAACTATGAACTGGGACCATTGACGCTGAAAACCCAAAAGAGCTCTAAAAATCTTAATGAAATCTGATTGAAACTGTAGTAGTTGATGTTATGCTTGTTACAAGGATTTAGCGCTACGGAGCGCCATCAATCCAGACTCTTCGAAATTCATAGGGGACCATCTACGCTGAAAACCCACAAAAGCTCTAAAAATTTTAACGAAATCTGATTGAAACTGTTCTGTACTGAAAATGTTGAACTTTTTCAACTTCCAGTTGGGTTGAGGAAACTTAAATTGTCTTCTGGTAGTCAGCGCCCGCGATGATAACTTTCAAGCTTGAATAGGTTGGAAATGCATTTATTATTCAAATCCATCCCGTTAAAGTCGAGGTGACTCTATGTAGTGGAGAAAATGAGAAATAATGCGTATGACGATGCGAAAAGTGCCTCATATGAGAGAAAAACCCCTCTTATCCCACCTCAACTCCTCCGTGAGGTTATTAAAAAGATACTCCATCACTCGGGCTCTACCGTGCGAAAAAGGGCGGGAGTGGGACCATCTAAAAATGTAAATAAACAATGATTATACAGGAGGCAGTTCTCATTATTCTCCCGAACGACTCCTGCGAGAGTATCTTTTCAACCTGTTTTCACTAGAGGCGAGCTTATTAACTACGCTCTCTTAAACGCCGATCGAAAGGTAGAAACTTCATTCACAGCTCTTTGCCAATTTCTTTTCATCGAATGTATCGTACGGTTCAGAGGAAGATACGTCTTCTCAATTTTACACTTCAAAGGGTCAGGTATTTATTCCTCTTAAAATTGGAACGGACACGTGTCGTTCTACAGAGCTAAGCACGATGGGAACCAAACAACGATGAATAGGATCCTGAATTTCTTGAATCTACGAAAACTTTTAGGAGTTTGGAAGAAGCTTTCAAATCTTTGTCTCAAGCAGCAGCGGAAATGGGCCTCCAAATTAACATGGATAAGACAAAGTACATGGTGCCCGGCCCGACCCCAAGCTCAAGACTCCCTGATTCCATAACTCTCGGCAGCTCGACATTTCAGAGGGTTGAAATGTTCGCCTACCTTGGTTCCACCGTGCATATGGCAAACGATAGTGTGGTCGAGATTAGCAAGAGGCTATTGTCTGCCAACTGGTGCTACTTTGGGCTGCTCCCATTATTCAAGTCCCGGACCCTCTCGAGAAAATCGAAGCTCACTATAATATAGTGTATATTATACAAAACGCTCCTCCGTCCAGTTCAAGTTTATGGAGCGGAAACATGGGTGATGACCAAAGATCTCTTGATGAGAAAAACCCTCGGGGGTCGAAAGAGAGGTATTCAGTGGGGCTTGAGGGAGCGGCTTGAGGACTTGGATTACGCTGATGATATTTGCTTGCTGTCACAACGGCTATGTGATATGAATTCCAAGCTTGAGAAGCTCTCGGAGTTAGCGCACATGGCTGGTCTGAAAATCAATGTGCAGAAGACAAAAGAAATCCGAGTCAACGTGACACTGACTGATGACCTTGAGGTGAACGGAGAGGTGATTGAGCAGGTCGAAGCATTCCAGTACCTTGGTAGCATCGTGGACGCAAGGGGATGGGCCAAAGAAGATGTAAAGAGCCGTATTAGAAAATCTAATGGCGCTTTCGTCCAGCTATATCAGGTTTGGAGAAACAGAAATGTTTCTTTTGGAACGAAGCTGCGACTCTTTAATACAAATGTAAAATCGTTCCTCCTCTACGGCTGTGAGACCTGGAAAGTCACAAGCTCGCTTACTCAGAAGTTGCAGGTCTTCATCAATCGATGTCTGAGACGGATCCTAGTCCTAGGGGTGTTTTGGCCAGACATAATTTCCAACGAACAACTGCTTGAAAGAACAAGTCAAAGACCAATCTCTTTAGAGATTAAGCAGCGGAAATGGAAGTGGATCGGCCACACACTCCGCAAGGATGAAGCGTCCATTGAGAAGAGGGCACTGGATTGGAATCCTCAAGGAACTAGAAGAAGAGGACGACCACGAGCATCATGGAGGCGGTCTGTGGAGGCCGAGGCTGGACGGGTTGGGAGGACGTGGCTGGAGGTCAAGGCTTTGGCAACAAATCGGGAAGGATGGCGAAGCTTCGTAACGGCCCTATGCTCCTCTTAGGAGTAACAGGAAATGATTGAATGGAATTGAATTGGACACTCTCGATAAAATCGAAGCTCACTATATACAAAACGCTCCTCCGTCCAGTTCAAGTTTATGGAGCGGAAACATGGGTGATGACCAAACAGTCGGAGAATAGAATTAGAGCTTTTGAAAGGAAAATTTTGCGTAGGATCCTCAGCCCTGTCTGTGACCAGGGGAGCTGGAGACGTAGAACTAACGAGGAAGTATACCAGCAGTATGGCGATATTTCCATTTTGCGAAGCTGGGGCGCCTCAGGTGGGCTGGGCATGTGGCAAGACTTCCAGACGATGATGCAGCGAAAAAAGTCTTTAAAGCGCAGCCGCTAGGGAGCAAAGGAAAAGGACGACCTAAGCGGAGATGGATCGACAATGTGGAGCAGGACGTTGCCAGGACTGGTTGCCGGGATTGGAGGAATGCGGCAAAGGATAGGGTGAAGTGGAGAGCCATCTTGAAGGAGGCCAAGGCCCACCCAGGGCTGTAGAGCCAAGAAAAGAAAGAAGACGAAATGCTTGCCTTTGGAAGACTACTCGCCACCCAGCTGCAGAAATTAGTTGGATTTCTTCCCCCCCCCCCCCCAAAATAAGAACAAAAATCTTAAATTTATCTGAATTTTCAACTTTTTTCAGTGAACCCTGAGGTTGAAAATGTATACCAAAAATGTTGCCTTCTGATGCTCACTTCAATATTCCAATGCTTGAAAGCAGCCAACCATATAAGTTTCCCAAAGTCATTGTTATGTCGGCGTATCATCGTGTGGAGGCGATGGTCTTCACGTCGGCTTGTCGATTTCTATTGGTCCCTACTCAACAAAGGTGAAGGATGGGACAGCACTTTCTGCCCGGCGCAGGTTATCGCCTGCCGTATGCAGGAGTGCTTAAGGATTTCAGCTCGGCTGAGATCCTCGGCACGATTGCTCGCCAACTGGAGGGAGGCAGTACATTTACCTGGGTCCTAGTTGGGGGCAGACAACTCCTAGGCGAACTTTGGACTTCTGAGAGAAGGCAAGGTAGAGCGAGAAATAATCGAGTCGAGTTTTCGAAGACGAATACATGAAGGGGAAGCCCTGAGTCCTCCTTTTATATTACTTAAACAAGGTAAAGGGAGAGTGGAGGAAGGTGACGTCAAGTGACGTGTTCGTCCCCCATACCTCACTCTGCGTACCTGGCACGATGAGTCACTCAGGGTTTCCCTTGCGTCCTTTATTGGAGAACTAACAGGTTTGAGTATATGAGTCATTACAGTCATAAACTGATGATCATGAATAGCTAGCATTTGGATGAAAAAAACGAACAATTGACTTTTTGCTGCTTACTACTCTTAATTGGAGACCGCTTTATGCTACCTCAGTTATCAGCTATCATCAGCGCAAATACTGTGCTTCTATTGCTTTTCTTCTTTCTCCACCCATTCGCTACCTTGGTGTGATGCTGGATGGGAACCTGAGCTTCTGGAGGCACATCAGTGGAGCAGCAGATAAGGCTGCAGATATTGTAAGCAAGTTGAGCCAACTGATGGCAAATCTAGAGGGCCCATCACCCGCTAAGAGATGAGAATTGCAGAGGCAATTATGCTGTACGAAGCAGACTCCCTTAGGATACCAAAAGTACAGGTCGCGTATGAAAGCTGTACAGAGGAGAGGAGCTCTGAGAACCTGTAGCGCATTTAGAACTGTCTCAGGTCCAGCATCACAAGTGATAGAGGGAAGTATTCCAATATGCCACCAGACACTGGAGCGTAAAAAGATAAGAATGAGGAAGGCAGAGGCAATATCCATAGTAAAGAAGGAAGAGTGGAAGGAGACCATCCATAGGTGGCAAGCAGACCTTGTCTTGAAACCCGTGGAAGGTGGACAGCCCTCATAATTGACGATCTAAAGGTTTGGTTGGAGAGAAAACACGGTGATGTGAACTATTACCTGACTCAATTCCTCTCAGGGCATGGATACTTCCGTTCCTTCTTAGTAACGATCGGGAAAGCCACTGAAGAGTGCAGATACTGTGGGATGGAAGAGGATGATGTCTGCCACACCTTCTTCACATGCCCACAATGGGAGGGTATGACGAGGAGTGCGGAAGAGGTCATTGGAACGTTGCGTCCACAGATAATCATGCATGAGATGAGTAAGAACAAGTCGAGCTGGGACGCAGTATTTGTCACAGCAGTCCTCAAAGCAAAAAAGCTGGATGGAAGATGGGAGGAAGAAGATGAGTAATAGAACCGAGTTTATGGGGCAAATCATCCATATATTCAGCGGAATGCTTAGCAATCCTGAAATCCCTAATCTACGCCAACAACTTAGAGAGCAGCTCCTCAGGGGTCCTCGTTTTAACAGACTCGCTAAGTGTGATCGTGAAACTATCTCATCTCAGAGTTTCATCTCGGCTTACAAAGATAGAAGCCGAAATTATCCTTCTAAATACATGAAGCCAGGAGCAACGGAAGAAAGGTGGGCCTCTGCTGGGTAAAAGGGCATACCAGTGTGAGAGGTAATGAAGTTGCGGATATAGAAGCAAAGCGTACAGCCCTACTCCCAGAACCTCCGCCATCCCAACTATATCCTTCCACCGACCTGAGACAAATCGGAAAACGTGGACTCAGAGAAACATATTGTTTAGTAATGCATGCATTCCAGGGGACGTCCCATTTGATAAGCATTAGATCAGTTTAACCAGTTGGTAAGCGATAAAACTGTTTCACTCGATGTAATTTATTTATTACTTTAGACAAGAAATAGTGACCCCCCCCCCC
>CM019170.2:37352573-37455980 GCA_009739505.2 Apolygus lucorum | reverse complement strand
TTTAAAATTTGAAAATTTGAAAAATTCAAATTCGCGTTTTTTCCACGTTTTACGTCATTCTGAACACATTTAGTCGATATGTTGAAAGAGGGGGTTTTGAACGAAAATTTTCTAGTCCGAGATCTATTGCTGCCTGGCTGCCCGAAAACGCCTAAGTCCAACCGTCCTCCGAATTTAGTATGGGCGAACGGCGTTTTTATTTTATATCTCCTGAACCACTTGCTCCTCACCTTAACACCTTCAATGCGGGTCCCAAAGTCGTGCAACCCTGCCGTACTGAACATTTTCGAGCTTGAAACTCGATATTGGTGAATTGGAACGCAAAAGTCGTATTAAATTCCGGTATCAAAAACGAAACAATGTTTTAGACAGTTGAACTCATACTGAAGACGAAAAAAAGCAAAAATGGAATATATCAAAAAGGGGAGGTACCAGGCCCCCTCCGCAAAGAGAGTTGAAATGCTAGGTATGACCGGTCGACCGGTCGTCCGTATGGCAGGTATGCAGGGATGACCGGTCGACCGGTTCCGCACTGAAGGTGTTAAACTTGGTGAGGATGTTGGGTGCGTAGAGAGGAATGGATTCCAAGCGTCAAAAATTCCCGGGCGGCCGTCAGGGGGCAGAGGGGGAGGGGGTAATGTGTTTCGCGATTATCAGGGTACCGGGGAAAGTGGCAAAAATGGGTCAAGGAAATGGTCTCTCACTTTAGAACTATTTTCCTAGATTCCTAGATAGTTTCTCTAGGGGATAGCACAGCCAGATTTGGTCGGGGCGGCCGTCGGGGGGGGGGGATTTTTCAAAAAAAGTTATTGCTAACTTCACTTTGCCTGAAAAAGGGTCAAGGAGGGGGTCTCTCACCTTGAAAACTCGGGCAGTATGTAAGTATGCCGAGTAGGTAGGAAGAGTTGGTGTCAAATTTGCCCGGGCGGCCGTAGGGGAGGGGGTACCGAATTTTAAAATTTGAAAATTTGAAAAATTCAAATTCGCGTTTTTTCCACGTTTTACGTCATTCTGAACACATTTAGTCGATATGTTGAAAGAAAGAGGGGTTTTGAACGAAAATTTTTCTAAGTCCGAGATCTATTGCTGGCTGGCTGCCGGAAAACGGCTAAGTCCAACCGCCCTCCGAGTTTAGTATGGGCGAACGGCCGTTTTTATTTTATATCTCCTGAACCACTTGCTCTCTCACCTTTAAAACTTGGTGAGGATGTTGGTGCGTAGAGAGGAATGGATTCCAAGCGTCAAAATCCCCGGGCGGCCGTCAGGGGCCGAGGGGAGGGGGTAATGTGTTTCGCGATTATCAGGGGTTACGGGGAAAGTGGCAAAAATGGGTCAAGGAAATGGTCTCTCACTTTAGAACTATTTTTCCTAGATTCCTAGATAGTTTCTCTAGGGGATAGCACAGCCAGATTGGTCGGATGGCCGTCAGGGGGTGGGGGGGGATTTTTCAAAAAAAGTTATTGCTAACTTCACTTTTGCCTAAAAAAGGGTCAAGGAGGGGGTCTCTCACCTTGAAACCGGGCAGTATGTAAGTATGCCGAGTAGGTAGGAAGAGTTGGTGTCAAATTTGCCGGGCGGCCGTAGGGGAGGGGGTACCGAATTTTAAAATTTGAAAAATTTGAAAAATTCAAATTCGCGTTTTTTCCACGTTTACGTCATTCTGAACACATTTAGTCGATATGTTGAAAGAGGGGGTTTTGAACGAAAAATTTTTCTAAGTCCGAGATCTATTGCTGGCTGGCTTGCCCGGAAAACGGCTAAGTCCAACCGCCCTCCGAGTTAGTATGGGCGAACGGCGTTTTTATTTTATATCTCCTGAACCACTTGCTCTCTCACCTTTAAACTTGGTGAGGATGTTGGGTGTGTAGAGAGGAATGGATTCCAAGCGTCAAAATTCCCCGGGCGGCCGTCAGGGGCCGAGGGGAGGGGGTAATGTGTTTCGCGATTATCAGGGTACCGGGGAAAGTGGCAAAATGGGTCAAGAAATGGTCTCTCACTTTAGAACTATTTTTCCTAGATTCCTAGATAGTTCTCTAGGGGATAGCACAGCCAGATTTGGTCGGGCGGCCGTCAGGGGGTGGGGGGGATTTTTCAAAAAAAGTATTGCTAACTTCACTTTTGCCTGAAAAAGGGTCAAGGAGGGGGTCTCTCACCTGAAAAACTCGGGAGTATGTAAGTATGCCGAGTAGGTAGGAAGAGTTGGTGTCAAATTTGCCCGGGCGGCCGTAGGGGAGGGGTACCGAATTTTAAAATTTGAAATTTGAAAAATTCAAATTCGCGTTTTTTCCACGTTTTCGTCATTCTGAACACATTTAGTCGATATGTGAAAGAGGGGGTTTGAACGAATTTTTTCTAAGTCCCAGTCCCAGGCTGGCTCCTTTGCCGAAAAACGTCAAAGTCCCGATGCCCTCCGAATTTAGTATGGGCGAACGGCGTTTTTATTTATATCTCCTGAACCACTTGCTCTCTCACCTTTAAACTTGGTGTGGGTGTTAGTTGTGTAGGAGGAATTAGTTTGTTGGTGTTTGGTTTGTTTTTCAAGAAGGCATTATAATTAAGGTGACAGAATATTTATAGCTGACTGTTTTTGGTGATTGGTTTATCTACTAGAACATAAGCAAGCATTACATTAAACGTGTGTGTTGTAATCGGTTTACAAATTTTTGATCCATCGTTTTTATTTATATTACTTGAATTTTTTACCTACCTACTGAGTTCTAATTTTTCTTCAATATTACGAAATGGCATCTACTATACAATTAATGGTGATGGGAGCTTTGACCAAAAATGATATACAGTTGTTAGATGTGAAGTTTTCAAAAGTTAACGATCCAGTAATTTTCACCATATGTCTGATATTTTCCCGTCTACTTGTTATGAAAACCGCAGAAAAGTAATTAAGGCCATAAAAAACTTGAATACCTCGGAAGCGCCTATTCCTGCTTTTCCAACTGATAAATCCCCACACGTCAAGTGGAAGAAAGGGATATTGCATGGGCTTTGAAAATTGTGAACATAGCAGAAACAGAATGGCCCAAATACTTCCTTGAAACATACTGCCCGGCGAATTCAATATACGGTAAATTGTGTCCTGTTATGGGTATAAAAAATAACATTAACAACAGGAATAAACTGAAAAAACAATGGATAGCCCTTCAAAATAAGCTCGCGGCCTCGAGAAATCAATTACAAACAGAACGTGATAGTCAATTGCATACATTGATGGATAGCCCAACAGTATTCAGAGATTCTCTAATAGAAAGTGAGGACAAATACGAAATTTCTAATGCTCTAGATGAAGAACTTGAAATTATTATCAGTGATGTGGAGATACCAATTTCGGATTGTAACAGTAATTCATTTCAAAACATAGTTGAGACAAGAGCTACTACCCCATGCCAGACAATTTTGATGACTTTATTCCGGTAGAATCTCAATAACCCCAAGTCAAAAAGTGAAACCAGTCGAAGCCTTTGTTCGTCCACTTCTCTCCAGTGACAGCGAAGACGACATCCGTCCTTCCATCTATGCATACAAAAATTGGGCAATCCGAGATGTGATACTCTGTTGCCGGTAGGGTTGTAGTAATGAGTGGGATGAGTTTATTGAATATAAAAAGAGAAAACTGATTTCAACAATGCTGTATCTTGGAAGGGGAGTTTGATCTATCAAAAAAGAATGGAATGATGTTTTCATGAATGGAAGATTGATTGCTAATTGTTATAACTACGTCCTAACTAGAAAAATAAAGAAAGTTAACAAACTCGTGCGTAGTTTGTATAAAAAATGCCAACGTTACTAGGAAAGGTGCTATCGTGTATGATATTGTAGGCACGAGTTCTGTAAAACTTTTTAAAATCAAAATTACAAAACTCAACGTGAATGGAGGGTATCGCTGCAAAAGTGTTCAGTCAGTCCTTGAATTATTGTCATGGCCCAGTTCAATGACTCGACCGGCTAGAGGAGTAGAAAGAAACTTGATAGAACAAAGTTTGGTAGTATCTAAACCTAGAATTGTTCGGAATAGGGCAATCGTAGAAGCGAATGAAAAATTAGTAATGGAAGGAAATCTTGATGGAATTCATTCTGCTCCCGTGTTCAAGAAAATAGGTAGCCAAATGAAGATGAGAAAAGATAGGCACCCAGATGATTTGATCGACGTGATTTTAATGAAAAGATCATCAGCATCAACGCGAACCCTTCATATTGTCAGCTGGAGAACCGTTCCATGTTTATTGGTTTCAACAAAAGAACAAGTACGAACAGCTGCGTCGATATTCAAATCAAATAAAAAGAGTTTGGACTTACACATTGATGCTACGGGCAAACTTGTCAGAAAACCCAAATCTGCTGATCAAAAGATTTTACACTACGCAGCTATAATCAATTTGCCAACTCATACAATAATGCCTGTAGCTGAAATGGTAACTAGTCAACACGACGCGTTTTCAATTGGCAGATGGCTTTCTTACTTTAAAAATTATTGTGAAGATTTGGGAAACTGGCCTATTTTCAATAGAGTTGTAACAGATTTCAGCTTAGCAATAATTAAAGCCGTGTTAAATAGTTGGAATAGACTGGATATCCCAGAATATTTGAATAAGTGTTACCAACTGCTAACCGATGAAGGAACTCTGGTGGGTCACGGTTTAATAATTGTTAAACTTTGTTGTTCTCATATGAGCAAAAATACTTGCAAAGAAATAGAAAAGCACTTGGATAATAAAGATTGCCAACGGTTCATGAATGAAAACTTAGCTTCACTTTACGATTTAAATTCTTTGCATCTGGCATCAGCTTGGTTTTGGAATATTGTAAATTATTACTTTGTAATAAGAAATCGTCGGTAACATTCACAGCTATGAATGAATGTAAAGCTATAGCCTTGCATGGAAAGTGCTCTGAAGACACTCTCCAGCTAACGAAACAATTGGAATATAAAATTAAAAACATTGTCCCTAACACCGACAAACACAAGTATACTATGTTCTACATCCATTTCGATGAAATTTTACGAGAAGCTAAACGTCAAGTTGCCAAACTTAATGATAATGCCTCTGATGAACCAAATCCCTTTTTTGCTCCTAAATTACTGAAATCAATTGTTAAAAGGTACCTTGCTTACTACCCTATGTGGTGTGGATCCGTGACCACTTTTCCATATTCAACGGCTAAGAAAGATGTAGTAACGCTGCCGTTGAGAATTGGTTTGGAGACATAAAACGCAATTTCTTACGGAATGAAAAGAATTTAAAATGTTCCCGCTTTTTGAGAATAATGAAACATCAGGCAGCTGCCATCGCTAAAGAGTATAGGATGAATGTCTCAAAAACGGGTGATAAACGCAAAAGCCCCAAATCTAACTCGTTCAATGCGTCAACACTATGCAAACAACGTAAGTTATCAAATTCATTTTATAACGGCAGTCCAAGTCCCTCAAGAAACGAAAGTTGAAGTTGATAGCAGCTATAATATGAAAGCAACTGAATGTAGAGACACTCCAAATGAGTCGAGTAATTGGTAGAAAAAGAAAATTACAGTTTTGCGATTATGTGGAAAAGTGGTCTAAAAAAGAGAAGAAAACTCACTCCTACATGAAGAAGGAATTTTTGAGAAAGCTAGATAGCCAAACAATTGTACCGTACTTCAAATTTTGGAAACTGTCATGTTAACGACCATCAGTATTACGTTGACTTAACAGCAAGTGACATCACTAAAATTGTTCCAGGTCACAGAGTACAATTGGCATCTTTCATAAATAGACGCGTACCTACCAGAGAGCTTTACCTTGACGAGATTGTTTGTTTAACCACAAAAAAAGGGGAACTCAAATGTGGATTAGCAATTACATCATTGACTTAATATTGAATATATATGCAGACGAAGTACCAACAGTAAATGTCATGATTGCAGAATTAGGATATCATTTGCTGATACGTAAGGTCAAAGAATTTGAATCAAAATATATGCCTGAAATAAGGACTTGGTTATCATGCCGTTGAATATAAATAATAGTCATTGGTGTCTAGCAGTTGCTGACATGAATAAAAAAGAGTTCTTTTTCCTTGATCCAGCTGGTAGCAATTTACAATCGACAATGCTGAATATGGAACGGTTCATCTCATTTCTAAAACTCTACAACTTGCTAGTTTTAGGTCCGACAAAACGTCCTCTCATATCCGTGCGAAATTGGCGCCCTGTAGTGAAAAAAACACATTACTCAAAGTGACCAAACAAGCTGTGGGTTATTCGTAATTATGTTTGCTAAATCAATAATTGAAGGACGCAGCTTGCCTGATTACATTGATGTTGAAAATTACAAGGAAAGAAATACTGTTGAAACTTCTTGAGAAGGCGGATTCAGTCGACGAAGTTTGCAATTTGTGCTATCAGGAAGACTGGACGATACGGCCGATTGGGTGTTGTGTGACAAGTGCAATAGAGCTTCTAATTTTGTTTGTATTGAAAAGATAACAGGAAAAAAATTCCAACCTCCCCTAGCATTTTACAAATGTAGATTATGTTCGCGGTTATAAAAGTTTAAAATGTATAATTAATGTACAAAAACGTTTAATATATTGAATAATAAATGAATTGGATGTATTAAAACAATTGCGTAATTGAAAATTAAATAATTATATGAAAAAGTTTCAACATTATCAAGCTATACAATTTTTTCTCCAATAAACCTACCTTTCTCAGACTCACTCCTCGAATAAAAGATTCATTGGGTTTGGGAAAAGATTAATTTAGTTTGGAAAATGATTCATTTGGTTTAGAAATTAATCGACTTGGAAATGCTATATAAACAAAAACATAAAACCAATACCCCCCCGGATGCCTGCTACCTTGACGAGTGTGAGATTAGCTCACCTGTGGGAGGGCTTCGTTCTGACTCTTGACGGTAGCGAGGTACCTACTACAACAATGAGCTGAACCGACTAAAAGCAGGCAAATTTCGCCAAAATTATTCAAAAGACAAGTCATACAACATTTCTAAACCCTAAATTGAAACTTCAACCAATCAGTCAGATCAATTTCATATCTTATGACCAAACCTACCTACACCAATACATGGTTCTGATTTATTAGTTATGATGAACCCATGAAAGAAGTATTAGAAAGTGTCACTCAAGGTTAACAAGTGTGCCAGAAAAAATCCCCCTCTACTGCTGCGATCTGGCGAAGCGTAAGAGAAGTTCTCAGCTAGTAGTAGAGGACGCCGATAGATAGAGGTGTAGACGCCCCTCATGACCGAAAATTCAAATACATGCGGACAACGGTTCGACTTTCCAAAAATTCCAGGAGGGCATGGATATGATCGCAAAATTGACAAATGAATGAAACCAAATCAATTCCGTGCTGCGTGCTAAGAATGACAAGAGATTTCAACATGACCAGAATTATTGGTAAGTAACTATGGAAACCTCCAATCACTATAAAACCATGTACTTGTTACCTATCGCATGCAAGAGCAATTCAATTTCATCTTAGATAAGTATGAATATTAAATAAGAATATTTAGGTAAGAGCACAGAGTACTGGAGACAAGTTAACGAGAGAGAGGACATAATCGATCAACGATAATAGAATCACGGAACGACATTACAATAAAGTTTATTCATAATCAGTAGCACGACTTTAGAAGAAGAAGACCTTAGACAAATGAGAGCTAGTTGTGAAAAAGGTACCTACCGAGGACTTAAATAGTTCTGAAGTGAGAGACCCCCTCCTTGACCCTTTTTCAGGCAAAAGTGAAGTTAGCAATAACTTTTTTTGAAAAATCCCCCCCCCACCCCCTGACGGCCGCCCGCCAAATCTGGCTGTGCTATCCCCTAGAGAAACTATCTAGGAATCTAGGAAAAATAGTTTCAAAGTGAGAGACCCCCTCCTTGACCCATTTTAGCCACTTTTCCCGGAACCCTAATAATCGCGAAACACATTCCCCCCTCCCCCCGGCCCCTGACGGCCGCCCGGGGAATTTTGACAGCTTGGAATCCATTCCTCTCTACACAACTACACCCTCACCAAGTTTAAAGGTGAGAGAGCAAGTGGTTCAGGAGATATAAAATAAAAAACGCCGTTCGCCCATACTAAATTCGGAGGACGGTTGGACTTAGCCGTTTTCCGGGCAGCCAGGCAGCAATAGATCTCGGACTTAGAAAAATTTTCGTTCAAAACCCCCTCCTTCAACATATTCGACTAAATGTGTTCAGAATGACGTAAAACGTGGAAAAAAACGCGAATTTGAATTTTTCAAATTTTCAAATTTTAAAATTCGGTACCCCCCCTCCCCTACGGCCGCCCGGGCAAATTTGACAACACCCCTTCCTACCTACTCGGCATACTTACATACTGCCCGAGTTTCAAGGTGAGAGACCCCCTCCTTGACCCTTTTTCAGGCAAAAGTGAAGTTAGCAATAACTTTTTTTGAAAAATCCCCCCCACCCCCTGACGGCCGCCCGGCCAAATCTGGCTGTGCTATCCCCTAGAGAAACTATCTAGGAATCTAGGAAAAATAGTTTCAAAGTGAGAGACCCCCTCCTTGACCCATTTTAGCCACTTTTCCCGGAACCCTAATAATCGCGAAACACATTCCCCCCTCCCCCCGGCCCCTGACGGCCGCCCGGGGAATTTTGACAGCTTGGAATCCATTCCTCTCTACACAACCTAACACCCTCACCAAGTTTAAAGGTGAGAGAGCAAGTGGTTCAGGAGATATAAAATAAAAACGGCCGTTCGCCCATACTAAATTCGGAGGACGGTTGGACTTAGCCGTTTTCCGGGCAGCCAGGCAGCAATAGATCTCGGACTTAGAAAAATTTTCGTTCAAAACCCCCTCCTTCAACATATCGACTAAATGTGTTCAGAATGACGTAAAACGTGGAAAAAACGCGAATTTGAATTTTTCAAATTTTCAAATTTTAAAATTCGGTACCCCCCCTCCCCTACGGCCGCCCGGGCAAATTTGACAACACCCCTTCCTACCTACTCGGCATACTTACATACTGCCCGAGTTTCAAGGTGAGAGACCCCCTCCTTGACCCTTTTTCAGGCAAAAGTGAAGTTAGCAATAACTTTTTTTGAAAATCCCCCCCACCCCCTGACGGCCGCCCGGACCAAATCTGGCTAGTGCTATCCCCTAGAGAAACTATCTAGGAATCTAGGAAAAATAGTTTAAAGTGAGAGACCCCCTCCTTGACCCATTTTAGCCACTTTTCCCGGAACCCTAATAATCGCGAAACACATTCCCCCCTCCCCCCCGGCCCCTGACGGCCGCCCGGGGAATTTTGACGCTTGGAATCCATTCCTCTCTACACAACTAACACCCTCACCAAGTTTAAAGGTGAGAGAGCAAGTGGTTCAGGAGATATAAAATAAAAACGCCGTTCGCCCATACTAAATTCGGAGGACGGTTGGACTTAGCCGTTTTCCGGGCAGCCAGGCAGCAATAGATCTCGGACTTAGAAAAATTTTCGTTCAAAACCCCCTCCTTCAACATATCGACTAAATGTGTTCAGAATGACGTAAAACGTGGAAAAAACGCGAATTTGAATTTTTCAAATTTTCAAATTTTAAAATTCGGTACCCCCTCCCCTACGGCCGCCCGGGCAAATTTGACAACACCCCTTCCTACCTACTCGGCATACTTACATACTGCCCGAGTTTCAAGGTGAGAGACCCCCTCCTTGACCCTTTTTCAGGCAAAAGTGAAGTTAGCAATAACTTTTTTTGAAAAATCCCCCCCACCCCCTGACGGCCGCCCGACCAAATCTGGCTGTGCTATCCCCTAGAGAAACTATCTAGGAATCTAGGAAAAATAGTTTTCAAAGTGAGAGACCCCCTCCTTGACCCATTTTAGCCACTTTTCCCGGAACCCTAATAATCGCGAAACACATTCCCCCCTCCCCCCGGCCCCTGACGGCCGCCCGGGGAATTTTGACGCTTGGAATCCATTCCTCTCTACACAACTAACACCCTCACCAAGTTTAAAGGTGAGAGAGCAAGTGGTTCAGGAGATATAAAATAAAAACGCCGTTCGCCCATACTAAATTCGGAGGACGGTTGGACTTAGCCGTTTTCCGGGCAGCCAGGCAGCAATAGATCTCGGACTTAGAAAAATTTTCGTTCAAAACCCCCTCCTTCAACATATCGACTAAATGTGTTCAGAATGACGTAAAACGTGGAAAAAACGCGAATTTGAATTTTTCAAATTTTCAAATTTTAAAATTCGGTACCCCCTCCCCTACGGCCGCCCGGGCAAATTTGACAACACCCCTTCCTACCTACTCGGCATACTTACATACTGCCCGAGTTTCAAGGTGAGAGACCCCCTCCTTGACCCTTTTTCAGGCAAAAGTGAAGTTAGCAATAACTTTTTTTGAAAAATCCCCCCCACCCCCTGACGGCCGCCCGACCAAATCTGGCTGTGCTATCCCCTAGAGAAACTATCTAGGAATCTAGGAAAAATAGTTTCAAAGTGAGAGACCCCCTCCTTGACCCATTTTAGCCACTTTTCCCGGAACCCTAATAATCGCGAAACACATTCCCCCCTCCCCCCGGCCCCTGACGGCCGCCCGGGGAATTTTGACGCTTGGAATCCATTCCTCTCTACACAACTAACACCCTCACCAAGTTTAAAGGTGAGAGAGCAAGTGGTTCAGGAGATATAAAATAAAAACGCCGTTCGCCCATACTAAATTCGGAGGACGGTTGGACTTAGCCGTTTTCCGGGCAGCCAGGCAGCAATAGATCTCGGACTTAGAAAAATTTTCGTTCAAAACCCCCTCCTTCAACATATCGACTAAATGTGTTCAGAATGACGTAAAACGTGGAAAAAACGCGAATTTGAATTTTTCAAATTTTCAAATTTTAAAATTCGGTACCCCCTCCCCTACGGCCGCCCGGGCAAATTTGACAACACCCCTTCCTACCTACTCGGCATACTTACATACTGCCCGAGTTTCAAGGTGAGAGACCCCCTCCTTGACCCTTTTTCAGGCAAAAGTGAAGTTAGCAATAACTTTTTTTGAAAAATCCCCCCCACCCCCTGACGGCCGCCCGACCAAATCTGGCTGTGCTATCCCCTAGAGAAACTATCTAGGAATCTAGGAAAAATAGTTTTAAAGTGAGAGACCCCCTCCTTGACCCATTTTAGCCACTTTTCCCGGAACCCTAATAATCGCGAAACACATTCCCCCCCTCCCCCCGGCCCCTGACGGCCGCCCGGGGAATTTTGACGCTTGGAATCCATTCCTCTCTACACAACCTAACACCCTCACCAAGTTTAAAGGTGAGAGAGCAAGTGGTTCAGGAGATATAAAATAAAAACGCCGTTCGCCCATACTAAATTCGGAGGACGGTTGGACTTAGCCGTTTTCCGGGCAGCCAGGCAGCAATAGATCTCGGACTTAGAAAAATTTTCGTTCAAAACCCCCTCCTTCAACATATCGACTAAATGTGTTCAGAATGACGTAAAACGTGGAAAAAACGCGAATTTGAATTTTTCAAATTTTCAAATTTTAAAATTCGGTACCCCCTCCCCTACGGCCGCCCGGGCAAATTTGACACCACCCCTTCCTACCTACTCGGCATACTTACATACTGCCCGAGTTTCAAGGTGAGAGACCCCCTCCTTGACCCTTTTTCAGGCAAAAGTGAAGTTAGCAATAACTTTTTTTGAAAAATCCCCCCCACCCCCTGACGGCCGCCCGACCAAATCTGGCTGTGCTATCCCCTAGAGAAACTATCTAGGAATCTAGGAAAAATAGTTTCAAAGTGAGAGACCCCCTCCTTGACCCATTTTAGCCACTTTTCCCGGAACCCTAATAATCGCGAAACACATTCCCCCCTCCCCCCGGCCCCTGACGGCCGCCCGGGGAATTTTGACGCTTGGAATCCATTCCTCTCTACACAACTAACACCCTCACCAAGTTTAAAGGTGAGAGAGCAAGTGGTTCAGGAGATATAAAATAAAAACGCCGTTCGCCCATACTAAATTCGGAGGACGGTTGGACTTAGCCGTTTTCCGGGCAGCCAGGCAGCAATAGATCTCGGACTTAGAAAAATTTTCGTTCAAAACCCCCTCCTTCAACATATCGACTAAATGTGTTCAGAATGACGTAAAACGTGGAAAAAACGCGAATTTGAATTTTTCAAATTTTCAAATTTTAAAATTCGGTACCCCCTCCCCTACGGCCGCCCGGGCAAATTTGACAACACCCCTTCCTACCTACTCGGCATACTTACATACTGCCCGAGTTTCAAGGTGAGAGACCCCCTCCTTGACCCTTTTTCAGGCAAAAGTGAAGTTAGCAATAACTTTTTTTGAAAAATCCCCCCCACCCCCTGACGGCCGCCCGACCAAATCTGGCTGTGCTATCCCCTAGAGAAACTATCTAGGAATCTAGGAAAAATAGTTTCAAAGTGAGAGACCCCCTCCTTGACCCATTTTAGCCACTTTTCCCGGAACCCTAATAATCGCGAAACACATTCCCCCCCTCCCCCCGGCCCCTGACGGCCGCCCGGGGAATTTTGACGCTTGGAATCCATTCCTCTCTACACAACTAACACCCTCACCAAGTTTAAAGGTGAGAGAGCAAGTGGTTCAGGAGATATAAAATAAAAACGCCGTTCGCCCATACTAAATTCGGAGGACGGTTGGACTTAGCCGTTTTCCGGGCAGCCAGGCAGCAATAGATCTCGGACTTAGAAAAATTTTCGTTCAAAACCCCCTCCTTCAACATATCGACTAAATGTGTTCAGAATGACGTAAAACGTGGAAAAAACGCGAATTTGAATTTTTCAAATTTTCAAATTTTAAAATTCGGTACCCCCTCCCCTACGGCCGCCCGGGCAAATTTGACAACACCCCTTCCTACCTACTCGGCATACTTACATACTGCCCGAGTTTCAAGGTGAGAGACCCCCTCCTTGACCCTTTTTCAGGCAAAAGTGAAGTTAGCAATAACTTTTTTTGAAAATCCCCCCCACCCCCTGACGGCCGCCCGACCAAATCTGGCTGTGCTATCCCCTAGAGAAACTATCTAGGAATCTAGGAAAAATAGTTTCAAAGTGAGAGACCCCCTCCTTGACCCATTTTAGCCACTTTTCCCGGAACCCTAATAATCGCGAAACACATTCCCCCCCTCCCCCCGGCCCCTGACGGCCGCCCGGGGAATTTTGACGCTTGGAATCCATTCCTCTCTACACAACTAACACCCTCACCAAGTTTAAAGGTGAGAGAGCAAGTGGTTCAGGAGATATAAAATAAAAACGCCGTTCGCCCATACTAAATTCGGAGGACGGTTGGACTTAGCCGTTTTCCGGGCAGCCAGGCAGCAATAGATCTCGGACTTAGAAAAATTTTCGTTCAAAACCCCCTCCTTCAACATATCGACTAAATGTGTTCAGAATGACGTAAAACGTGGAAAAAACGCGAATTTGAATTTTTCAAATTTTCAAATTTTAAAATTCGGTACCCCCCTCCCCTACGGCCGCCCGGGCAAATTTGACAACCACCCCTTCCTACCTACTCGGCATACTTACATACTGCCCGAGTTTCAAGGTGAGAGACCCCCTCCTTGACCCTTTTTCAGGCAAAAGTGAAGTTAGCAATAACTTTTTTTGAAAAATCCCCCCCACCCCCTGACGGCCGCCCGACCAAATCTGGCTGTGCTATCCCCTAGAGAAACTATCTAGGAATCTAGGAAAAATAGTTTCAAAGTGAGAGACCCCCTCCTTGACCCATTTTAGCCACTTTTCCCGGAACCCTAATAATCGCGAAACACATTCCCCCCTCCCCCCGGCCCCTGACGGCCGCCCGGGGAATTTTGACGCTTGGAATCCATTCCTCTCTACACAACTAACACCCTCACCAAGTTTAAAGGTGAGAGAGCAAGTGGTTCAGGAGATATAAAATAAAAACGCCGTTCGCCCATACTAAATTCGGAGGACGGTTGGACTTAGCCGTTTTCCGGGCAGCCAGGCAGCAATAGATCTCGGACTTAGAAAAATTTTCGTTCAAAACCCCCTCCTTCAACATATCGACTAAATGTGTTCAGAATGACGTAAAACGTGGAAAAAACGCGAATTTGAATTTTTCAAATTTTCAAATTTTAAAATTCGGTACCCCCTCCCCTACGGCCGCCCGGGCAAATTTGACACCACCCCTTCCTACCTACTCGGCATACTTACATACTGCCCGAGTTTCAAGGTGAGAGACCCCCTCCTTGACCCTTTTTCAGGCAAAAGTGAAGTTAGCAATAACTTTTTTTGAAAAATCCCCCCCACCCCCTGACGGCCGCCCGACCAAATCTGGCTGTGCTATCCCCTAGAGAAACTATCTAGGAATCTAGGAAAAATAGTTTTAAAGTGAGAGACCCCCTCCTTGACCCATTTTAGCCACTTTTCCCGGAACCCTAATAATCGCGAAACACATTCCCCCCCTCCCCCCGGCCCCTGACGGCCGCCCGGGGAATTTTGACGCTTGGAATCCATTCCTCTCTACACAACTAACACCCTCACCAAGTTTAAAGGTGAGAGAGCAAGTGGTTCAGGAGATATAAAATAAAAACGCCGTTCGCCCATACTAAATTCGGAGGACGGTTGGACTTAGCCGTTTTCCGGGCAGCCAGGCAGCAATAGATCTCGGACTTAGAAAAATTTTCGTTCAAAACCCCCTCCTTCAACATATCGACTAAATGTGTTCAGAATGACGTAAAACGTGGAAAAAACGCGAATTTGAATTTTTCAAATTTTCAAATTTTAAAATTCGGTACCCCCTCCCCTACGGCCGCCCGGGCAAATTTGACACCACCCCTTCCTACCTACTCGGCATACTTACATACTGCCCGAGTTTCAAGGTGAGAGACCCCCTCCTTGACCCTTTTTCAGGCAAAAGTGAAGTTAGCAATAACTTTTTTTGAAAAATCCCCCCCACCCCCTGACGGCCGCCCGACCAAATCTGGCTGTGCTATCCCCTAGAGAAACTATCTAGGAATCTAGGAAAAATAGTTTTAAAGTGAGAGACCCCCTCCTTGACCCATTTTAGCCACTTTTCCCGGAACCCTAATAATCGCGAAACACATTCCCCCCTCCCTCCGGCCCCTGACGGCCGCCCGGGGAATTTTGACGCTTGGAATCCATTCCTCTCTACACAACTAACACCCTCACCAAGTTTAAAGGTGAGAGAGCAAGTGGTTCAGGAGATATAAAATAAAAACGCCGTTCGCCCATACTAAATTCGGAGGACGGTTGGACTTAGCCGTTTTCCGGGCAGCCAGGCAGCAATAGATCTCGGACTTAGAAAAATTTTCGTTCAAAACCCCCTCCTTCAACATATCGACTAAATGTGTTCAGAATGACGTAAAACGTGGAAAAAACGCGAATTTGAATTTTTCAAATTTTCAAATTTTAAAATTCGGTACCCCCTCCCCTACGGCCGCCCGGGCAAATTTGACACCACCCCTTCCTACCTACTCGGCATACTTACATACTGCCCGAGTTTCAAGGTGAGAGACCCCCTCCTTGACCCTTTTTCAGGCAAAAGTGAAGTTAGCAATAACTTTTTTTGAAAAATCCCCCCCACCCCCTGACGGCCGCCCGACCAAATCTGGCTGTGCTATCCCCTAGAGAAACTATCTAGGAATCTAGGAAAAATAGTTTCAAAGTGAGAGACCCCCTCCTTGACCCATTTTAGCCACTTTTCCCGGAACCCTAATAATCGCGAAACACATTCCCCCCTCCCCCCGGCCCCTGACGGCCGCCCGGGGAATTTTGACGCTTGGAATCCATTCCTCTCTACACAACTAACACCCTCACCAAGTTTAAAGGTGAGAGAGCAAGTGGTTCAGGAGATATAAAATAAAAACGCCGTTCGCCCATACTAAATTCGGAGGACGGTTGGACTTAGCCGTTTTCCGGGCAGCCAGGCAGCAATAGATCTCGGACTTAGAAAAATTTTCGTTCAAAACCCCCTCCTTCAACATATCGACTAAATGTGTTCAGAATGACGTAAAACGTGGAAAAAACGCGAATTTGAATTTTTCAAATTTTCAAATTTTAAAATTCGGTACCCCCTCCCCTACGGCCGCCCGGGCAAATTTGACACCACCCCTTCCTACCTACTCGGCATACTTACATACTGCCCGAGTTTCAAGGTGAGAGACCCCCTCCTTGACCCTTTTTCAGGCAAAAGTGAAGTTAGCAATAACTTTTTTTGAAAATCCCCCCCACCCCCTGACGGCCGCCCGGACCAAATCTGGCTATGCTATCCCCTAGAGAAACTATCTAGGAATCTAGGAAAAATAGTTTCAAAGTGAGAGACCCCCTCCTTGACCCATTTTAGCCACTTTTCCCGGAACCCTAATAATCGCGAAACACATTCCCCCCTCCCCCCGGCCCCTGACGGCCGCCCGGGGAATTTTGACAGCTTGGAATCCATTCCTCTCTACACAACTAACACCCTCACCAAGTTTAAAGGTGAGAGAGCAAGTGGTTCAGGAGATATAAAATAAAAACGCCGTTCGCCCATACTAAATTCGGAGGACGGTTGGACTTAGCCGTTTTCCGGGCAGCCAGGCAGCAATAGATCTCGGACTTAGAAAAATTTTCGTTCAAAACCCCCTCCTTCAACATATCGACTAAATGTGTTCAGAATGACGTAAAACGTGGAAAAAACGCGAATTTGAATTTTTCAAATTTTCAAATTTTAAAATTCGGTACCCCCTCCCCTACGGCCGCCCGGGCAAATTTGACACCACCCCTTCCTACCTACTCGGCATACTTACATACTGCCCGAGTTTCAAGGTGAGAGACCCCCTCCTTGACCCTTTTTCAGGCAAAAGTGAAGTTAGCAATAACTTTTTTTGAAAAATCCCCCCCACCCCCTGACGGCCGCCCGGCCAAATCTGGCTGTGCTATCCCCTAGAGAAACTATCTAGGAATCTAGGAAAAATAGTTTTCAAAGTGAGAGACCCCCTCCTTGACCCATTTTAGCCACTTTTCCCGGAACCCTAATAATCGCGAAACACATTCCCCCCTCCCCCCGGCCCCTGACGGCCGCCCGGGGAATTTTGACACTTGGAATCCATTCCCCTCTACACAACTAACACCCTCATCAAGTTTAAAGGTGAGAGAGCAAGTGTTTCAGGAGATATAAAATAAAAACGCCGTTCGCCCATACTAAATTTGGAGGACGGTTGGACTTGGCCGTTTTCCGGGCAGCCAGGCAGCAATAGATCTCGGACTTAGAAAAATTTTCGTTCAAAACCCCCTCCTTCAACATATCGACTAAATGTGTTCAGAATGACGTAAAACGTGGAAAAAACGCGAATTTGAATTTTTCAAATTTTCAAATTTTAAAATTCGGTACCCCCTCCCCTACGGCCGCCCGGGCAAATTTGACACCACCCCTTCCTACCTACTCGGCATACTTACATACTGCCCGAGTTTCAAGGTGAGAGACCCCCTCCTTGACCCTTTTTCAGGCAAAAGTGAAGTTAGCAATAACTTTTTTTGAAAAATCCCCCCCACCCCCTGACGGCCGCCCGACCAAATCTGGCTAGTGCTATCCCCTAGAGAAACTATCTAGGAATCTAGGAAAAATAGTTTCAAAGTGAGAGACCCCCTCCTTGACCCATTTTAGCCACTTTTCCCGGAACCCTAATAATCGCGAAACACATTCCCCCCTCCCCCCGGCCCCTGACGGCCGCCCGGGGAATTTTGACAGCTTGGAATCCATTCCTCTCTACACAACTAACACCCTCACCAAGTTTAAAGGTGAGAGAGCAAGTGGTTCAGGAGATATAAAATAAAAACGCCGTTCGCCCATACTAAATTCGGAGGACGGTTGGACTTAGCCGTTTTCCGGGCAGCCAGGCAGCAATAGATCTCGGACTTAGAAAAATTTTCGTTCAAAACCCCCTCCTTCAACATATCGACTAAATGTGTTCAGAATGACGTAAAACGTGGAAAAAACGCGAATTTGAATTTTTCAAATTTTCAAATTTTAAAATTCGGTACCCCCTCCCCTACGGCCGCCCGGGCAAATTTGACACCACCCCTTCCTACCTACTCGGCATACTTACATACTGCCCGAGTTTCAAGGTGAGAGACCCCCTCCTTGACCCTTTTTCAGGCAAAAGTGAAGTTAGCAATAACTTTTTTTGAAAAATCCCCCCCACCCCCTGACGGCCGCCCGGCCAAATCTGGCTGTGCTATCCCCTAGAGAAACTATCTAGGAATCTAGGAAAAATAGTTTCAAAGTGAGAGACCCCCTCCTTGACCCATTTTAGCCACTTTTCCCGGAACCCTAATAATCGCGAAACACATTCCCCCCTCCCCCCGGCCCCTGACGGCCGCCCGGGGAATTTTGACAGCTTGGAATCCATTCCTCTCTACACAACTAACACCCTCACCAAGTTTAAAGGTGAGAGAGCAAGTGGTTTCAGGAGATATAAAATAAAAACGCCGTTCGCCCATACTAAATTTGGAGGACGGTTGGACTTAGCCGTTTTCCGGGCAGCCAGGCAGCAATAGATCTCGGACTTAGAAAAATTTTCGTTCAAAACCCCCTCCTTCAACATATCGACTAAATGTGTTCAGAATGACGTAAAACGTGGAAAAAACGCGAATTTGAATTTTTCAAATTTTCAAATTTTAAAATTCGGTACCCCCTCCCCTACGGCCGCCCGGGCAAATTTGACACCACCCCTTCCTACCTACTCGGCATACTTACATACTGCCCGAGTTTCAAGGTGAGAGACCCCCTCCTTGACCCTTTTTCAGGCAAAAGTGAAGTTAGCAATAACTTTTTTTGAAAATCCCCCCCACCCCCTGACGGCCGCCCGGCCAAATCTGGCTGTGCTATCCCCTAGAGAAACTATCTAGGAATCTAGGAAAAATAGTTTCAAAGTGAGAGACCCCCTCCTTGACCCATTTTAGCCACTTTTCCCGGAACCCTAATAATCGCGAAACACATTCCCCCCTCCCCCCGGCCCCTGACGGCCGCCCGGGGAATTTTGACAGCTTGGAATCCATTCCTCTCTACACAACTAACACCCTCATCAAGTTTAAAGGTGAGAGAGCAAGTGTTTCAGGAGATATAAAATAAAAACGCCGTTCGCCCATACTAAATTTGGAGGACAGTTGGACTTAGCCGTTTTCCGGGCAGCCAGGCAGCAATAGATCTCGGACTTAGAAAAATTTTCGTTCAAAACCCCCTCCTTCAACATATCGACTAAATGTGTTCAGAATGACGTAAAACGTGGAAAAAACGCGAATTTGAATTTTTCAAATTTTCAAATTTTAAAATTCGGTACCCCCTCCCCTACGGCCGCCCGGGCAAATTTGACACCACCCCTTCCTACCTACTCGGCATACTTACATACTGCCCGAGTTTCAAGGTGAGAGACCCCCTCCTTGACCCTTTTTCAGGCAAAAGTGAAGTTAGCAATAACTTTTTTTGAAAATCCCCCCCACCCCCTGACGGCCGCCCGGACCAAATCTGGCTATGCTATCCCCTAGAGAAACTATCTAGGAATCTAGGAAAAATAGTTTCAAAGTGAGAGACCCCCTCCTTGACCCATTTTAGCCACTTTTCCCGGAACCCTAATAATCGCGAAACACATTCCCCCCTCCCCCCGGCCCCTGACGGCCGCCCGGGGAATTTTGACACTTGGAATCCATTCCCCTCTACACAACTAACACCCTCATCAAGTTTAAAGGTGAGAGAGCAAGTGGTTCAGGAGATATAAAATAAAAACGCCGTTCGCCCATACTAAATTCGGAGGACGGTTGGACTTAGCCGTTTTCCGGGCAGCCAGGCAGCAATAGATCTCGGACTTAGAAAAATTTTCGTTCAAAACCCCCTCCTTCAACATATCGACTAAATGTGTTCAGAATGACGTAAAACGTGGAAAAAACGCGAATTTGAATTTTTCAAATTTTCAAATTTTAAAATTCGGTACCCCCTCCCCTACGGCCGCCCGGGCAAATTTGACAACCACCCCTTCCTACCTACTCGGCATACTTACATACTGCCCGAGTTTCAAGGTGAGAGACCCCCTCCTTGACCCTTTTTCAGGCAAAAGTGAAGTTAGCAATAACTTTTTTTGAAAATCCCCCCCACCCCCTGACGGCCGCCCGGCCAAATCTGGCTATGCTATCCCCTAGAGAAACTATCTAGGAATCTAGGAAAAATAGTTTTAAAGTGAGAGACCCCCTCCTTGACCCATTTTAGCCACTTTTCCCGGAACCCTAATAATCGCGAAACACATCCCCCCCTCCCCCCGGCCCCTGACGGCCGCCCGGGGAATTTTGACACTTGGAATCCATTCCCCTCTACACAACTAACACCCTCATCAAGTTTAAAGGTGAGAGAGCAAGTGGTTCAGGAGATATAAAATAAAAACGCCGTTCGCCCATACTAAATTCGGAGGACGGTTGGACTTAGCCGTTTTCCGGGCAGCCAGGCAGCAATAGATCTCGGACTTAGAAAAATTTTCGTTCAAAACCCCCTCCTTCAACATATCGACTAAATGTGTTCAGAATGACGTAAAACGTGGAAAAAACGCGAATTTGAATTTTTCAAATTTTCAAATTTTAAAATTCGGTACCCCCTCCCCTACGGCCGCCCGGGCAAATTTGACACCACCCCTTCCTACCTACTCGGCATACTTACATACTGCCCGAGTTTCAAGGTGAGAGACCCCCTCCTTGACCCTTTTTCAGGCAAAAGTGAAGTTAGCAATAACTTTTTTTTAAAAATCCCCCCCACCCCCTGACGGCCGCCCGGCCAAATCTGGCTATGCTATCCCCTAGAGAAACTATCTAGGAATCTAGGAAAAATAGTTTTCAAAGTGAGAGACCCCCTCCTTGACCCATTTTAGCCACTTTTCCCGGAACCCTAATAATCGCGAAACACATTCCCCCCTCCCCCGGCCCCTGACGGCCGCCCGGGGAATTTTGACACTTGGAATCCATTCCCCTCTACACAACTAACACCCTCACCAAGTTTAAAGGTGAGAGAGCAAGTGGTTCAGGAGATATAAAATAAAAACGCCGTTCGCCCATACTAAATTCGGAGGACGGTTGGACTTAGCCGTTTTCCGGGCAGCCAGGCAGCAATAGATCTCGGACTTAGAAAAATTTTCGTTCAAAACCCCCTCCTTCAACATATTGACTAAATGTGTTCAGAATGACGTAAAACGTGGAAAAAACGCAAATTTGAATTTTTCAAATTTTCAAATTTTAAAATTCGGTACCCCCTCCCCTACGGCCGCCCGGGCAAATTTGACACCACCCCTTCCTACCTACTCGGCATACTTACATACTGCCCGAGTTTCAAGGTGAGAGACCCCCTCCTTGACCCTTTTTCAGGCAAAAGTGAAGTTAGCAATAACTTTTTTTGAAAAATCCCCCCCACCCCCTGACGGCCGCCCGGCCAAATCTGGCTGTGCTATCCCCTAGAGAAACTATCTAGGAATCTAGGAAAAATAGTTTCAAAGTGAGAGACCCCCTCCTTGACCCATTTTAGCCACTTTTCCCGGAACCCTAATAATCGCGAAACACATCCCCCCCTCCCCCCGGCCCCTGACGGCCGCCCGGGGAATTTTGACACTTGGAATCAATTCCTCTCTACACAACTAACACCCAAACCAAGTTTAAAGGTGAGAGAGCAAGTGGTTCAGGAGATATAAAATAAAAACGCCGTTCGCCCATACTAAATTCGGAGGACGGTTGGACTTAGGCGTTTTCCGGGCAGCCAGGCAGCAATAGATCTCGGACTTAGAAAAATTTTCGTTCAAAACCCCCTCCTTCAACATATCGACTAAATGTGTTCAGAATGACGTAAAACGTGGAAAAAACGCGAATTTGAATTTTTCAAATTTTCAAATTTTAAAATTCGGTACCCCCTCCCCTACGGCCGCCCGGGCAAATTTGACACCACCCCTTCCTACCTACTCGGCATACTTACATACTGCCCGAGTTTCAAGGTGAGAGACCCCCTCCTTGACCCTTTTTCAGGCAAAAGTGAAGTTAGCAATAACTTTTTTTGAAAAATCCCCCCCACCCCCTGACGGCCGCCCGGCCAAATCTGGCTGTGCTATCCCCTAGAGAAACTATCTAGGAATCTAGGAAAAATAGTTTCAAAGTGAGAGACCCCCTCCTTGACCCATTTTAGCCACTTTTCCCGGAACCCTGATAATCGCGAAACACATTACCCCCTCCCCTCGGCCCCTGACGGCCGCCCGGGGAATTTTGACGCTTGGAATCCATTCCTCTCTACACACCCAACATCCTCACCAAGTTTAAAGGTGAGAGAGCAAGTGGTTCAGGAGATATAAAATAAAAAAGCCGTTCGCCCATACTAAACTAGGAGGGCATCGGGTCGTCGGCACTTGGTCGTTTTCGGGAAAAAATCATTCTAGAATTTTCTGTCTTTGGAATTCAATTTTAGGTCGGGAATGATTCATATTGTTGTCAACAAGAATGTTTTTCATGAAAGCAATTCAACCGAAATGAAAAAAAAAGTTATTGCCAGAATCTATTGCTAGGTTCCCCATCGATTTTTTCTATTGCTAGAATCTATTGCTAACTTCACCCCGGTACAATTTACATGTAACACATCAAATAATAACAATACAAAAATATTGTTCTTGGAACTTTGATCAACAATTACTTCACAATAACGTTAAAAGGGGATTGATTGATCTTCTGATTGATCTTGCCTTCTCGAGGGACTGATTGATCTTGTCTTCTTAAACAACTTTGGTTCTGTATGTTTTGCACTTATAAGACTGTTTGGCTCAACCTGTTGGCTCTTGCCCGTCTGTTTCGTTCTTGTCTGTCTGTTGCCAATCTTGAATCAGTCTCGTCCACGCTGTCCTGCACTTTCCACCTATCTTGGCAGACGTTTTTGAATACCTACCGAGTTGAGTGAAAAACACCTTGAATAAACGTACGAATGTAACTTGAAATTCTAACTCCGCATCTAATGAATGAATTTCTTAAGCATATAAAACAGAGTTTATTTCAGACTCAATTCCTGATATTATTGGATTGACTGAGATGAATCCCATACATTTTAATAGATAAAGCTTATTTTTAGAAATGTAACAGTTACATGCAACACATCAAAATTTGATCATCATTTAATGATAACAATACAAAAATATTGTTCTTGGAACTTTGATCAAGATTGACTTCGCAATAACTTTAAAAGGGGATTGATTGATCTTCTGATTGATCATGTCTTGAGGGACTGATTGACCTTCTTAACCCTAATTGGACCATGGTGTCACCGGAGTAACTAAATTTAAATTAAAATATTAAATCTAATGGGCAGAGTGAAAACCTTGAACAATTTTTCGTGAGCTATTAAAAGTCTAAAAACGATGTTATGACGAAAATTTTGAAATATTTTTTATTTATTTCATGGGACATTTCTGTCATAATTTCATATTGAGAGTTCCAATACCTCACAAAAATAATTTAAAAATTCAGCTCTGCCCATCAATTTTAAAATTGCAAATTAGTTTTGGTTACTCATGTGATATCTTATGACGGCGGTGGAATTTGTAATATGTTTTTGGTGACACTAGTGACACCATGGTCCAATTAGGTTTAAACAACTTTGGTTCCGTCAAATCTTTGACTCCTTCATCTGTTTGGATCTTTTCCATCTGGTTGGTTCTGTCTGTTTCGCTGTTATAAGACTGTTTGATTCAATCCGTTGGCTCTTGCCCGTCTGTTTAGATCTTGTCCGCTGGTTTGGTTCTGCATGTTTGGTTCTTGTCTGTCTGATGTCAATCTTGAATCAGTCTCGTCCACGTTATACTCCGTTAGGAACTAGTTCCTTCCACCTTACTTGGCGGACGTTTTTAGGTTACCTAACTAGTTTTGAGTGGAAAACACCTTAACCCTCGGGCAGGCGCAATTAATCTGTGAGATGAAGTCATGTGATATTGGGTCCCAGATCCTGTGATATTGGGACCAAAGGGAGAGAGCCTCCGGTCCAAAGGGAGAGCTTCCTGTCTCCCCATCACTCAACGGTGCCATCATTTTTTTTTTAAAGTTTACTCCCACCTTCCGTGAGGAATGCATTGATCAGTCAGACGTATTGCGCCTGATGATGTAAGTATCCTAAAGTACATCCCAAATACGAGCAGAAGGCGATTTTTGTTGTTGAAAACCCTGTGCAATGAACTATGTTTGGAACAACTTCAAAGAAGGAGCACTCGGACGAGGGGAAGCCAACTGAAACTCCAAAAATGTAGGTCCGTCTCACAACAAGCAGAGGTAGCTGCACCTGCAGGCCTATATTGTGGAAAATATTTGGAGAATGAATTTGGGTGTTTTTGGTTTATTATTTTCAATAATGAACCTTTGAAATCGACCAAGAAAAAAAAATTCTAACACCCCCTCAAAATTTGATGGTTTACGTTTCAAGGTACGTAGAATCCAAAAATCGAATAAAAATTTGGCCGTCCGTCCGCCGTACGCCGTACGCCGTACGCGGCACTTTTGCCACTTAGCATTGACCGATTTTGATGAAATTTGGTATGTAGGCTCCATTTGGGGTCTAGTTGTGCCCCGAAGCTTTTGGTTGATGTAGGTCACTCCTAAGGGTTCCAAAATCAATTTTGAAATTTTGAAAACGCCCTAACTCAAAAAATTTCGATATGAAGGTATTGTTTTTCCTTCAATTTATGATTCTATAGAATTTTTAGAATTTTTTGAGACCACGCGGAGCTCTGTAGGACAAACCGTTCGCTCCCTACGAAAATTTAAAGGTTTATATTGAAATACATATATATATAAATCAAAACACGAGTGTGAATCGCAAAAGAGGCCTAATCTCCTAATCCTCCTAATCCTCCTAATCTCTCTTTTTTTTTTCTTTGATTTTTTTTTCTTTTTCTCTTTATATTGGATGGTTGGTGATTTTGTAGACGAGTGATCTATATAAAAATAATAAACCGTTGTGTAATAATTTGCAGCGTTTTTGTAACATGTATTTATTGACAACACAATGAAAGAATATTAGAATGTTGTGATAATGGGTAGTAATTTTTCCCATTAAATCTCATAATTTTTTCCTTTTAAATCTGGCAGATGTATTGCGCCCGATCGAGGTTAAAGAGAACGGTGGAATGTAAATTGGAGTTCAAATTCCGCATCGAATGAATGAATATTTCGACCTTATAAAAAAGAGTTTCTTTCAGACTCAATTCTTGAGAGACTGAGATGTCATAGATTTAAATAGATAAAGCTTCTTTTTAGAACTGGGACAATGAGCGGTGCGCCTTCTTTTTTTTAAATTTTTAATTGAAAGAAGACCTCATCTTGAGAATTTTGACACCAGCCCTTCTCTTTTTGAATGAGTAGATCTTTTTCCGTGATTTTTCAAAGTTTCGAATGTTTATGACGTCACGAGCCCCTCCTGCCTGGGCGGGACCCCCCAGCCGACTGTGACGTCATTAACATTCGAAACTTTGAAAAATCATAGAAAAAGGTCTTTTCACGCTAGAAGGTCGCGGTTGGTGTCAAAATTCTCAGAATGGGGTCTAGTTTAGATTAAAAATTACAATAAACAGTTTATCTGACCCATGCGCACACCCCATTTACATGTAACACATCCTCACAGGGAACAAACTGTGGATCAATTTTGACGAACAAGCTAACGTACATTGTAACGATTGTGTTGCTGTTTATTGACATAAAAAGCCCTGTAACATGATAGTGAACAACAAAGTGCTCTATTGAAGAATATTAGCAGTATTGCTCAATAATACTCGTAAATAAACTTTCTACACTAATAGTAAGTGGGGAAGGTATACTGCCTCCCAACTTGGACGTTTTTCTTTACATCCCACAAGTGAAGGTACCTCCTCCCTACACGTAGCGAAGTGGAGACAGTTGAAAGTCAAGTTTCTCATTGGAAATCTGCACCGAGTTCTGTCAGCTTTGCTCGGAATTGCCGGAGTTGGGAACCCTGCTTCCAATCCCCACGTAGGGGAAGACGAAGGACCCTAACCATTAAGCTTAGTTACTGTTCGAAAAGGACGAGTTCCCATTAGGGTTACTTCAAACTGCGGAACAAAGCTGTAACAACTTTTAGAACCCTATTAGGTCGCGAAGGGGGTTTTTAGGTTAAATTTACTTCACTTCCGACGAGGTCATGTCATAACAAAGTTGTCTCTATTTTCTATTCGATGGAGGTCTGGGGTGAAACTATGATTGAGATGACGGAAGAAAGGGGGGATAATACCGGGGTTGAGAACTTGAAGAACAACTTTAGTAGAAAGCCGAATCAACCTACTCCATATGTGAAACACAGTGGGTCGCAAAGTGGGACGAAGAGTATTTTTGCTTCCTCGACATCGAGTATAAGGAAACTTGGTATTCATAAAGTAGATTATCTGAAACACTAGAAAAATTCACTTTCACGATACACAAACTTTCGCAAAAATTCATCAATATGAATCTTGATTTTCGCTGTCAAGAATCAGGTTTCCTGTCGTTAACCCTAAGTGAACCATGGTGTCACTTGTGTCACCGAAAACATCTCAGCAGTCCTAAAGTGTCCCCTGAGTAACAAAATTTAAAATGGTGATGTATTCCACCCCTAGAAAAAAAACGAGTATCTACACTGCATGCAGATACATCTGTACATGGATATGTCTTATGATGGCAATTTAAATGATGAGCTCACTCAGCTGATCAATGACCACTCAGGCGCCTTCAGCATTCTACATTGACCCGCCCTCTCAAATTTCAACAGGAGAGGCGTTCAACAGGAGAGGAAATGGCCTTGGAGCTCACTCAGCTGATCAGTGATCATCAACTTTGATGATGTATAGAAGTATGTATTGATTGACCGTGCCTCTCAAACTTCAGCTTCCTGCGTTCAACAGCATCATAAAAAAAACGTTGCATTGTTTTGTGTGTCGAAAATTTTGGAATGACCCCCAGAACTAAGACATATCCATGTCAAAAAAAATTTAAATTGCGATTTTAAATTTAATGAACAGCAGAATTTTTTGTGGGCTATTGGAAGTCTCAGAACACAGTTATAAAAAAAAAAAATTTTGTGGGCTATATTGGAAGTCTCAGAACACAATTATAAAAAAATTTCCAAGAAAATCGAGGAAAATTTTCAAAATTTTTAAAATATAATTTTTTGATTTTATTTATAATAACTTTAAAAAAGTCAGCTCTGTATTGAAATTTTAAATTGCAAATTAAATCTAGTTAATCTGGTGACACCTTGCGACAGCTGTGGAATTCCCAAGATGTTTTCGGTGACACTAGTGACACCATGGTCCAATTAGGATAAACAGCCACACACCACAGCATAGAGAACTTTATCGCGATCATGTTGATGAATTTTCGCTTTTTCAAGCTGACTCAAACTTCTTGGTTCCAGCAATAACAGTCGGAAATTCGAGTACCGGCAATTTTACGTCACTCGAAATGATGAAATTCGTTTTGAACCGTCATTGGGCAATTTCGCACTACCTTGGCTACCTGCCAATTTCATTGGAATCAGACGTTGATTTTGGGCAGTTGTCGGTGTCAAGGATTGACCACAGGCGGATGCAGAACCAAAGTTGTTCAAAAGACCTTTGCTCTATTGACGATAATTTTCCGGCAGGCAGGTGACAAAATCTTCAAGATCCACAAGTGGAGTTGGATCCCTCAAGATACCTTGAAGAGTCCGCGTCCTTAAGGTTATGTGGGATTCAAAAAACACCTCCTTTTTTCCCGAGTTGGAATCTCAGCCTGGAACCGTTCAAAACATTACTTTAGGCTGAGTCCTGGGGCGGTTCATTAGTTCTGGATGGGGGACGGACCTGGTGCTCTCTCTTCTCTTTCTTTCCCGTTCTAACAATGTCTTCCTTGTCAGGATACTCTCTGTGAGCACTGCCCATCCAGCATTCTGCAGACAACAGCTTCTGGTGTTGGACTTTGGGCTGGGGAGGTAACCCCAGCTCTGCTAGCACCTGGTTTCTTTCAGCCGCCCATTAGGTACATTTGAAAACAGTGCAGACATGTTGTGGCAGATACCTTTCCCTTTTTATGCAGATCGGGATAAAACAGTTCTTGTATTGTGAAGAACTGTGTAAGGAAGAAGTTCAATTCTCCATAGAGAGAGAGCAGCAAGTACCGGTGAATATCAGTTCCAAAGGAAATTGGAAGCCCAATATGGGGTAGGTCATGCGAGCCTTCAAAGATCCTGGAAATACGACAGTAATCGTACGATTTTCATACGATTGCAGCGTATTCTTACAATTTGCTTACGATTACAGCGTAATGACAAGATTTTTGTATGGTTACAGTATAATCCCATTCTCAACTGTGATTATGATTGTAATCGTAATCATCACTGCCCATCACTGTCCAAAAGACATCGGAAATTTCAACCCGCTTTCTCTTTGGGAAGCGTCAATGATACGAGGCTCCTTTTAACCCATTCAATGCCAGCGTTGTCGTATGACAACACACCAACCTGACCCGCCGTGCCGGTGTTGTCATATGACAGCCTCTCCTTTGAGGATTTTTCAGTCCAGTCGAATCGGTGGCCTGTTGCCAAAAACCACTCTAATGCTTCTGGTTTGCCACGAACGTCAAGAGGAGGGTCCCCCCACCACCAGAAAGAGTTGGCTGGGAGAAACCCGGTTTCAGAGAAGCGTTTTGCCAGTTTATGTGAAGCACAGTTTGTGGTCTCTTTGTCTGTTGTGGCCTGGGGCGAAATCGGTGGACTCAGTGCTGGCATAGAATGGGTTATGTTGTGATATATTATTATCAACTCGTTGCTATAAACATCTTTCATATGTGTATCGGAAATTCCAATTCCGAATTTCTGTTGTAATATTTCATTCTAATATGTGTCACGGTTTTTACTCGATTAAAGCCTTATGTTTGAAAGGTTAATTCATTACAATTTAATCGAGTAAAATCAAAAATGGAAAAACTCTTCAAGCCAGCAAGATTCTCCACGGATCCTGACAGTCCTACAGCCTCACGAGAATGGACCCACTGGCTGCGAACTTTCCAAAATTTTCTTGATAAAGCAGACGTTGAAGAAGATGACTACTTGAAGGTACTCTCAAACTTTCTATCTTCAAATGTATTTGAGTTTATGAGCGAGTGTGATATTTACGAAACTGCTAAAGCCACTTTGGAAGCAATGTACATCAAGCCAAAGAACGTAATTTTCGCTAGACACCAGCTTGCAACTAGAAAGCAGCTCCCTTCTGAATCGATAGATCAGTATCTCGTTGCCCTAAAATCACTTGCCAAAGATTGTGATTTCAAAGCAGTGTCAGCAGCACAGAATAAGAACGATAATGTTCGCGATGCTTTCATTGCAGGGCTACAATCACTACAAATTCGTCAGAGACTCTTAGAAAATAAAGAGTTAGACCTCAACGAAGCTGAAGAACAAGCTTGTGCAATCGAAGTACAGCCCTTCAGTCGAAGAAGTCGAGTTAATAGAGGCCAATCCTGAATACGCCTTGGTTCGGAGATCAGACGGACGGGAAACAACGGTGTCACTCAAGCATCTAGCTCCGGCAGGGGATGAGACTATTTTCGGACACCAAGAAACTGTACCAGATGTTGTTTTGCTGGAACCTAGCTCAAACCAGGAACCAATCCTCATGACTCCATCACCAACACCAAATGTTCCTCTTACCCCTACGCGGCCAGTATCTCCTCCTTCAATAGAATCGTCACCAACCTCTCAGTTGACGGTGCCACCAAAATCTGACGGCCCAGCAGGTGAACCAAGAAGATCTGCGAGGGCAAGAAGACCTCCAAATTACTTGCAAGACTACGAATTGAAATAAGAGGGGGAGAATGTTGTGATATATTATTATCAACTCGTTGCTATAAACAACTTTCATATGTGTATCGGAAATTCCAATTCCAAATTTCTTTTTTAATATTTCATTCTAATATGTGTCACGGTTTTTACTCGATTAAAGCCTTATGTTTGAAAGGTTAATTCATTACAGGTTAATAGCAATCGATGCAACTGAGTATAGAGACACAGAAAATAAAAAAGTGAAAATGGCCAAAAATCACACTTAACCCCTTTAAAAAAAACGGGTTGAGTAATTTCTTGCTGGATTTCAAAGGTTCATAATTGAACCTAATATACCAAAAAATGTACTGAGAGAAAAAGTCAGAAGGAAAAGTAGATGGTTTCTGGACAGAACTGTATAGCAGTCTATCTTGATTCATAAGGCCTTCTTTAGCGCTCCTCGTTTGTCGCGATCATCATCCTCGTGGATCTGATAAGACAGACATGATGCACGTGCTGCTAGTTGAAAACAAGGAAATGCTCGTGTAATTTGTCTACGGCTCTGTCGACAAAACTTAATCAGATTCTGTTTTAAACCGTCATGCGACCGGTCGCTATCAACCACAGCTATTTCGTCACCTTTATAACCCTCCAAACACTTAGCGTGTTAATCCGGTGTACCGCCGTTTATTAAGTTCAAGGTGCAGCTTATTTATCATCACATGGAAGACTACTTGACGCTAAAGTGTTGTTGCCGTGTCCGGTAATATAACCACGCCAAGTCATCGTCCGCATCATTATCCGTCTTAGCTAACATTGATTTTCATTCTCGCCGAGTCGCCGTCATAAAAATGTAATTCTGTCACGGAACGCTCTTTTACATAATTGCGTTCCTCCAAAACTTCTTCGAGGTCAGTAACTTATCGTAACAACCGCCTCTGATCGTTAGCCTCTCATTCGACAAAATTCATCCACAGCCCAAGTAAACCCCAATCTTGACACCCAAAGATTAGTCCTGTTTTGTCCACATTCGAAAAAATTTACAATTCGTCAAAAATACTTAGCGTAATTTTGATATATTATTGATATGTTGTCCGAAATTTCTAAATTTGTGCAACCTGTTGTTACATTTGGTCAAAATTACCAAAGCAAATCTTCGTTGGCATCAAGACATTGCCGTTTGAGGCTCACGAAGCTGCCCTAACATTCTACGAGAAAAACATTGGAAAATAGAAGTTGCTTTTGGTATAGGCTTTTTTTTTAATGTGCAAAATACTTCTTTGGTGGGGGACTTCTTGGGCCCGGGATGGGCCTGTCCAACAATATTTTTCCATTCCTCTCGTCTCTCGGCCAACATTCTCCAACTCCTTGTAGGATATGCTGATGATATGGCGGCAGTAATACTGGCAAGGACAATGGATTCAGCCCAAGTCAAGCTGATGCAGATCATGTCACGAGTAATGGAGTGGATGGAAGATCATAGCCTGGCACTAGCTACAGCAAAGACTGAGGTAGTCATCTTCAGGCGTAAGCGCATACCTACCATCATCCAAATGCGGATTGCAAATGCCGAAATAACAACTAAGCCAGCAGCCAGATACTTAGGAGTCATATTGGACACCAAAATCACATTTGGTGAACATATAAGAACTGCAGATAGAGCAGCACAAAAAACTGCAGCTCTCTGTCACCTTATGAAGAATATAAACGGCCCTAGACCTTACAAGAGACGCCTAATGATGACAGTCATGCAGTCAATGCTCTTGTATGGAGCGGAGGTATGGGCGGACGCATCGAATGTGGCATATCACCGGCAGAGATTAATAGCTGTGCAGCGAAGAGGAGCCCTACGAATCGCCTGTGCCTACCGAACAGTATCAGAACCCGCTATCTTTGTCCTCACGAGAGTCATACCCATTCAGCTGATGGCTTCAGAGAGGAAAAGAATCTTTGACAGAAGGGATGAAGGAGACAGGGCCCGCATAGCCAAGGAAGAAAGGGAGCGCACAATGGCAAATTGGTAATATATATGGACAGGAGAACATAGAGGAAGGTGGACTGCACGGTTGGTGCCAAACATTCAGACGTGGATGGAAAGAAAACATGGAGAAGTGAACTTCTTCCTTACGCAGTTCTTTACGGGACATAGACTGTTTTATGCTTATCTGCATAAATTGGGAAAGGTATCTGCTCCAACATGTTTAAATTGCCAGAACAAATAAGATGATGATGTGCTCCACACCTTGTTCAAATGCACCAAATGGGCACCTGAAAGAAATCAGCTGATGGCAGACCTGGAGATAGCTCCCCAGAGTTCAACACCAGAGGCTGTTGTCAGCAGGATGCTGGAGGGTGAAAGGAGCTGGACTGCTGTGGCAGAGTACACGGAGAGCATCCTGACAAGGAAGATGCTCTTAGAACGAGAAAGAGAGAGGGAGGGAGCATCTGGTCCGCCCCCTCACCCAGAACTGATTAAACGCCCCAGGACTCAGCCCGAAGTAATGTGCTAAACGGTTCCGGGCTGAGCTCCAACATGGGGGGGAAAGGAGGTGTTTTTTTAGTGGGTTTGAATCCCACTTAACCTGGAGGACGCGGACCCTTCCAGGTATCTTACGAGATCCAACTCAACCTATGGATCTTAAAGATTTTCTCACCTGCCAGCCGAAAAAAAAAAAATTCTCCAACATCTATGTCCCGAGCGCGCCACATCCTCCCCGACTTCGTCAGTCCATCGAAGCCTCGGTCTTCCACGAGCGCTTCTACCCCTGGATGTCCATCGAATATTCTCTTGACGGGATTACCATCGTCCATTTGAACGACGTGTCCTGCCCATCTGAGGCGACCTAGCTAGACAAACTTCACGACTTCTATATCATTGTATAGGTCGTACAGCTCGTCATTTCTTCTTCTTCTCCAGATTCCACTCTCACAAAGAGCTCCAAAAATCTTTCTGAGGAGTCTTCTTTCGAAAGTTCTGAGAAGAGTCTCTCCTTGTCTCCCCTAGTCCAGGCCTCTGAGCCGTAAGTTAATACCGTGCGGATCAGGATCCTATACAGCAAACATTTTACTTGGGGAGTGAGGAGCTTTGAGCGGACGTGTTTTATCAGGTTTGCAGCTGCCAGCCTAGACTTGATTTAGAGAGTGGGGTCCCCATCAGCGGATAAGAGGAATCCCAAGTAGACAAAGCTGTCAACGAATTCGAAGCGAAAATCTCCGATAGTGACATGGAAACCTGATCTACAGACGGTATTTGTAAATGTGCAGAATAAATTCAATTTTAATAAACAACTAAAAACCGAAAATCGAAAGAAACCCTGTAACTCGCTATTTAGTTGACGTTATGGCGTCGGATTCGGTACCCCTCCCGTGCAACGACTGGTCGATAACGAAATTGGAATTCTGTAATCGGGCATAGCGAAGTTTGGTCGTTGCATTTCAAACGAAATTTTCTTTCATGTTTTCTAGATATAAATGAAACGTCATTACATCTTTCACCAAGAACTCTACTCTCCTTTTATTCACATTTTATATTTTAAGTTTTGTATTCTGGTTGCTAAGCAACATATAATGCCAAAGAATGCTTGCATACGAGTCTGCAACACATTGGGACATTTTATGTCTTTAGTACGGTAACCATCAGAAATTTCCGCGTAACGCTCCCCGTGTAATGCGTAACGATCCCCACGTGACGATTTTTCATTTATGTGCCATACTAAAGACATAAAATGTCAAAAAAAAATTTGCGGTCGAACCCCCTAACAATAAACAGGGTATCAAAGGTACCTAGTTGCTTTATTTGATATTTGCGTTTTTAACGTTCTTGAGTATTATAGCTCATTGCACAGCGAATTATATGTTATGGAGGGTTCCTCTTCCCGAAGCTGACCTTCGTCTTCGTCGGAAGACATGGTATTTGCAAAGGAACAACACTTCCGAATTGTAAACTAATTTTATTACCTAAAGAAACTGTACTATTTCAGAACGGAACTCGAGTTAGCGATACTCCCCCTCGGACAGCATCTACTACAAATTCGATATCACAATGATCACATGACACCTCAAAGGTTCACACTCAAGCGAGCTACAACAATGGGGAATTTGCCTCACATTTTTTTTTTCTTTTCGAATGAGGGTTTATTTTTATGGAATAAAACCATAGTGAGCTGCTCGAAAACGCATCCAAAAAATTTAGAGAATTTAAGGAAGATGGAAATTTTAAATGTGGTGGCAATGTGTAAGAGGCAGCCATGTTTGAAACGTAACGGATATTCTACCAATCTGACTTCAAAGGAGGTTCTGTGGCGCTTACCACAGAAGCGGAACATACACGAACTTTTAGCTTCCGAGTAGTGCGCACAAGAGTGCGCCGCGAACTGGCAGGAAGAACCCAGACACAAAAGTGACCAAAAGAAACAATATTATTCACTTTTTTACAATACGAATCTACCTACTAGTTTATCAAGCATTATTAGTCTTCATCTTCTCTTATTTAGTTTCAAGATTTGAATCACATTATTCGAGTAGCCATTTCACTGGATCGTTTTTGTGGCGGTGCTAGAACTCTGTCTGTTGTCGGAGTTGTTTTTGCGTCGTTTTTTTTTTTGTATGACGTCAACAATATTCCTCGATTTTCGCGGTGTTTTGTAACAGAGGCTTCACTTGTTTAGTCATTTTCTCCTACGGTAATTTTTTCCCCTTGGTTATTCCTAGTGTTAAATGTCATTCTAGGGCCCTATTATAGGATTTGACTTGAAATTCCAGAATCTAAAATTGAGGCAAATTCCCCATTATTGTTGTAGCTCGCTTGAGTGTGAAACATCCAGTTATTATAACTGTTCAAACAGAACTAGAGGAGGGCTTAACAGGTGCCCCCTCTCTTCTCTCAATAGTTTCAAAACCTATCACGAGGGGATTTGTGAGCAGCTAGTGACGACACTACTGTGTTTCTCGAGTTTAAAATAATAACGATTGTTTAAATTAACAATGTCAGTAAATCTGATGATAATGCAAGTAAAATGGTAAACGTTCAATCGAGTTCGGTCAGGGTTTGAGTCTTCGTTTTCATCAATCCATCGCATATATTTCTCATCTTCAATAAAAACATAAAAGCTTTATCGTGTTTGCTTTTCAATAATTTACACGATGTTTGACTTCATTATAAAACATCAACAATTCAACAAGTTTGAATTATTTTCCCGTAGCATACAGCTGCACGTTGTAGGAGGAGGAAACAGATCATGGACAAGGTCCAAAGATCGTTAGAATAGTTTACAACTCCCGCTGCTGGAACTTCCGTTAGAATTCCTGCTCCATTGCTGAGTTGCCTGCGATTCAATGGCAGATACTAGTGCACCGATGTACAAACTTTCCTACTAAAGGAACCCTGTATTTTGCATCATCTAATTCCGAAGGCTCTGCAAGTGTTTCGGTATATTTTATCACGATTTCGCCCGGGGACGGGAAGGAAATTAAGGTGATATACGATAGCGACACGTGCTGGGACTTTCTTAGGATCGAGCGTTTAGACGACTAGCTAACAGCTGTGCGCCTCACGTGCCACTATGAGAGGCGAGAGAATATGAATAAAGGAGACATAAATAATAATTCCGAAGGTGAGAGGCATTTTTATTTGCATGCAGTAAATCACGAGTTGGCTCCACGCGTTACGTTAAGGTTTGGATTATGACGTCCTGGAGGTTCTTATTCGAAATTCGAGAGCGTTTCAGGAAGATAATCTCTGAAACTGTAATAAACCTTTGTGTAATAATTTTGGCAGCGTTTTTGACTGAGGCTTCACTCGTTTAGGCATTTTCTTCCAAGGTGTAAGAGCTGATGCTAGCCTTACGTTATGATTTCCCTATTCAAGTTTAAATAGGTAATTTTTGATAAATTCGTTATGCGAGGTAGCTGAAAGGAATTTAGCTAACGGTACCAGGATTCCTACCAGGTTCCTGCCCCGAATCGCTGTAGGTAAGGAGGATATATAACTTCTTGGTGCTTGACACAATGCTTGAGTCAGCTTGTCAAGGAGAAGATATATTGGTTTTAAATTCTGAGTAAATTCCGCTTGGAGCCTGTCACTATGCATAAGCATAGTGAGAGCCTGTTATAAGACAGCCCGTCACGTTGAGGAGATTTACAATATTTAGATGAAGGATGCAATATTCAGCTTGGTACCTGTCACTATGCTTACGACAGCCCGTCAAGTTGGATATTGTTGAGGTGAGTGAATTTGGGAGGCTCTAAACTGACCAAATTAGATAAATTTAATAACTTTTTGGCAAGGTTTTGAGTTAAATAAAATGAGAGTTAGTCTAGCAAAGGTTTTGGCTCTAGGTCTTCCAACACTACTGTACTGGCCCTTGAGGTCCTGGGCCCTATGTAAAAAGTCCCCCACTTGGGGCTGAGGATTCCTCAGTGTCCTGGGAAATTCTTAGAGGAATGACCTCTTGGTTTGTTGTAGTCACAGTTGAATGACTTCTATATTGGAGTCAATTATGTACATAGAAAGTGGTACCCCACACAAGGTATTTTTCCCCCCTTGGGTATTCCTAGGGCGGAATTCAGAATCCCTCCTCAGGACTAAGGGCGGCCTCAAAGTGGCTTTCGAGGGAAGTTTTTACTCATCTCAGCAAGACTTTGGAGGCGACCTCATGTTTGAGCTGAGGCCGGCCTCAAGGATAGTTTCAGCCTCCTCAACCTATTCTGAGTGATTAGATTTCAAGGCCACCCTCGAATTTCCCATTCAGAAACGAATTTGGAAGATGAGTCTAGACATTTCTTGACTTCAAAGTGCTGGAAACCCACCTCCAACCTTGGAGAGATATCTTGTAAAGTGAGGAAATGTCGATCCAGTGAGACCTCGTGACTGCCCAAAAAACAGATAGATTGACGTTATATTGCTACCAAATTGATGTTTGATGTTACTACCTTGAGCTATAATACTGTGATGAAACCGAACGCATACTTAGCAGGAGCAGCTCCAAACTACCTAGATTAGGTACTCGAGGAATTGTGGATCGAGTAAAATCACGTTTACGTGATAAATGACAGAGTAGGCACAAACTAATCGGTAATCGTCTCGAGCTTACACACAATAACATTTCAAAAATGTCATCAAAATCGTAGGTAGGCTGACAAAGTTGCTCTGAACTACAAAAAGAGACTGAAAGTTCAATTTTGATGGACCAAAATTTTGGTGACCTGCTTCACGAATACATTGCTTACCTCGCTGTTTCCCTTCCTTCGAAACTGGAGAAGCAAAACCATCGAATTGTAATAATTGAATTTCGCACAGCTGTATCATAACCTCGTACTTATGTCACTTACGCGGTACCACTTATAGGCCGACGGCATTTCAGATTTTCATCTTATTTATTGATTATCCTACTCGTATTTTCATCCTTCTAACTCATGATAAACACATAACACGTCCTATTCAGTGTACACCACGCAGCTCGCCCAAATAAACACTCGGAAGAAGATAACAAAAAAATGGACCGACCTCAAAATTGATGTCCGTAAACACCAAAAAGGGAAAAATAATAATCTTAGGGAATTCAGTTGGGAAGGTGGGTAGGTAGGTACGGATTGAAGTCGCCGCTGTACCCATCTGTAGACACAACCATACGCAAGTAGAGAGTAGACATGTGTCGATAGTGCAATACAAAACAGGAATGAGGGTGGGTATCATTGAGGTAATATATGTGTTCCAAAACTATTAGGTAGTAGGTCACTGCTGTCGTATGAAGGAGGATGAGAGAGTGACAATAAGTGTGAATCCCCGAAAAAAATGTTTGGATTCCAACATACCATCTTTTTGAATAGATGATATATAATTATACCTAATCTATTGATCTAATCTATCTTTGATTAGATAATATCTGTATAATCTTATATTGCAAGTATTGCATGATGCATGTATCATTGTCTAGATCATGATGTGGGTTTGTGATATGGGTTAATACTCAAATGATCGGTTAGCATTACAACATACGTCGAAAGTTCAATACAAAACCGGAGTAAAGGTAGGTAAGTAAGTAAACAACCTTCTCATGTTGAATCAGCAGCTGTTATCACAGGGAATATTCTTACTAAGATTCATTCACACTTATTGACACACTCTCATCCTCCTTCATACGACAGCAGTGACCTACTACCTAATAGTTTTGGAACACATAATATGGTTTTGGAACACATAATAGTGAGTATCATTGAGGTAATATATTATATTACCTCAATGATACTCACTATCATTCCTGTTTTGTATTGCACTATCGACGCATGTCGTAATCAGGGTTTCCACCACACCAAACCAAAATTTCCCACAGCCCATCCTAAAATTTCCCACGATTTCCCACAGACAAGTAAAAAATTCCCTCCTAATTTCCCATAGCCCTTGATGAATTTTTCCTACCTTTCACTGGACTAAAGAGTCTAAATTTAGACCCTTTACACTGGACAAATGATTTTCCATGATATATTTTTTCTTTTCACTTCGAAGACCTAGTCAATTATCCTCATATTTGAAATGCTCTGATACAGGATGCCTCCTCTCGAAACTAGTTTGAGTGGACAAGAAGCCAAGACACTATTCTTCCCCTGCCACTTCAAACGATATCGTATGCAGATAATTACTATTGAATAGATACATACCTCAAACGAAATGGGTGTCGGAAAAGACGAATGATGTTAACGTCGCACGGTTGGTGAAAAATAAGAGACTCACTGTTTACAATAACATTGACTAACGAGAATAACATGATGACGAGACGACCTTTGTCTCGAACTCGAAGCTTCTTGTTACTGGTAAGCACGTTGTTGTTGTTCATCTTTACTTCTGCCTTGACCAAGCGTGATCATGCGTCAGCTTTGTATTGTAGTTTGTTGGTCAAAAACATGTAGGTAGTAAAAAAAATATGTAGGATACGTGAGGTATTGGTACGACCCTAGATTATATCATTGTACAAAAAAGCGTGATAAAATGAAAGAATCGGTCAAAAATATTGACTGTGGGAATTTTTTCCCACAGAAAAAAGTTTCCCTTTTTTTTCCCTCGGACCCCCGGAATTTCCCACAAAAGGGGAAAATTCCCACGAAGTGGAAACACTGGTCGTAATACTAACCAGATGGAAGTGGAATCTACTTGCGTATGGTTGTGTCTACAGATGGGTACAGCGGCGACTTCAATCCGTACCTACCTACCCACCTTACCAACTGAATTCCCTAAGATTATTATTTTTCCCTTTTTGGTGTTTACGGACATCAATTTTGAGGTCGGTCCATTTTTTTGTTAAGAAGGTTTTTATTTTATTATTTTTCCATTTTATAAAATTTTTTATTTTTCACTTTTTAGTGGTCCTCAATTTACATCTGAAATTAATTTACCCGCAGTTTTTCGATCAGTTTCCGTAATATAGATCTATTTCCGTACTGTGAATCATTTCAGTAAGGTGAACCAGAAGCCGTAGGGTGGACCAAATTCTGTAATCAGGATCAGTTTCCATATGTATAGATGAGTTTCCGTTTTTGGATCGGTTTCAGGAGGTATTTGGTTCACTTTCCTACTTAGCAATCTACTCTCTTATCTCCTAACTGTTCGACTTCCCTCACATTTGGTAGGTAAGTACTTGGTAGTTCTGACTGACACAATTCAACAACTTAACCATGACATGATTGACGAGGGAGCTATGTGCTACACCCACTTGGTGGAATACCCTCTCATCACCTAGTTGTACTATTACCTACCTCATATTTGGTACAGCACTATTCAGTTCAAATGATCTCCTATACGATTACCTACCTAACTATATCATGGATGACGAGGAAGCTATGTGCCACACCCACTTGGTAGAATACCATCTCATCACCTAGTTGTACAACATACCTCATATTTGGTACGGCACTATTCAGTTCAGATTATCTCCTATACCTATCTACCCAACTATATTATGGATGACGAGGAAGCTATGTGCTACACCCATTTGGTAGAATACCCTCTCATCATCTAATAGTACTATTATAATACAAATATGAGGTATATAATATACCTCATATTTGGTACGGCACTATGCAGTTCTGACGATGTCCTCTTCTATTACCTACCTAATCATGTTATCGTTGATGAGGAGGCTATGTGCTACACCCACTTGGTAGAATGCCTAATAACAATACTATTATATCACTGATATTTGGTAGGAAAAATCCCATACTTGAGCATTCATAAACACGTTTGATAGGGCTCATGCAGGTTCTGAGCGAATAGCCCACTATAATTTCCCCTTTCTCATCACCCGCAGCACCTTTTAGTTATCGGAACCCCCCTCATGTAGCATACCATTTTGAAGCTTACAATCTGACCTTCAATTTGACTATACACAAATAGTCCGTAATCGGCTCAGTCGGATGTCACAGGGCAAGAAGAGTGAATGCGGACCAATATTCCCGAAAACGGGACCACGTTTTTCAACTTCTTTCTCAAGTTTTCGATACTTCTAACAAAGCAAAATGAAATCTGTTTGAAATGGGACCACCACGGATACTGGTAGAACACATTTCAAAAAGAATCAGGCAGATTGGTACCAGAATAAAGAAATGCAAGGTGTTCAGACATACAAAAAAAAAAAAAATCGTTGTCCCACGACAACCCGAAATGAGTACCTCCTCTTTCGCGCGCCTTCGGCGCGTTGAAGTCGGTCAAAAATGCTTTTTGCTCTCTCTAGAACCCAGTTCCCTCCCAAGTCTCCTCGAACCACCTTGAGAAAAGTTGAAGCTGAGGCCGCCCTCAAGATATGAACGGTTCGACTGCGAATACGAACCTTTCTCCTCGAGATGGAAGTCACCTTGACTCGAGTCAGGAAATTTCCTGACTTGAGTCGCGACTCTGAATTCCGGATTTGACTTGAAATTCCAGAATATAAAATTGAGGATAATTCCCCATTCGGCTCACACATCCTCAGTAAAGATACGTGTGTATATTTAATTATAAATCATTGAACCAACAACTTTTCCAGTTGTCATCGTACTATAAAATATTTATCATGAAGGCATCGTAATTAATTTCATGCGAGACGCGTTTGGAGTTCGCACGAACGGATCCCATTTCAACCGGGCAAGTAGCTGATAATGCGAAAGCAACGATATGGGAATAATTGGATTATTTAATCGGTTGTGAGGGTGCACAGTCCTACACGTTCGTTTGGGTCGTATTTTGGCTGATATCAATTCGCGTGATTTCTACCAGATATCTACTGAACATTTCATTTCTACATGATTTAAATATTAATTATTTTCATATCTGATATTAATCTAATAATTAATAATAATTAATTTTCCAACTCAGGACACGTGATACGATCCCCCTTCACCACCACGCACACACACACGTGATATTATAGGGGTATTTATGGTCTGGGAGACTCGACGCGAGTCAATGCGCATGCGCTCCGGCTCATCACAAAATTTGATTTATGTTGGTTGTTGTGGAGAAGGAAGCAGAGGACGTCAATATATTTATATATTCACATTTATTCGGCAAGCGCTTTCGGGGCAAACTATGGCCCCTTTCTCAAGCCTACAAGAAAAAACAATTAATTGAAGACTAAAAAAAATAATAACAATAGCATGAACAATCACGGTTAGTATAACCAACCAGTCAAAAATATTAGTTAGTATAACCTATGTCAAAAAAATGTCATTACTAAGTAATTAATAATTACATTAAGTCTTAATAATTAATTATAATTCATTATTACTTAATTTATAATAATCTATTAATTATTTTTAATTTTATAATTAAAAATTATTTTATTTAAATTTATATATATTTTATATTTTATTTTTATTTTATTTTTTAATTTTATTTTATTTTTTTATTTATATTTTATTTTTATTAAATTATTTTATTATTTATAATTAATAATTTTTAATTTATAATAATTTATAATTTATTATTACTTAATAATTTATAATAATTATTAAGTCTTAATAATTACTTTTTTTTCATTTCTTCAAAATTATATTGAAATATGTTACTGGTTTCCAGTGAAAATAGTTTTCAAGATTGGCAGAGGTGAGATTTTGATGATAGAGGAGGGATGGAAGATTGTGTGAGAATAATTGCAGAGTGAACATAGGTAGGTTGTTTTGTTTCCTTTCTATTTTTAATGTTTGTCCGTGTGTTAGTGTGTGTATAGTTCAGTTCTTGGTTGTTTATATTCTTATTGGTTTTTAGATGACGATAGAATAGGTTTAATCTTGGTGGCTCATTTTAATGTTTTTAATAAAAAGTAATTATTAAGTAATGACATTTTTTTTTGACATAGGTTATACTAACTAATATTTTTGACTGGTTGGTTATACTAACCGTGATTGTTCATGCTACTGTTATTATTTTTTTTAGTCTTCAATTAATTGTTTTTTCTTGTAGGCTTGAGAAAGGGGCCATAGTTTGCCCTGAATGCGCTTGCCGAATAAATGTGAATATATAAATATATTGACGTCCTCTGCTTCCTTCTCCACAACAACCAACATAATAAATGACTACAGCAGAAATACAGAAGAACAAAAATTTAATTTTATCCTAGCGGCAGTTGAGCGAAGCAACTATCACAACATCAACAAACTGATCTTCTCGTCCTTTCCAAGTTTTTCTTTTAACAACACCTGTTTTTCTTTTTTGGTGTCACTAGTGTCACCGAAAACATCTTGAGAATTCCACAGCTGTTAATGTTGAGCTGAATTTTTCGAGCCATTTCTCGTAGGTAAGTTATTAAAAGTCAAGAAATTATATGACGAACATTTTGAAAATTTTTTCATCGATTTCTTTGGACATTGTTGTCATAACTCTATTTTGAGACTTCCAATAGCCCATAAAAAAGTTCAGCTGTCCATTAAATTTAAAATTGCAATTTAATTTTGGTTACTCCGGTGATACTTTGGGACAGCTGTGGAGTTCCTGATGTTTTCGGTTACACTAGTGACACCATGGTCCATTTAGGGTTAAGAGACGATTCTTATAAGACTGGCAAACACGGTATGACGTGATATCATTAATAATAGGTTATATCACCACTACACCCAGCCGTAATTCAGCCGACAGACTTGGTTTTCTAGCTGGAAATAGTCGAGGAAGCGCCTCATCCAACTAATACCTTTAAGACCCTATACCTATAAGATCGAGAGGAGGATAAACTATGAAACCACTGCAACTATGAAAACGTGCATCGAACATATTGAGGCTGAGTGTTCTCTCTACGAGGAGGAACGAAGAACTTCGTTGGGAGACCTCATAGAAGAATGATCTCTAACATCCGTGCTAATTGGTCTTCGGTGAGTGACTTAGGGATGGGTATCGTTATAAAAGTTTCGATATTTTGTATCGATACTGTATCGTATCCGAGTATCGATATCCCAAGTATCGTTGGGCATGAGTATCGATATTTTAAAATATCGAGTATCGATACTTTAGTGTCACAAACTATCAATATCATCCAATTTTCTCAAGAAAAATAATTCAATCAACTTTTATTCATTTTTCACTATTAATAGTCCAAGCAGAGTGATTTTTTCCATGATATGAACGTTATTCGTGCAACCCAGGAGTAATGACCCAAAAGCCTCTCTATCTTCTTCATTTTTTAGCCATTATGTTGAATTTTCCGCGAGAACAGTATCGATATTCGATATTTAGAAATATCGGATCCAAAGTATCGATATCCAAAAATATCGGATAGTGCAGTATCGATACTAAAATATCGAGTATCGGTACGAAAGTATCGATATTTTGAAATATCGAGTATCTATACCCATCCCTAGAGTGACTATTTTAAAATTATCAACTTTCTTGAACAATTGAACATTGTTTTGTAAATTAAGAAACGGCTCAACTATGAAAATTCACTTAAATTCTCTACCTACACACTATCATATTTGTATATGTGTCATTAATCTGTGAATTCAAATAATTTATTGATGGCAAATGGGTCTATAGCACAAAGAGGATTGAGAGGGAAAATTGGACAGCGATATTTCTAGCTAGAGGACTATCATGAAATTTTCTGAAAACTATGTGATCTATTCATTTCTTCAACTTGTGGTTGAAAAATTGTAAAAACTTGTGTATGAAAAAATTGATTGATGATTTTTGCTTTGCTATTGCGCTCATTCGGTGATATTGGAGACACCAAATGCGGCAGAACTGAGCATTAAGTGGTCTCAACTACCAGGTGAAAGTAGCAAGGAAAAGTAGGTTTTCGAGAGACCTCCCCTGCCTGAGACGGACGTGGATTGAATGGGCTGGAAGTCGGTCAGAATCCATTAATTTGGAGAGGATCACACACGAAGGCGGCTGGGGATTAGTGGGCGCGAGACCGGACGTGAGTGGCGGGCGAGAAGGGGTTAATTGGGAGGACCCAGCAATCAATTACTTTGGGTTTGAGGTCCTCTCCTTCCCCTCGCCGCGTTGTTCTATCAGTGGCGACCCCGTCGAGTTCCCTCAAGGGTGGCAGCCGACTGGATAGAGGTAGCAGTCTCAAGCTCTCGTCACCCATTGATTGAGCCTGTAATGGTCGCTGCCGAAGACAGCTTGCCGCCAGAACCAGAGCATTGTGAAGCCTTCAATGACTAACTGATTGAGCAGTTCACATCCTCACCACTTTGATCAGTACTATGATGTGGCCATCCTCAACGGATCTGTAATATACTTAGATTGAATTCAATAATTGCAATACTCTGTCAACACAGCTGTACTGAATTTAATTATCCAGTACTTGCGATGAATACATACAAGTATATCTATACTACATAGGATGGATTTGCATTTCTGCCTGAGGCGAGAGCAAAAAATCGTAATTGAATGCAACAAATTATCAAACCCATGATACACCACCAAGATTTATCGTGTTCAATGTCAAATGCCTGTAATGATTAAGAGCTGCTTACGACAGCTTGGCACCAGAGCCCGATCATTGTGAAGCCGTCAATGACTAACTGATTGAGCAGTTCACATCTTCACCGCCTTGATCAGTGCTATGATGTAGCCATCCTCTACGAATCTGTAATATACTTAGATTGAATTCAATCGATCAATACTACCGAGATCAACACAGCTGTAACGGCATTTCATTATGCAGTTAAAGTAAACAACCATTTCAGGTTGGATTTTCGTCCGACTGCCATACCTGGACGTCATCAGCTGTCTTCCAAAGGGAAGATCAAAATTAGTGCAGAAGATTTTGTTCATGTCCTCCCATTGCCTCAACGCCCTGGGTAGGAAAGAGGGGAGCAATAAGCCCAGGAGGCACAAAAACACGCCCCAGCAGCTAGACTCGAACCCATGACCCTCCGCAAAAGAGGAGAGTCTAGCCCCCAGAAAGTGTTGTCGGGTTTCAGCGCTACCTACCGCCACTTCAGCGAACTACCATTTCTGATATCTCATCAGGTGATCACGCTCGCGACCGCATTACCGTCGCTCCTCTAACTTGCAGTTATCCTAAGATTACAATGTAGCGATGTACATGGACTTAGTGGACTCGAGAACATTTATTTTTGAGTTTTACAATTGATTTGAATGCACTAGTGGTGAACTTGATGTGTGTCTAAAAAGAAATAACAACTAAACAGCCAAACATAGAAATTGGCGAGTGGTAAAATCGAGGTAAGCCTACTTTTCAGAAATGCCGCTTGACCACGATCACATCGAGCTGAAAAGGATGGTAGTTCGCTGAAGTGGCGGTAGGTAGCGCTGAAACCCGACAATACTTTCTGGGGGCTAGACTATCCACTGCAAAAGCCGGTTCGAGAATCGCCGCCAAAGAACGCGCACCGCAGCGATCACGGTCACACCACGCTCCCATTAAGCAGTACTTGCGATGAATTTATCTATATTACACAAGCTGGATATTGCTATTTATGCCTGGGGCTGAAGCAAAAAACTGTAATTGAATACAACAGATTATCAAACCCAACAGGCACAACCAAGATTTATCATGTTCGATGTCAAATGCCTGTAACGGTGAAGATCTGCTTGGCGCCAGAGCCCGAGGATTGTGAATCTTCAATGACTATTGATTGAGAAGATCTGCAGTTAAAGGAAACTATATTCAGTCAGTTCAGAAGTTGCCGAGGAGTAGATCTCTCTATTGCAACTTAGCTGGATTTGTTTTGGAAATTATGCTATTCCTATTGGAAATCAAGTGGCCACTACGCCATCGATAATACGCCCATTGGCTAGAAGATACTTTTGGATAAAATCCACTACAAGTCATCTACAATACAATTCATTCATTTAGTGTATGACAACTCAATCAATTCATTGAAGTAAATTCAACGATCCGCTAAGATTTCTGGCTGGGGGTGTAGCTGAAAAGCTGGCGGACTAGTTGAGCAGGTCTTCATTACTTAGAATAATCTCACTAAACGGGGATTTAAGTCGCTTCTGAAGCATAATATAGCCGTTCTGAAGTCATTTTCAATAGAGTGCAAAATCACGTGACACTCCATATCCCTTCCTAAACCCCCCACCCATCAGTATCCTGTAAGCCATACTCTTGTGATGAAAGTGGTCGCCTTAGGGTTGCTTTGTTACCAATGCTGTTCCATATGGTTCCAGAAAGTTAGAAAGAAGTAAGAACTCGGTGCTGCGCCTAAAATTACCAACGTTACTGTTGTGTTCTGCGTGTTGTCGAGTGAGGGCGATGGTCCTCTCGATGCGCTGATTGGTTCCTAGCCTGAATCCTACTCAACGGAGAGATTGATCCCTAAAAGCCAAGGGCTTCAGCTTTCCATCTGCGGCGCCTCGCGGCCGACCGTAAGGACGAGTGCGTCAGAATCTATCCGTCAACCTCGGCATCTGATAACAGACTCACCAGCGTGAGGGGGAAGATTTACCTAGTGCGGCCTACTGTTCTGAAGAGGTCCCTAAGGGGAGCGAGAGGTTCGGCGCCTTTATGGGGCAAACCGTTTCCTCGGAAGAACTGGGCTGTAGGTAAGACAAGAAATGATAAGTCGGATAGACGAGGTACGAATGCATGTAGGAAGACCCCTCGGTATGGCTTATATACTCAAGTTAGTATGGTTAGGGGAGAGTGGAAAAAAGGTGACGTCAAGTGACGTGTTTTTTCCCTTCCTCACCTCACCCATGTTGGTGATGACTCATGCCTGCTTGGGGTTTTCCTACGCGTCACTTTATTGGAGAACTACTGACTAGAAATGTATGACATTACAGTTACCATCCAGAATAACATTCTAGTTACCAGTTAAGGGATACCATTTGCCAGAAATCCAAGAACTCTACGAGAATCGTACACTCGTTCACAGTAATAATTAGAGGAGATCAGCTGAATGAATGGCCTTGTTGACTTAATAGTAAACCAATTTACATCTAATACGTTCGAAAACCATAAACAGTAATTATGAAATTAGTAAACTCTGGAAAATAATTATACAGCGTGCATAGAATAGGGAATGGAGGTTCATGAAGGAGTAAAATGAAGATTGTTGATTTCTGCCGTACTCCATTAGACTAGATCACACGGGAATTCCTGAGACAAAAGGACATGGAGGTAACCGCTCGCCTATTGTTCGTCAAGGGGGTTTGGACCGACATCTGGCTTTGGATTTGTCATCTCGAGGGGAACTGGTTTGAAAATTGAATATCTGTACTGCCGCGGAAATAAAAGTTCATTCATGCAGCATGAGTTAATGCGCAAATTTTTCAAAATCTTTCAGTTGAAGGTATGGTTAAGGAAAGAAACAATGGTAAGAAAAGGTAACTACTAAGTCAATTATATGGGCTAATAAGAAATTTATATACATACAGATAGCAAGTGTTATTTTTTTTTTTTTTATTCTTGTTTTTTACATACTCTCCAGGGATTGTTTTAGAAGGTTCCAAAACGGATTTGAGTAAAAAAAAAAAAAAAAATTAGAAAAAGTTCATTCTAAAAATTTTAATTTTGAGATCGTTGCAATAGCTTCATTTTCATATCTTGAGGTTGTGGACTTTTTCTTTTTCCAAATAAATGGGATTTTTGACAATGAAAGTCCTTTTTTTGGCTTCCAATCACTTTACTGCTGGAGAGCCCTCTGGTTGTCATTTTCAATCCATTAGCAAGAGGATTTTGAGGTGGGTTAAACATTTTTTTCTTGGTCGATTCCTAAGGTTCATTATTTAAAATAATAAACCAAAATGGATAAAAATGCAAAAAAAACCAACATCTGAATTGGAAGAGGCGAAAAAAGGGAACCTTTACACATTTTTCTTCAAGGACCAAGCGGCTTCCTAGCGCTACAATTCTGAGCTTTTTTGAGTCTTCCTGTCAAAATATGACCAATGCCATTAAAAAACCTAGCTAATCATGAATTTCCTCAAGCTCAACGTTGCATTTGAAACTCCCTGGGTTGAGAATTCAAATTCAAATTTCATATTACAGTGTTGATTACGAAAAGAAGGAAATGGTATGCAATCGGGACAGAGTAAAATTTCACGGAACGGCGAAAAATATTGTCTCAGTTTCAATTCAACTCTATTAGCTGGAGCTTCCTTCTCATGCTTCTCGCCCCAGCTTCCCATTTCCATCGGGTTCTGTGTGAAGTGTAGGAGTGATTCCTTGGAAACCTGGAGGAGATTCAAAACGTTCGGTGACCCCCGAGCAAGTTGTGAGATGATCAACAGCCGAAGAGGTCTCTCTCCCTCTCGAGGGCTATATAACCGAACCCCGGAGTTCTTGAGAAGTCGAGATTGCCCCTCCCAGACCCTTGAGCTATGGAGGCAGCTATCAGGCCCGGAGGATGGCGGAGATGCCCCAGGTGAGTGTTCAATTACAAGGCGAAGGGCTTGCAAAGGGAACCCAACAATAGCATTCCCCACGCGTTCCCGTTTCGCTCGAGCCTTTGGCCTTCTTTTGTCGTCTTCCATCCTCTTCGGTCAGCGGCAAAAGACCTCTGCAAGATGCCAGTTCGAAGGATTTTCCTGTATTTTTCATCCTGGTTTTTACTCTATTTTTGTAAAAAATGAAGTTGAACAGTTCGAATTAGGTTTTTAAATTGAAAAAGTCTGCGAAGTGGGTGTGGCACATAGCTTCCTCGTATCCATAACCCGATTATATAGATGATCCGATGCATAGTAGTTAATCTCAAAACATCAATATCTAAGTACCTTCCACTACCGTCATAGGGGACCATCTACACGCTAATCTGAACAGTCCTGAGAAATTTCGTCGAAATCGGATGGAAAATGTTATGGCTGTTACAAGGAATTCACGTTTGCGCATGTGCAGCAACTACTATTAGTTTTTGGGAGATGATTTTCATAGGGGACCAACTAAACGCCAATCTGAACAATCCTAGAGAATTTCATCAAATTCGGATGAAAAATGCAAGTGTTATGGCTGTTACAAGGAATTCACGTTTGCGTATGCGAAGCGGCTACTATCGATCCGGGGGTGATGATTTCCATAGGGGACCGTCTAAATCCTAATCCGCATAATTTCTGAAAATTTCATCGAAATCGGATGAAAAATGTAAAGTTATGGCTGTTACACGGAATTCCATAGTTTTCCCTAGTGCCCTAGCTCGAAAACTCTCGAAATAAAGGTATCGTTTTTTAACCAATTTAATATAGTACAGAATTTTAAAAACATTTTGAGACCACCCGGAGCTCTGTAGGACAAACCGTTCGGTCCCTACGAGTACTTGAAGGTTTTCCTTCGATAAAACAAAATCTGCAATCTCCACTAGCTAACCAAAACGCGATCGCTGTTCGTTCGATTTGTATTCAGTTATGCTTCCTTTTTTTTCGAATCGAGTGTGAAGCGTTTAGTTCTTCCAAATAAATTTGATTGTGAAGGAGTGAAGGCAGTATGGTGTGGTAGGTAGGAGGTACCTTTGGTTGGTGGATAAGAAATAAATACATAGTGACAGTGGCAAAGCTGTGATCTTTGCAGACGAGTGATCTATACAGGAAAATAACAAACCTTTGAGAAATATTTTGCAACCATTTTTTGCCCATCTTTACCCAAAAATGCTCGCGAGCCTATATTTCAGCGAAATGTTCGTCACGAATGCGTGTGGACGGAGCTTTCTTCCCTTGAAAAGTGAACTGGTATTTCTTTCTCTCTTATCCTAACTTTCTTGACTTTCTCTATCCTGAATCTCTATCTCTTTCTCTATCCTGACTTTCTCCCAAGTCCACTAACAATACGATACCTTAAAGCACAAAGGCACCTATGTTCTGAAAAGGAGTTTGAGAAAAACGCAAAAGAAGTTTTACTAGTGCAAAATTCCTAAAATAATGGTTACACTAAACTCTTCAATTTATTCAAGAAATATCGAGCGATCGGTGAAAAGTGTATTGATTGTCGTGATGATTAATAATCTCGGAAGCGTTAAGTTAAGGAAACAAACGGGTGTGTTCGTAACGAATGTGCTGATTAGTGAGAAAAGCTGTGATACGAGAGCAACGACAAGGTCACAATGACGTATTTCTACGCTCTGCAACCATAGAAGTTACTTTTTTTTTCAAAAACCATGAAAAACCCGAAGGATATGAAATACATAATTTTAAGACATGTGTTCTCTTAGGTATGAAAGTGAGTCGCATGGAATGAAATCGTATCATCACACGTATAAACATGAATCGTAGAGACCAGAATAACCAGGCTTATCAAATCTACAGCAACAAGATCTCGACCGAAAGTATCGATTGCTGTCCCATCTCGCTTATGCCTGTAATGAGCAAACATTTACAGTTAATTTCCGTCTCACTGGGAACTTGGAGAAGTTGGAAAGTTGGTGTGTCGTGGTGTGTTGGAGCAATCACGAAACGTTTCCAACTTTGTGATACAGGGGAAACGTGTTTGAGGAGGGGGTATTTTCAATCTCTTTGAAGTAAACGAACACATTTATTTGGTCTTTGTGTGTCTAGTACCTTCATAATTAGACGAACTTTGTGACAATGGGTGCTGCGGAAATCCTTAAGGCGTAATACCTTTCATTGTTCCGGAGTCGTGACCCCTGAAATTCTGCGATACATTTATAAGTTCATACGAGTAAACGTGTTTATTTCCATGGGAAAATCGATGCAGAAAAAACCGGGACGCATAGCTAGAATGATGATTTGATTCCCAAGAGAGGCTCGAAATGTATTAATTATAGCAAGATACCAGCTTAGGTCAACCAATACATAATAACCACCAAACTCCTCTCTTTTGGGGGACCTTCTTCAAGCTCAAAAAGCAGAATTTGTGAGAACTCTCACATTTAGAAGCGAGAATTTATCCATGAATCATCTTTATGTTGATGATAATGAGTTTTTCGAAGAGGGAAAATGATTTAGTCATTATAGTCAGCTGAAATTCACTAAATCAGGTCCATTTGCTCAAAAGTACTCTTAAAAGGTACAACTCCAATTTGTTCCTAATACAATACGTCTCACCAAATACTAAATACTTATTTCAAATTTGATTTTCTAAAAACTATAGCCATTCAGCCATATTCTTAATGAATTTCACTAGTAAGCCGACGATTTAATAGAACGGTAGGGAGGAAGCAACGAAGGTTTTGACCGGTGTGTAGCTACCACTTCTAAGGGGGAAAAGTGAACAGGAAAACAACGTCGTTTGACGTATCGCGATGTCCAGAATTCGACCTACAAAAAACTCCGTCTTCGAGAAAATCCATAAATCCGTAATGGGCCAAGTTCGCGATCCGACCGGGGGAAAGGGGTTCACGTCAGGGATGGCAGAAGATTTGGTAGAGAAGTCGGGTTCAGAGGATGCTATCAGAGAGAGGCTGGGCTTGATAGATGGTGATGGATCGGGCGTAGGGACCGACCGCGTTGGGTCAACCTGCCTTGACTTTTTACCCCCATATCCGCGGACATTTACCTCGGTTCCCCAACACCCCCGCTCCTCTGCACTGACGTGTGGTAAAGCATCCGAAGGATCACGTGTAGGACGACCAGCGAGGTCATTTCGGCGTATCGATCTCTTTGGAAAAATACAGAAACTCTCGTTGAATGTAAGAAATCGTTGCATAGTGTGTGGGTATATTCAAGAATCTTTCATAGATTTCAATGTAAAATGTCAACTCTAAATGCCACATGGACACATTACGAGTCTGTTTACCACTCCAAAAGGTACTTGGATGGAATTGATAGGACCGTCTGTAAGGCCCAGAGGCTCTTGAATGTCCAGCTTATGTGTTCACTGACAGAACCAACGTAGTTCAGATGGCCTTGAAGCGCAAAATAAGAGACATTTTTTGAGATTTGTTGACCAATAACAATTTACTATTGTTATTCACCTCTAAAATCGATGGTGTTGCAATACATCAAGGTAATTACATCACCTATCTAGTAACTCTTCAGCCATATCCATCTGGTAGCTTGATTTCAAAGCTCCGAGATCCAACTATGGATATTCGTGAAGGAAAAAACTGGATTGGCTTCTCCCAATGGGTTCGAGTTCAGCTCCCATGGTGTCCATTTCCTCAAGCTCAGACCACATAATCGTTCCTCCAGACTCGGGAGGTCACCCGCTCTGGCCTGAATCAGATCATTAGCTGACCAGCCATACCGTACCCCACGCCAGGTGATTGTAGCCCCAACGACTTCTTCTTTGCTACCAGTAGGCAAGCGTCGCTGTCATCACATCAATTTCGGATTTATAAATTTTGGTAGCATTGATGTCTACAACTGATGTCCAGAGCCAGAGACCCAAGACATCATTAAATAAAGAAATATATTCGAGTTGATTTTCATGTGCCACCTGGAGCATCAACGGCTGAGCTAAGCTACCAATTCATTGCAGTTTCAATGGAGTGATCAAACCATAGAGGTTCTACCTCTGAGGATCAAACCAGCAAAGATCAGATCATCAGCAAACAGCTATGAGAACGTTGGTAGCTTCCTTGGGGCGAGGGGGTTCGTTCTGAACATATACTTTCAAAGTTCGGTCAGTTAGAAAGCTTTCCACTAATGAGTAGGTATTTACTGAATTTGCCAATTTCGATCAGCATCAAAACTGCATCTTGTTGAACTTTTTTTTAAAATGCAAATGGAAGTTGGAGAGGGCATGAAAGTTTTTTCTGAGGCCGAACTATTGATCAGGTATAAGATATTTGGTTACTCATGATAAGCAGGAGTAATGTTAGGGATTTAGACACGTGTTGTGTTACTTAGTTATGATTTGGATAACAATGAATAAAAAGTCAGTTTAGGTTTTGACATCGACTAGTGCATTTGTTCCTAGAATGTAAAACCTTAACAGTGGTGACAGCGGTGCTCCACGAATTTATTATAGACGGAGATGATGGAATAGAGACCACTTGAGTTCCAAAGAGGAGGTGGTGAACGGGTAGGACGAAAGAGGCGGCCCAAAGGACGCACACAAGATTGTGAAGTTGAAGAAAACAGTGCCTGCATTGAGTGTGGCGTCCTGTATTTCCATTCGATATTCTGTTCACGGAATGTTGAAGCCATTCATGAATTAGCTCAGTATGAAAGGGAGAGTGATAAAATGGGATGTAAAGAAAAATTGTTATTTTCGGGGAAAGAAGATTGTTACCCGACAACTGAAAACTGTGAATCATCATGGTTACGTGAACATGAGTACCCAAGTGACGACAGTTCAAGTGAAGCAATTAACTTGATGAAAACAATTGACGACAAGAATCGTATTATAAGAGATTTTCAAACGACATGCGAGCCAATGGAGGTTGGCTTTGAAGAAGATCGGAGATCCATGAAGTTGGAGATAGACTCTTTGAGAAATTCAATGAGCGAATTGCGAATCAACAATAAACTCAATAGCAAAACAGTTCTACAACTAAAACGACAACTTCAAGACAAGAATGACTAACTTGAGATGTATGTCGACAAGTTCTCGAAAATAGAAGTGGATCTAGGTAAGAAAAACAACGAAAATACTTCAATGGAAGCCAAATTGAAGTTATTAGAAGTTTCCTTGGCGGAAATTGAAAAGAACCACAACGAGGCTGTCAACAATCAACGGCATGCATAAGGAAAAGGCAGAGATTTTAGAAGAAACGATGAGATTGGAGAACGAGTTAAGGATGGCACAAAAGCAAGTTGATGTTTTGGTGGCTATGAACAATGAACACGCCTTAAAATTGGAGGAAGAAGTTGGCCAAAATCTCATGCTCCAAAATCATAACGATGCATTGCGCCGCAGTCTGGAGTTGAAGCTCGCAAAGATAGTTGGTTACAACAGCGAAATCCAACGGCTGAACTATGCACTCGTACTAAGTAAACAAATTGCAAGATCTAAAAAGCAGAAGAATGTCAATGGTCAGCAGCTTACTGTTTCTCGCTCTCTATAACAGTCCTATGTACATGAAAAGGTTGCAACATTTTGTAAGGCTAAACCACTTCAAGTCTTTCCCTTGACTCAGTTCTCTGGTTGCCTCGAAGACCACTTCGTCTCTAGGTGATCTGCTCATTTGTTCAGACAATGAATTCACTCCTATCGATGTGCCAGAGAGGTTTGAGACTGACCAGTTGCTGAGAGCAGGTAAGGGAAGTTGGTACCAGGGAAGTGGTGACGCGAGACCAGAAGTAAAATTTAAAGTGACTTCAGCTCAAAACAGGGCAACATCTACCGTTTGTCACACGAAAAAGAGTTGCACACTTGAAAGCGGTGAGTGTCATCATTTGACATCACAGAGGAAAGGTTCAGCACTCGAGGCATCGATTCCTGAAAAGAATGAGTCTAACTGCACGGTTGCTGGAGAAGCTAGGACGGATGGTGGCAAGAGGGGCAGAGAAGAAAAAACCGGTGATAGGCGTATCAAATTCTTAAATTTCGAAAAGAGAATATCCGCTGCTATGGGACGTTAGAAGAAAAATGGAAAAACTTGAAAAAGAAAGGGGGGAGTAATGTTAGGGATTTAGACACGTGTTGTGTTACTTAGTTATGATTTGGATAACAATGAATAAAAAGTCAGTTTAGGTTTTGACATCGACTAGTGCATTTGTTCCTAGAATGTAAAACCTTAACAGTATCAGGCGTTCAAATATCTTCGAAAGGATCGATAGAAGTCTGATGTTCATGGGACATTATATTTTTATCATTCTCGGCTTTGGAAAGTAGAGAAGACATATATGAGGGGAAAAACGAATTAGATCTCTTTTATGTGGCCTTCATTGATTCGGAGTGGGGACTAGGAATTTTCTAATACGAGACCCGTTTTCGTTTTGTCATCAGGACTTACTCCACCAATAACAGGCGTTCGCAAAGCTGCAACCCGAGTATTGGTTAATCCTCTCCTTCTTCCTTATCCCTCCTCTAATATTATTTATCTGGCCGCCCTCCCCATTCGGGAAACAAAGAAGGAAAAACCGGGCTGAACCCGTGCTTCCACTTCCTAAAGACAAAAAAAAATCTGGAAGACAAGGGGTTATAATAAAAAACGATTTTATCACCCACGTCCCGAAGCCACGAAAAGGGTACCTATGAGAGGGGGAAAAAATAAAATGAAGACAAAAGCGCGAAATACATAAATCCGCAGGTGACAGCTTAAGAAAAAAAATCCCAAGAATAATAGGTCGATATGGTCGATGAAAAAAAATGTTTTTTTCCCTCTCGACCCTCCGCTTCATTTTAAAAGCTAGTAGAAAACACGAGGATATAATTCTATCTGGGGTCTGCGGGGGGCAGAAGTGTGGGGAGAGGAGAAGCGTAATATTATTTATTAAGGGGTATTGGATTTTCTTCTTTCACTCGTATCGCGGTCAAGTCCAGCATTCTTCGGGGAGGAACGGATCGATAATAATGGGAATTTCACGAAGATTTCAGTCGGCTACCCTCCCGTTGAAACGATGTACGAGGGTAACATAGGCTGAGTTTATTACCGCATTTTTTCCCCGGAGAAAAGAGAGAGCCGAATATTCATGTAGGCGAACTTCTGAAAAAGACCCTTCGAACCTTTCTTTTCCGATCGAAGATAGTGAATCTTTGTATTCAAGCAATTCTATGTATTCAAGTTTTGGTTTATTATTTTCAATAATAAGCCTTTGGAATCGAGCAAGAAAAAAAAAAATTTTAACCCCCCCTCAAAATTTGATGTTTTACGTTTCAAGGTACGTAGAATACGAAAATCGAATAAAAAAATTTCCGTCCGTCCGCCGTACGCCGTACGCGGCACTTTTCTTAGCAACACTGGACCGATTTGGTTCAAATTTGGTATACGGGCTCCATTTGGGGTCTAGTTGTGCCGCGAAGCTTTTGGTTGATGTAGGTCACTTCTAAGGGGTGAAAATTAAGGGTTGAAATTTTCAAGAGTGCCCTAGCTCGAAAACTCTCGAAATAAAGGTATCGTTTTTTCACCAATTTTAAATAGTATTAAATTTTAAAAAATTTTTGAGACCACCCGGAGCTCTGTAGGACAAACCGTTCGGTCCCTACGAGTACTTGAAGGTTTTCCTTCTGCGTAACCAGTAATCAAATTTTCATGTGAAGCTTTCTATTTTTCCAATCGAGTGTGAAGCGTTTAGTTCTTTCTAATAAACTTGATTGTGAAGGTGTGAAGCCAGTATGGTGTGGTAGGTAGTACCTAGCTGGTAGGTAAAAAAAAGTTGGTAGGTAAAAAAAATGTTGGTGGGTAAAAAACGCTGCGAATCATTGCTCAAAGGCTTCTTCACTCTTGAGATCACTGATCAGCTGAGTGAGCTCCGAAGCCATTTTCAATCCTATTGAATGGAAGTGCTCTTCCAGGTGTCTCCAGTATTCGAGGAGATCTTCTTCACTCCTCAGATCACTGATCAGCTGAGTGAGCTCCAAAGCCATTTTTAATCCTATTGAATGGAAGTGCCCTTCCAGGCGTCTCCAGCATTCGAGGAGATCTTCTTCACTCCTCAGATCACTGATCAGCTGAGTGAGCTCCGAAGCCATTTTCAATCCTATTGAATGGAAGTGCTCTTCCAGGTGTCTCCAGCATTCGAGGAGATCTTCTTCACTCCTCAGATCACTGATCAGCTGAGTGAGCTCCGAAGCCATTTTCAATCCTATTGAATGGAAGTGCTCTTCCAGGTGTCTCCAGCATTCGAGGAGATCTTCTTCACTCCTCAGATCACTGATCAGCTGAGTGAGCTCCAAAGCCATTTTCAATCCTATTGAACGCAGGATGCTGAAATTTGAGAGGGAAGGTCAAGGGAGAATACAGATGGTGGTAGGTGCTATTGATGGAGAACCAGTGATTTATACAGAAGGGTGATCTATACAGAAAATAATAAACCTTTGAGCAATGATTTGCAGCGTTTTGTACTCTTGATTGGAAATTTTCACGCAAATTTCAAGTTTCAGAGCTTTTTGGGCAATTTTGGTTTCGTGTCTGTCTATTGAAACAGTTATATTCTAGGGGGATCTGGAGAATCTGATCAATTAATGAGAATTATTTAATCGTTGCTGTATTGTACCCCTAGCGAACTATATGTTTCGTTAGAATACCTACTCCTTGGCGGAGATCAACCTAGGACTAGGGATGATGAATGAAAGATAAAAATTGAATTAGGAAAGATACATAGATATATCATCTTATAATCAACGAGGCTTGCATCTATGTATCAATAGAGTTTACCTATTAGACCTTCGGATTACAACCACGAGGGTAAGGGAAGTGATCTTGTATGAATGTAGGTACTTAGAGATCGAGACTGGGGATCAATACCTGATTTGTGATTAAGAGGAACAAAGGAAGTGTTCCATCAAATCAACAATCAGGTGTCAGAGCAACTGTTCCTCTGTCACACTATCCGGAACAAAACCATGAGAAAACGTTATACGATTTTAGAGACAGTTCCAGGGAATTTGCGGTTTTGTCCAGAGAGACACAGTTATTTTCATTACAGTTAACTGGAAGCGAGTGCGCATGCGTGAACGATAGTTCCTCAGAGCTCAAGCAAGCATGCAGTGGACGTCCCTTTAGATAAGGGAAAGTTCGATTTCAACCAGTAAGCAATGAAATATGTTTTTAATTGCCTTTCTACAGCACAAAACAGTTTCACTAGTAAATGTATTGTAATTCCAATCGCTACTCCAAAATAAAGCAAAAACGCTGCAAATTACTACACAATGGTTTATAATTTTTATATAGATCACTCGTCTCCAAAGCCACCAACCATCCAACATGAAGAAAACCATCGATCGCATTTCGGTCAGCTATAATTTGAACGGAGATTAGGCCTCTTTTGCGATTCACACTCGTGTTTCTGATTTATCCTACGTCCAATGCTTAAATTCCCGTAGTGAGCGAACGGTTTGCCCTACAGAGCTCCGGGTGGTCTCAAAAAATTCCAAAAATTCTATACTATCCTTTATATCGAAATTTTTTGAGTTAGGGCGTTTTCAAAATTGATTTTGGAACCCTTAGAAGTGACCTACATCAACCAAAATCTTCGGGGCACAACTAGACCCCAAATGGAGCCTACATACCACATTTCATCAAAATCGGTCAATGCTAAGTGGGAAAAGTGCCGCGTACGGCGGACGGACGGCCAAATTTTTATTCGATTTTTGGATTCTACGTACCTTGAAACGTAAACCATCAAATTTTGAGGGGGTGTTAAAAAATTTTTCTTCTTGGTCGATTCCAAAGGTTCATTATTGAAAATAATAAACCAAAACTGATAGATTGCCGCTGGAATCATCGAAATTTAACAGAGGAATTACAGAAATTACAATTTCCAGAGAAACTCGGCGCTTTGCGCCTCGGCGGGGGGCTCCGCCCCCCTGCACCCCCCGGTTTATTTCTTTTTCCATACTCTGTATGAAATCATAGGAACACAGAATGTGTTTTTGCGATGCTAGTCATCCGTTAAATAAAAAACAACAATAATAAATGTGGAGTCTTTGGCAATAATAAAATAAATAATTGTTAGACATTTAATTTGGTCTAAAACCCTATAAATGTTATATAAATAAATATGTAACTACAAGAAAAATACTATGTAAATTGAGAGCTTTCCAACGAATGGTGAACAATTTCTGTGCAATGAACACTGCGGGAGTTCTATTTCCTTACCAACGGCTTGGTTGCACGTGAAAATCATTATAAAAGGCGCGTAACGGTTTTTTCTGTCGCTTTTTCGTGACGATTTTTTTTCGGTAGGTCATCGCAAAAACACATTCTGTGTTAAAATGTGAAAAACATTACTGAATAAACGGGTTTTCCCATTTTTCTCCGGCAATTATTGTTCGATTTTGATGATTCCAGCGGCAATCTTTTTCAATACCCTAGGGCCATGCACGAATGAATTTCTTAACTCCTTGAAAATCAACAACTTTTTAAGTATGTGCCTCCACAATTTAGGGAAATACCAACCCCGAACGAGGAAGGAACGGCTATCGACTGAGACCCCCTTAAAATGCTGTTCAAATTCGAACCTCGCATATCGCTAGAAATGTTATGGTGGCTAGGATGAGGGTGAGGAGGGTTGAGGACACTAATTCCGATTTCAAATTATCAACTTTTGGACTCTCATAATGCAATAAATGATTATGGTACTTCCTCAACATACTAACTAAATTACATTGGAATTTGGATTAAATTGTTTTGCTGTAGAGAGGTGAATAAAAAAGTGTTTTATCGCTTAGTGGTTGGAATTTAACAAATCCGTATCCAATGGGATGTCCCCTGGAATGTAGGCATTACTGAACATTTTTACACGGAGAACTTGCTTTTGGGACGTCAAATTTTGAATCAAATAAGGTAAATGGGGGTATAGTGGATACTGTTCCAATAGTGGACACTTGCTTGCATAAATGTGAAAAATAAGAGTAATAGGCGCCAAACTACTTTGAAATCCATAGAATTTGTAGGTTGTACCATCTATGAAGCTACTGTAGAACTACCGATACTCCAGAGCATCATGGGAAAGAATAATAACCATTTGCAAATGGCGTAGTTGAGGTCTGTCGATAGCTCCTAGTGTTTGCTGCTGAACCTCGTTAGGAGACAGGTATGTTGCAACAGTATTTTTGGAATTTATAATTGTTTGAGCGACTTCTGGTTTTTTTTGTGACGTTAAAGTAAACAGTATAGATTAGTTTCCATGAAGGATTTCTTGCAAAATATCCTGAGTGAGCATTTAGGCCCTGTGTCCACTTAACAAACACTAAACAACCAATGTTCATTAAGTGGACACTGGGTGTCCACTTTTGAAACATAAATGATTTTTTATTCTGAGTTTTTTTTGTGTTCAGACTATTCTCAATATACTGCTGTATAATATACATTAATATAATATACATATTATGCTACGTTAATTTGGGATCATTCTGCTCATGGGGACCAATAGTGGATAGGGGGTGTCATCTTTTGAATCACAAATGTCCACTATTGAAACAACAAGTCTAATTGTGATCATACAGGTCAAAAATGGTACCCCATTGGCTACAGTTGCAAAACGCTGCAAACTATTACACAAAGATTTATTATTTTTCTATATAGATCACTCGTCTGCAAAGAACACGGTTTTGCCATTGTTACCACCAACCAACACGAAGAAAAACATCGATCGCATTTCGGTCAGCTAACATTTGAACGAGGATTAGGCCTCTTTTGCGATTCACACTCGTGTTTCTGATTTATCGTAGGTCCAACCCTTAAATTCTCGTAGGGAGCGAAAGGTTTATCCTACAAGGCTCCGCGTGGTCTCAAACAATTCTAAAAATTCTTCACTATCTTATTATGATGGGAAAACAATACCTTTATATCAAAATTTTTTGAGTTAGGGCGTTTTCAAAATTTCAACCCTTATTTCAAACTCCCTTTCCTTCAACCCTTTTTCCTTTTTTTCAACCCTTAGAAGTAACCTACATCAACCAAAATCTTCGGGGCACAACTAGACCCCAAATGGAGCCTACATAAAAAATTTAATCAAAATCGGTCAATGCTAAGCGGGGAAAGTGCCGCGTACGGAGGAGGGCCAAATTTTTATTCGATTTTTGGATTCTACGTACCTTGAAATGTAAACCAACAGCCTGTTCCAGTTGTAAACAACAAATTTATGACTAAAGTAAAGTATTTCGTGGGTTTTGTGATCGAAAAATGATTTCCTCGTCAATTTGATGAAAACAGTCATGTGAAATCTGTACTTTTTTCCTATCTACCTACTGTAAATGTGATAATAATCTATTACTTTTTATAATTGATTAATTTTTTTCCAATATCCTAGCCAACATTTAAAGCATAAATCCCTCGAAAAAGGCAGTACACGGGTGATGACCACTATACATGCAGAAAGTGTCCACTATAGAAACGAAAGGAAATTTTGGTGCCCACTTTGCCCACATAGTAGGCTTTTTGTAATTATTATTTTATAAATATTTGAAGTGAATTATTTAGAGATTTTGGGTGTGGAATCAAAAGAAGAAGAGTCGGAGAATGTAAAAAATTAAGGTTTATCGTTCTCAAACAAAATCCATCATATCTATTGAGAATTCAATGCAAACATTTCCTTAAAGTGTCCACTATTGGTGCTTTTACCTTAATTCCTCGAGGTTATTTACGAAGAAATAAACATTTTTGTAGCCTGTGTCCTAGTTTGTGAGAGGGAGACTAGAAAGGCTGAGAAGTTATTGCTGAGGACATCAATTACTTTACACTTTCCGTCTCCAAAAAGTGTCCTGGGACTCGCTTATAAATATATAGTTTTCGATAGGTTGACAGGGATGATAAGTCTGAAAGTTTTCATCTTATTTCCTAATGGAAACCCTCGGGAGAAAAATATGACGGGGCCGGAGGACGAAACACGGTTCCCAGGAGAGACCAAGTTCTCTGATGAATGGAGCTGGGAGCCCTCGAACCGGTGATTCACAATTAGACGGGTAAAGAAGGGTGGCGAACACCCTGGCGGGTAAACATGTTGTGATTATGCAAATGGGCATAGATGGATCAGCGAGACTGACTTTGGCGTCTTAACTAGAGACGACTTTGACGGATGAGGCTGCCAGCCGGCCTCAACCTTAAAGGGCTCCTAAAAGCACTTTAGTATCGGCGATTCCACAAAACCACCTTTCATAATTTGGCGTCGAGGGATCGCTGGAAAATGTTTTCATGGCACCAAGATATTTGACTCGTCAGATATTCAAACAACGATGAACAAAATGCGCTCAAGTTATCAACGACGACTAGTCGTTGAAATTCATAGGGGACCGTCTCGAAGCTAACCCGCATAACTCTAAAATTGTTATCAAATTCGGACAAGTTCGTGTAGTCATGAACTGGACAAGGACTGACATTGTCCAGATAGACCTTCAAAGAAACAAAGGGAGCTCTAAAACGCAAATAAAATTGAGATTTGGAATTTTGATTTTGGTAAACATCGGATTTGCAGCACGAATTCAGCCTTTGGATAAAATACAAGAAACCTGGAACATGCTTTAGCCACGGTATTCGGCGGAATAGGGATGGAGTGGACGGGTGGAGTATTAACCCCCCCCGGTGACACTTTCCCGTCACCAATCCCGCGTGACGTTATTTATTTATTTATTTGTCGTAACAATTAATAATTGCAATGACAATAGTAAAATTACATAACAACATGCTTATCATATATATATCAAAATCTAAACAAATTCCTGGAGTGCGAGGGGAACCTACCTCCCGCGTGCCGGCCGGGTGCCACCCGACCGGCCCCGGGCCCCACCCACCACGGCGGCGTCCCAGGACCAGCAACCAGGAACCAAAATAGGTACTATCACAGTAAAAAAAAATTGCAAGCTAGAGTACTTATAATAAAATTCCTCTGCTGCTTAAATAAAATGTTTGATTTAAAATAGAATAGAGAAGTACAAAATAAACATATAGTACAGAATAAATTAATACAACACGCATCACAGGTTACATTTCTTCGAAGTCAATGGTAAAATAAGCGTCAACATCATACGGTTCAGCAGCGATTAATATTTTCTTAAGATTCTTCTTCAGGAGAGTGATGGGAAGATTTCGCATGTGGTGAGGTAAATGGTTAAAAAAACGAATTCCGTTTTGAACTGGGCTGATCCTCAAAGAAGTATCAAGTCGAGCCTGAGGGAGACGCAGGTTAACACGGTTCCTCGTGGTATAATTATGGCAGTCGGTACCTTTATTAAACTTGCCTGAATTGCCTGACACATAAATTAGGCACGTATATATGTATAGAGCTGGTAGGGTAAGAATGCCCAATTGACTAAAATGTCCACGTCAACTATCTCGCCATCCAATATATTTTAGCGTCCTAATAGCTCTTTTCTGTTGCTTGAATACATCGAGAGAGTGAGAGGAATTGCCCCATAGTAATATGCAACAGGATAAGCGACTATGGAAACATGCGTAATAGACGGCTCGCAGAACATCAAACGACACTGAACCAGACAGTCGACGTAACATGAAGTTGCAGGCTGCGAGCTTCCCTGACAAGTTCCTGACATGGCTGGCCCAAGAAAGTCGATTGTCAACCTCCAGTCCAAGCAAATTCACCGAATGAGACAAGCGGCCATTGAGTTGGAGATCCAAACTTTGAGTTTTATCAGTGTTGAGCAATAATGCATTATAGGAACACCAGTCTACAATTAGGGAAGAGATTCCAGTTCCTTCAGCTAGGCGTTCAACAACGTTCGTTCCCTTGACCAAAGCTGAAATGTCGTCGGCAAAGAGGGAACGAAATCCGGTATCTTCAGAACGGAATGCCAAATCATTAAATGATTTATGCTTATTAAATGATGCTTGTTTATTAATTTATGTAAATTTTACATAAATTAATAAACAAGCATGGGCCAAGCCCTGAACCCTGCTTTATTCCACACGGAATATCTTCTTCATTAGATCGTTTCCCCTTGTGAAACACTACTTGTTTCCAGCCTTCTAAGTACTGGGCGAAAAATCTTAGTGCGTTAGCATCAAAACCATAGTACGATAGCTTCTCCAATAACAAGTTAAAAGGTGCCAAATCGAAAGCTTTGGACAAGTCGTATAGCTGTATGCAAGTTGACCTCCTCTGTTCAAGCGAATTGAGAACTTCAAGAAGTACAAGGCTTAAGTTTGTTCCAAGCTAAAAGAGTTTATTGTTAGCGCACCTTATTGGAGGAGTAAAGACATCTTTAGAGAGTAGGATAGGTGGAGGCAAGTTTCCGCACTTTTCATAATAAAAAATATCCAAATATCTAATGCTTCCATGGTGCTACTTTCCTCGTAGTGGGGGGATTGTCAGGGATCGTAGGTGTTTTGGCTGATTAAGCTAGGAATACTAATAGACTGGTGGATAATAGATAATAGACAGTGGCGCCTCCTCCAGCAAACATAGCAAAAACTGCTTGCCCTACTAAAAACATGCAGAATGAACAAATTATTTTTGTTGAGATTCTCCTGTATTTCCATTTTTTGGAAGTAATATTTAGCCGATTTTGTAAAATTTTTTTTAAACTTAGGGACTATTTCATGATAACCAAGGAAGTTAGATGGAATAGGAGTATGGAATGAGTATGTATTTTACTTAGAATACTAGCCCGCAACACACCAGCAGGTGATGCAAGGCAAGCAGTTGAAAAAAATGAATTTTCCGGGACTGATTTGGATGAGGAAAGACGATCGGCGGGTAGGCAGGGGGTCAGTGTGGGGTCTAGTATTGCTATAACCCCACTATAACAGCGTAAGCAAAGGCAAACAATCGAGGAGCTGTTTCGTGGCCTTGAAAGCAGGGAATAGGGATGTCCCAAAAGTATCGATACTTAAAAGTATTTTTTTTTAATTTTGTATATTTTTAAATTTTAAAAACACCTCAAAAATCGTACCTTTCTACGGTTTACGGTACTTTTATTCAATGACCTTCAAGGGTAAGGATTTTTGGAATCACAATAAGCAATCTATGAGGAGCGGAGATTGGTTTTGTAGTAGGTAATAACATTGTCGAAAATAACATTTTAATGTCGTCAGACAACATGAATATGAACAGGCAAGTGTTGCAATCAAGATATAACTGATTTTCTATAGAACACCTCAACTAGAGGTCCTGATTAACTCACAAACATTATTTGTTTTCGGTTTACATCATAGCTAGGTCACGTTTGTACGGAAAGATATTTTCAAAGTTTATTTGCCCCTCCCTTTTCATTGCCTTCCTGGCGGTATTGGATTTGGAGTGAATCCGCGTGTTTGTGGGGTACCTTCGCCGCGAACATCCATTTCACCTCCATTCCATCCGTATATCCGTCTCTTATGAGCCTTGCCTACCCAATCGGAACGCGGACAGGTCCTCTTCTGAATCAGTACACGCTGGGAACGTGTCTCGAAGCGCTATAACCCCGCCAAAAAGACTTTTTTTTACTTTTCCCTCTATCGTAGAGTCTTCGATCTGGGTCGCGGGCCTAGCGCTCAGGGCGGGGGTAACAAACATATCAAGGTGGCCGACTTACCGAGGGCGGGGGAAGTATAAAACCCTTGTACCAGTGCTAGTGCCTTCACTCCACCAGTTCTATCTCCCTCGTAACACATCACGAGTTATTTGAACTCAACTCACGAGGTGTCACTCTTCTTTAAAAGTTGTTCTTCCTCACTTGGTAGTTTTTCTTCTCTTTCTTGTAAAGTCCTGAAAGCCGGACTTTTACTGGGGCAACTCCTCGTTATTGATTGACGTTACTTCAGATTAGAAAAAAAGTATTTTTTTTTCTGTCGTGGGATGAAACTGGGTGTTTTCCCGAGTTTTATGGAGCAACTAAAGGCTACTAGGACTTCTCATCCTTTGCTACAAAAGTTTACGATCTTGAAGAGAGGAAGATACCATGGCCATGTACAGAAGAAGGTTCTTCTTGGAACCAATTGGTTCCAATGCCTAAGTAGACTGCGTTCTAAGAGTCTTCTCGAGTGCGACAAATGTCACTTCTAACCTTCAGAAATTGACAGAGACTTAGATTACTATCCACGTTTCATAATAATGAAATCACAATATCATGTCAAAAATATGTTGATAATAAGTTCTAACTTGGTGCCATAAAGAATTTTCAAGGGGGAGAAATCTAGGGAAACTTGGCAATAGCGTATAGTAGGTATATAACGTAAACTGGGTTGGGAATGGTACACACATGATTTCCAAATTCAAATCCTCCTGGCAGGATCAAAATTGGTGGGATCTGCCTGCTGTAATTTTTCCCATGTACGAGACAGATGGATAAATGAGTTCCATTCGTCACATTTAGTATCCAACAAAAAGTATGATCTGCTGATTTCATCACTTTCTATCATTTCTTGCAAAGTGTCAACGGTGTTCCCTCTTCTCTTCAAGTGCCTTCTCCATCATTGAAGGTTGGCGATCATTTCTGCATAACTCACGCGGTCCTGTGCTAGGTGAAATAGATCTGCCGCTCGGTTGATTCCTGTTCAACTGCGTATGTTTGACAACCAGGACGCACGCTTCCTTCCAACTCCCCTACGCCCACTGATCTTGCCCATCATTATAGTCTGCAACAGACCGTACTTGGAGCCACGCATAACATGCCCCAAGTAAGCGACTTTACGCCTCTTCACAGCCACTAGACGTTCACGGGTCAGGGAGTTCTGCTGAAGGATGTAATCATTCCGGAGCCTAGCAGTCCAGGGGATTCTCAGCATACGTCGGATCAACCACATTTCGAAAGCCTCCAGCCGGTTTATGCCCTTGGCTTTTAATGTCCAGGTCTCCACTCCGTACAAAAGTATGGACCAGATGTAACACTTAACAACGCGCCATCGCAGCAAAAAACTTAGATCCCGGCGACATAAAATGCTACGCATGTTGTTAAACGCTGTCCTTGCTACCTCGATCCGACAACGCAGCTCCCCCTCCAACGACCATGTCTCCGATACCCACTGGCCCAGATACTTGAAACGTGGTACTTGCTCTATGACTTGCCCGTCAACCAGCAGCCGCACACCATTGCCCGCCCTTTTTGAGATGACCATCGATTTTGTCTTGGCTATATTAATAGCTAGGCCGTATTTCTTACAAGCTACCGCCACTCTATCCAGGAGAACCTGGAGCTCAGCCTCAGATTGGGCATGTAGCACCGTGTCATCTGCGTAACGCAGGTTCGAAACAGGCAAACCATTGACTGGAATGCCAATGTCACATTCATCCAGGGCCTCCTTAAAAACCTGCTCCGAATAAATGTTAAAAAGCAATGGGGATAACGTGCAGCCCTGTCTGACACCTTTGGCCACAGTAATCTGCTGGGATAGGACACCATCCACTCGAATTTGTGCCCGCTGCTCCCAATACAGGTTCTTAATAAGTCGCAAGTCCTTAAAGTCAAGCCCAGCCTCCTCCAGAATTCGCACGAGGTGTCCATGCTTCACATTGTCAAAAGCCTTCTCAAAATCAATGAAGCAGGCATAAACTGAGCATTGCTGGTCCAGGCATTTTTGCACGAGCACCTGCATTGCAAATAATGCTTCTCGCGTCCCAAACGCACTCCGAAATCTGAACTGTGTTTCTCCAATCTCAGACACACAATTGGGAACAGGTGTTCCCTGCAGCTACACAATCGGAGACGTTAAGTATTTTATATTAGTTACCACACTTATCCGCGAACAATATCATTCATTAGAATGCAAGAATTGTTCTCCAAAAAATTCAATGTTTTATGGGGTGGGAATGGTACTCATCGAAATTGTGGTTCGCTGCAAGGAACATCATTTAAGAAATTTCGTCACCTGTGTTGAAATCTGTACGCTGCAAGTCTATATGAGGTTGACTTGTAGAGCGGTGGAACCACCCGAAAATTATTACTAAGTTGTAATAGGTTGTTCCTAATACCTACTTACCTATGTTCCTGTGGAAGACACCCTTAAACTGTTATTTTACCTTAATGAAATGTTTGTTATCTAAATTTTAAAACAGCTTTTCGATTTATTCAAATGTCCAAGGAGAGCCAATATTTATTGCAAAGTCCAAAAATAGGCTTTTTGTGGTGGAAATTCTAAGTTTGATTTTCAATAAAATTGTTATTTCTCAACCAAAACAACTTTTTCTTGCTTTGGCATATTCGTGAAATGTTTCTGTAACAAATGCAAAGGTTAGAATGGTACAAAGACATTTTCAAGAGAAATATTAGTAAGTGAATTCAGGGTACCATAGTCACCCCGCAACACGGGGTGAGAATAGTACATTTTTGAAAAAATATTACTCACTTATAACTTATCCCAAAATATACTAGCCACAATGAAAAAACTCGTTGATAGATGGAGAATTCGAATAAATTATAGTTTAAACAATATTAACTAATTTAATGTTGGAAAATTAAATGATGAATTAAATTGAATTAATTAAATGAAATCAGCAGATCATACTTTTGGTTGGATACTAAATGTGACGAATGGAACTCATTTATCCATCTGTCTCGTATATGGGAAAAATTACAGCAGGCAGATCCCACCAATTTTGATCCTGCCAGGAGGATTTGAATTTGGAAATTATGTGTGTACCATTCCCAACCCAGTGTACGTTATATATATACTATACGCTATTGCCAAGTTTCCCTAGATTTCTCCCCCTTGAAAATTCTTTATTGCACCAAGTTAGAACTTATTATCAACATATTTTTGACATGATATTGTGATTTCATTATTATGAAACGTGGATAGTAATCTAAGTCTCTGTCAATTTCTGAAGGTTAGAAGTGACACTTGTCGCACTCGAGAAGTTCGTCATAATCGATGAAGGAATCAATAGCGAGAACATCTACACCTTCAGTCATCACATGTCAAGAGGAGTTTACTCTTTGAATGTCTGAGTAGTCCGTCAACGTCGAGCAACTGGACAGCTTTTCCGTTTGACGTGAACTTGTAACCGCTTGTGGTGGGCTGTGGCTTGTATTTTGATGACATCGTTAACAGTTGGTATACCAATGTGGGATTTGTATAATCAATCAAACATTTAATAAAGTTCACTGGGTTTTATTGGAGACAACAAGTTCGAGAAAAGTAACATGCATGAATGTGCATGAATGAACATGAATAATAGATCTCTTTTTTCTGGAAAGGTTAAGTTTAGATAAAGCGTATCTTCTTCCACTTCACTTTATGTCTACAGTGACAAGTCACTGAATATCGCCACATACTCCCTCCCAGTGCAAACGGCACTGAGGAAACGTGCAGGGAAACGTACTGAACGTCCAGAACGCGTCTGGCGGCTCTGCTGCATGGGCTGCTGTTGCTGAACGTCCAGTGGCCTCTTGTTCTCAGGCTTGTTTGTAGGTGCTGTTTGAGGCAGTTCAGGGTTTCAGCCATTCATAGGGTAGGCTGGTTTGAGTCGATCAATCGACACTGTTTGTATCCCTCTAGGCGTTATGATGTCAAATGTCTTGCCAGTGCGTGATGCAACTTTAAATGGCCCATCGTAGACGGGTTGAAGGCTTCTACGGGAGGCGTCATGCCGTAGGAAAACGTGAGAAGCATTTTGCAGGTCTTGATGAACAAAAATCTTGGTAGCTGCTTTATGTTTTGTTGAAACAGTCTGCAGATTGCGTAAATTGTGCTTGAGTTGAGCTACAAAAACATTCTGAGGCGTAGTCTCGCAGGAGGGGCTCGGAAAATCCGATGGAATACGAATCCCACTACCATAGACCACTTCTTCTTTACGTAATCGAACATTTCTGGTGTATCGGTATGCATCTAAGGGAATGGTTTTTCCGAAATCATGTTTTGGCATCAGTGTCAAACAAGGAGAAATTTCAATGGCGCCAGTATCAGACGCACTCCAGGTCCAGAAACAGACACTGTAATCCAACTTTGAAAAAAACTCTTTTATTTAGTAAATTTTGATTTGACTGGAGACGCTTTTCGTACAAATATTGAAGAAAAAAACCATAACATAATTTTCAATGTATTTCCTGCAGTTCCGATTTTGTATTTAAAAAAAAAAGTTAATTTGAACCAAAGCCGAGTATGGCAGGGGTGTCTGATACTGGTACTCAACGATGTCTGATCAGTCACCCCTGTCTAATACTGGGTGCTATGATTGGAGTGGCTACATAAGTTGAAGGCGTGAGTTTCAAGTTTTAAACATTAAAATACACGAAAAAAATTACAAAATTCCGATTCGTCGAAATCACCAGTATCAGACACCTCCTGTGTGATTGTGAAAGTCCACTTTTGGAACTTGGTATCAGACACCTTTGGAAATCATTCATAATATTGTCATTCCGAACAAGATTACGCAGTCAACCAATACTATAGGACACTAATATGAATATAAGAGCGAAAAAATATGAATGGGAAGGAAAAAATCGGGCATATACCATGAGAAAACTGTTCACCTCTAAGCCACATTGTTTGCTAACCTCGCAGACGTGGTAAACCTATGATAACCGTCACCAAACCAGTGATACCTTCTCTGAGCTCGTAGTTTCACTACAGCCCACTAGATAAATCTGCCTGCACCAAACGAACCATGGAAAATGCTTCAAAACCGTTTAGAACTCTTATTATGTGGATTTGAAGTTGAAAGTGTCTGATACTGGACCAGTAGGGTGGTCACAAGGCAATAGGGAAATTTTTTTTTTAGAAAATCACTTGTGGCAACCCCCTAAAAGGTGCCAATTGACTAGAAAATGAGATTCCCAAAGTTTTAGGTCGATCGGATAGCATTAACCCGTGCCGCATCGAGGTTGAAGTTCAGAAAAACTCACTTTTTTCATAAAAATATTCTTTTTTTTCTCATAACATTGTAACCATTTGTCCTAGAGACTTGAAATTGGTCTCATTTTATTTAAAATGTTATTTTCTTCAACTTTTACTCGCATAATTTTTTCGCTACATCCTATAGATTTTATGTTATTCAGCTTTTCCCATCTCAAAACGTGGTCCGTTTTAGCAAATGTGCCTTTTTACGCATACCTCTAAAAACCACACTCCAGTCTATGAAACCGACCTCCAGGCGATTTGACACTTCTTTATCACTCTGGTTTATTGAAAATGAGTATGTTTCCGGTATAAATGTAAAGGTTGAGGCTGTAATAAGGTGAGGAGGGGGGGGGGGGGGGTCATCAGTTGACTGATGACGTGAGAATGTCAATCATTTGACATTTGAGAAAAAAAAAAAAAAAAAACAAGATCGTCTCTTTAAAAAAAAGTTTCAATTACAGACGATAAATGTAATTCATTATAGCACCTAGTATTATAGTACCATTTCGAAGTTCCAGTGTATAAATAAAATTACGTAAAGTTAAGTAAGTTTTTCTTAATGAATTAATTTGTGAAGTTTACTTTTTCTTATTTAATTAGTAGCAAAACACAGAATCTACAGGTTTTGAATATTTTCTGATCTATTTCCTACTTAAATGATAATGCATAAGTCGGGAAATGTTGATTCATCGTACGTTTATCTAAATAATGAGGGGTATTACTGGCCCTGAACCTAGTGTTTTCAAAAAATTTCAAGTTGGGTGGCCAAAGTTCGACCTAACTAAATACAAAACTAGTCTACATGATGATAATATGAGTATTAGATACAAAATTAGTAATATTAATCAAGTTTCAAGTTTTTTAAGGGAACATTTGGAAACCCTGCAGCCCAGAGAGGATTACAAAGAGTTTCTTCAACTTTGTTTAGTGTTTTTAGGGCTTCCTCCCCAAAAATTTTCTTTTAAAGCACCAATTCATCACGCCAGGTGGATGGCCAAAGCAATTTACTGTTATTTACTTTACAATAGAAGGAATTTGTGTTTTCATAATAAATATTTACGCCAAGGCATGGTTCAATGCCCCCAAACCTGCTTTGGCACCTAAACAAGATCTGGAAATATTGAAAGCATTAGTAGGGTATAGGAAAATTTACACAGAAATAGCAATAAGGCTTTGTTGTTATGAGGAAAAAAATAATATTTTTATGAAAACAAGTGAGTTTTTCTGAACTTCAACCTCGATGCGGCACGGGTTAATGCTATCCGATCGACCAAAAACTTTGGAAATCTCATTTTCTAGTCAAATGGCACCTTTTAGGGGGTTGCCACGATTGAATTTCGGAAGTTGATTTTTTGTGACCACCCTACTGGACCAGTGTCTGAAACTGGTGCCTTCACCTTTGGCAGTACTAATTATAAGGAACATCTATTATAATTAACTGGTAACAATAATATATCTGACAATTTCCTACATCGTACATTTGGTTGAATTCGATGATCGATTGATTGATGATTGATTATCTCAGTAACTATTATCAGATGATTTTAACCTGAATTGTGGACCTCCTCAGATTGGGGCGAGTCGTGGGGAAGGAACGGACCGGAACCTCTCGAGAAACCAGCTTTTCGTCCTTATTGAAGACTTGGCGAAGATAGATGATCTGCGGGAAGGTTCAGGAGAGGGGATTCCCTACATTTTGTTCGACATCATTTCGCTCGATTCTCCCCCGATTGGAAGTACCTAATGATCCTCGACTCCACTTAAGCAACTGCAATTTCTTGGAGAATCGCTGAAAGTCAATCGGCGTTGATTGAAAGGGCCACATCTCGGGAAATGGAAGTTAAACGTTTCGCTTTACGCCCATTGTCTCCAACTGGGAACTTACATAGTTATTTCAAGATTTTTTCAGATAAGTGGGAAGAAATATTTTAACCATTCAAACACCAGACAAAATGGTCAAATAATTCACTGGCTTCAGCGAAAAACCATTCAAGACTAATTTCATCATTTTACAGGAGAGAATTTTTTGTTTGTTTTGAAATCGTAACCAGGTGATGGTGTAAAGGTGAATATTTGAGTGAACTCAAGTATTCCTTGAGTTACATTTAAAAACGCAGCAAAATTTTACATAACGGTTTATTATTTTTCTGTCTAGATCAACCGCCTGCAAAGAAACAGGTTTTACATTATTAGTACCTTCTATCAGCATATTACGAGGGACGATCAAAAAGTAAGAATACAAAACATTTTGCGCAGCAGGGGAATTTTTGTTTCCAAATGTGGCACCCCTGCGTTATGGGCAGGATCATTGGGAACAAAACAAGAGGTCCGGCGTTTAATTGCGACCGTTAGTTTGCCCTTGAGAGCCTTTTGAAATGTGCGCTTCCGTGAACGTTCCCGCCACCTCCAACCCCTCGCCGGCCCGATGCTGTGTGCGCGAAGTGATTCGTTTTCTATTTGCTAAAGGTGGAAAACCAGCTGAAATTCATCGCCAGCTTGTTTCTGTTTATGGAGAGCAGGTAATGAACCGCAATAACGTCGCCAAATGGTGTAGGGAATTTAAAAACGGGAGACCTGATGTTCATGACGAAAAAAGAAGTGGCCGTCTGTGGTGACTCCCGAAATTGTGGAAGAAATCAACAATTTGATTCGTGAGGATCGCCGACGAAGAGTTGTGGACATTAATGAGCATTTTCCTGATCTCTCATATGGAACTGTGCAAAACATTATTTCAGAAACCCTTGGTTATCGCAAACTTTGCGCTCGCTGGGTTCCAAAAATGTTGAGTGATGAGCATAAGGAGAAAAGGCGTGCTGCTGGCCGGATGTTTTTGGATCGTTTTCAACGCGAGGGACAGGACTTTCTTGACTCCATAATCACTGGCGATGAAACTTGGGTTTGCCTAAACACACCTAAACCCAAGAGACAGTCTATGGAGTGGCGTCACAATGATTCACCATCTAAAAAAAAATTCAAAAGGACTTTATCGACAAAAAAAATCATGGCAACGGTGTTTTTCGACAGGAAAGGTGTTCTGCTGATTGAATTTATGCCTAAGGGGACCACAATCAACGCCGACGCGTATTGTGAAACTTTGAAAAAATTGCGTCGTGCAATTCAGAACAAACGGCGTGACATGTTGTGTAAGGGAGTCACTCTTTTGCACGACAATGCCACCCCTCACTCTGCCAGACAAACGCAGTCTCTCTTGGAGTCATTTGGTTGGGATATTTTCGCCCACCCCCCGCACAGCCCAGACCTTGCACCTTGTGATTTTCATCTGTTCGGCCAACTGAAGGAATTTTTGGGGGGAAAACACTATTCCGAAGACGAGGACCTCAAGAATGACGTTACCGTTTGGCTTCAACAGCTGGCGGGAGAGGAGTACAATTCAGGAATTACCAAGCTCATTTCTCGGTACCTATACAAAATGTTTAGATTTGAACGGCGACTACGTGGAAAAGTAGTTATATACATGAAGTACCCACCCTGTAAATTTTGTCAAAATAAAAATATTTTTGAGTGAGCTAGAGCGTTTGTATTCTTACTTTTTGATCGTCCCTCGTAGTACCTATGTATTTTTGATGAAATTTCGATTAATATCGAAATTAGCATAGGAAGGGAGGCGAGTAGGGACTAACATCAACAAAATTTAATATTTCGGTACCCATTAAGGCTTACTAATGCAACCCAAGCATTGAATTCAGGGAATACATGTAATCATTATACCTTTGGGTTTTCATAAACCTTCGTGCCACAAAGGGCCAAATCTGTGGAGTCACCATTGTGCCAGGGCACCAGAGGCCGCTTATTTCGTGGGTGTTTCATCTTGAATAGATAAGGATGAGATCGGAGGGGGTGTCGCAGATGATTTTTAAGGATTTTAAAATGGGCTTGAGGCGCCACGTGAACTCCCTAGAGCGAAAATTCGAGTCCTCAAAGTCGAAACATCGGCACTCAATACAGTACGGGAATCATTGATCTGGTTTTCTCGAACAACGTGAATATCTCAAATGTTCTAGGATTCACCAGCTCGAGAGAAAGGTTTGTGAGATCCATAAAGAACGAGTGTAGTTAGGAGAACAAAGACGACTGGAGGGCGGAGGCTGAGAGCGAGATCAAGTTTTCAAAATTGACAGCTGTTTGGAGGTTATTTTATGGACTTATGTACGTTTTCGCGATTTTTTTTTTTTTTTTTTTTGTGCCACATGACTTATGTTATCAAGAACAGTGCTAGCTGGAGGTTTTAAGGAGGAAGTTCGAATGTGGAAGTGGTGCCAAATTGTGCGCTATGACCAGACCTTCCAAAATCAGAAAAAACGAAAAAGTGAAAATTTCGAATTAAAGGAGGTTTTTTTCCTGAAGCAGAGAATTAAGAATGGATTTTAATAATTATTTCTAGAAGAAATAAAGATCAATCTTAAGAGATGTTAGACTTCGTCCGTCGTAATACACGTCCCTAATACACGAATTAATTAAATTTAATTTAATTAATTCGTGTTTTACAGCACAAAGCATTTTATTTCATGAATATTTTATTTTTGACCGACTTCAAAACCGCCGTAGGCGAAAAGGAAGAGATTCTCTTTGCGGTCTGTCATGAGACGATTTTTTTTCTGGTACCAATCTGCCTGATTCCTTTTTTAATGTGTTCTACCAGTATCCATGGTGGTCCCGGTTCAAACGGATTTCATTTTGCTTTGTTAAAAGTGTCGGCAATTTATGAAAATTCACAATTGGGTGTGCATTGACTCAGAATTATAATATAATATAACAATATTATTGTCCGCGTATTTTCCTTTAAAACTCCAAACGATTTGTTATTTGCCTCAAACCCAAACTTGAAATATATTGTTATAAGTTACTGGGGGTCTCGGTCGGTCGCTGTTTCCTCCTAGTTACGGGTTAGTCTAATCTCTTACGAACCAGAGCTTCCCCCCCCCCCCCTGAAGGAGCAAGCCACCACCCCCAGCATTCTCATAGCTTGTCAGTTTTTATCAACAGTTATTCCCAGTTTTCCCAGGAAACAATCACCCAATTTCCAAGTTTCTTGTGCAATTCATCTCATTTTTATCTCTATAAAATTTCAAAAGTGAAAAAAAGTAAACAATTGTACCTAAATTTGACATTTTCAAGGATTTTTGGAATTCATTAGTGCGTGTACGTAGGGAATTGAAAAACTAAACGATTTTAATCATCAAAATCGACCAATAATTGCCAGAGAAAAGCGGCAAACCCGTTAATTCTTTGACTGAGACCCCTTTAAACTCGCGTTTCAAGATAGGAGCATGAGGAAGTGAAGCAAAGAAAATCTGTTGAAGGATAGCGGAAGCACACTCGAAGCACTATTTGTTAGTCTAAGAAGGAACCAGAAAAAATGTATTAAAATCACATCATGTTTCCTGCACGTTTGGGTCGGGACAAGGATTAACCACGAAATAACCCAAATTTACTGTTCAGGACTCGAATTTCTCTGACCTGCGAATACAAGGCACCTTCGGTAGTGAGGAGGCAACGATTCACTCTTTTCCTCGAGTTACGTGTACAATATTAATGGTGGCAGACACCCCGAAGAAAAAGCCGTAAATAACCCACTAAGTCATACGCTTAACTGAGAATGGATTAGTCACTAACGAGAACATCCTTTTCTTTCCTCAGAGTGAGCTCCACCGCGTTCAGGGAACTTGGGATTTGATAAAGCCTGGGTTTCGGAATAATTAAGAGCTTTTGTTTGCACAGGGAGGAAGGAGGGACTGAAGTCACGTTGCGAATAATCCCCAATGGTAATCATCTCCCGGAAAACGGAGTTTTAAAACTTGAGGCCTGAGTTTCGCTGAACCCAAGTTTCTCTCAACGTTCATCTAGCAGAGTGGAACATGGAGACTCCGTAGCTGGGACAACTGGTCCTGTCGTAATTTATGATCGTCACAATACACAGGGTGTCCCCGAAAACGTTCCCCCCCCCCCCTGCTAAAATCGTCCAGGTAGTGGTAAAAACAAAATGTTTTTTTGAATCTTCATGATTTTTCCCAAAAATCTCAAATATGACCACGGTGCGCATTGAGCACGTGCGCAATCGTGCGCAACGCACACCAACTTCGTTTTTTCAAATGAGACCCCCCATTTTTTATTGCAGATTCGGATTCTACGTGAAATTTTATGAACATTTCACCCCTCAACCGATTTTTTTGATGCGCGCAACCCGCTCAGTGCGCGATCAAAGATGCGCATCCGCAAGGTTGTATCAATATGTGCATGTACGAAGTACCTAAGTGTGACACGTGATATTTCAGTATTTTTTTACGCTGAATCACGTGGTGATGTTAGTTTCTTGATTTTACTGCATTTTTATCAAATTATCGACGAAAAATGAACTTTTTTAAGAGGAAAATTGCATTTTTACTCATTACGCATCTTCTGAGCCCATCCGTTAACTTCATTCTTGTTAATAAATTGTGGGACATGTTGAAATTTATGTTTTGACATTTAAAAAAAAAACTCTCCGATCGCACGAAATGTATTGCAGTATTCAAAAGAACCTTGCTTCATAGCTACCGATATGTAGCTATGATTTTGTTTACTGGTTGCAGCGTTGCATTTTTTGTGATAAAAAAAAAGTGCCGCGAAAAATTCCTTGACCCCCAGCCAAAAGACATATCCATGTCAAAACGATTGTTTATCACACTGGACTCTTCACTAGTAATTTCACAAGGACTCTCCACTTGTAATTTCTCGTGGAAAAACCGTCCTGTCTACTTGAAAATCTTTTTTCGATTATCTTGGAAAAAAGTTTTTAAGTAGTCAGGGTGGTCTTGCCCTTGAAAAATGCAATTTTCCTTTTTTAAAAGTTCATTTTTCGTCGATAATTTGATAAAAATGCAGTAAAGAGGAGAAACTAACATCACCACGTGATTCAGCGTAAAAAAATACTAAAATATCATGTGTCACACTTAGGTACTTCGTACATGCACATTTTCACACAACCTTGCGGTTGCGCATCTTTGATCGCGCACTGAGCGGGTTGCGCGCAACAAAAAAAAAAATCGGTTTAGGGGTGAAATGTTCATGAAATTTCACGTAGAATCCGAATCTGCAATAAAAAAAATGGGGGGTCTCATTTGAAAAAACGAAGTTGGTGTGCGTTGCGCTCGATTGCGCACGTGCGCAATGCGCACCGTGGTCATATTTGAGATTTTTGGGAAAAATCATGAAGATTCAAAAAAACATTTTCTTTTTACCACTACCTGGACGATTTTAGCAGGGGGGGGGGGGGGAACGTTTTCGGGGACACCCTGTATATATCGTACTTGTGTAATTTTAACACAGAATGTGTTTAGCCATGAACTAACTAGCCAATAAAGCAGGAGCGGAAGAAAGTGGTGGAGCGGGGTGAGTGCTGCCTAGCGAAGATAAGAAGAACCTCCCGGAGCGCAAAAACCTAGGTTATCTCTCTTATGTGATGTGGGTATCGTGTGTTGTATTAATTAGAAATTTTCTAATAATAATAGAATGCTTTAAAAATTAATGTTGTTTACCAAGATAGATTCAGAGTAAATAGATTTTCATTTCTGACAGAATGCCTTTCTTATTGATGGTTTCCTACAGATTAGGCAGGGATCTTCAGACATTACCACCGGTTGATAACGGAGGTGCATCCATCTTACGAAAAAAAGAAGAAAAGGTTCATCTAATCGTCGCTAGATAGCGCTCGGGCTATTCCATCACTTTCTTTCCCTAGATGCTCCTCAAAAAAGCTAACGAAATCTGGGACGACAACTTGGATACCGATGATACGGAACTAAGGATCGTGTAACCTGGTGTAACCTATGAGATATTTTGCTATGACGCGGTGATTATATAAGATTTGATTTAGTGGGAGGAAAGCAAAATTATGTGAATTATGAGCTAAAACACGTTCTGTGTTTCAATAATTTCGTCCGAAGTATGTAAATAGAGGTAACCGGGGGTCCAGGGGGCTTGCCACCAGGCGAGGCGCTGAGCGCCGAGTTTCATAGGATAGTCTAATCGTTTTCGTCTTCAACAAACTATACAGTGTCCCAGAAAAAATATCCCATGATACTGGATAAATGACCTCACGATTTTTTTGTAGTATGCAGAGAAGAACGGTAGATTTTAGCAAATTTATCTTTGTAATTATTATGTGTGAGCTGAAGAAGAACTTTGTAAGCTGTCTTTTTTGGTGACGTGGAACTACACCCAGGCCAATAATAAAGGAAAGAAAAAATAATGATCCCAACTTCAGGGGCTGATTCTGCTGTTAATTTGCAACAAGTTGTCTCCCTTACCCTTTTTTCCGAAACCCTCATCTAAACCGACTTTTTTCAATTTCAATGTTTGCTTTCAAGTCCACCAAGGTAGCGGAAGCATTGTTTTCACTTTTCAAGGTTAAAAAAGAAAATGTTCTCCAAAATCAAAAATTCTGCTTGCCTTTCACGTTTTGGACCTTACTGAATAATTTTGATTTCGTTTATGTCATGGAATCCTTGTACAGGGAAAACTATACGAATTTATGGTCCTATTTCAATGAAATTTTCCGGGATTGTACATGATGACGTTTGGATAGTCCCCTATGCAACACATCGCCCTCTCATTGATATTAGTCTCTGCGCATGGGCAAACGTAAAAACCTTGAAACAGCCATAACTTCTACAATTTTCACCCGAATTCGATGAAATCTTCAGGGATTGTGAGAGTTGGCACGTAAATGGTCCCCTATGAGAGTAGTGTTACTTAGAGATTGATGCATTGAGATCAGCTACGGTGAATCAGATCATCTATACATACACGATACGATCGATAAGTATGTGTGTTTTTCTTCGTTTTAGCGAATTTTCAAGAAAAATGAAGCAATTGCAATGGCTTCAAAATTTTTAGAATCGACTTTTTCGAAAAATTTTCACACTGAAATCCGTTTTGGAACATTCTGAAAAAAAAAAAAAAAAAAAAAAAAACAAGCAACAAAACCATAGGTTTGTGAACCAGCAATTTTGGACAATCCAAAGTGGTCCAAAATGCAAAAAAAACTCAAAAAAAAGGGGTTTTCCCGTTTTTTGTGGTTATTACATTCAAAATCATGGTAATATAATATATTACCATATTATATATATTACCATATTATGGTATATTCGGATTCAGCACAAAATTTCTGATATTGCTGCTTTTTTCAAAAATGAAAATTGTCCAAAATTAAGAAAAGTTTGTATCTATATATATACCTATATAATGAATACGTGCGTATATTTGCTGTACCCAGAAATTCAGTAGCCGTGTGGGTACTCTATGAGTTTGTAGAGACGACTAGAACATGAATATGGACTCCTAAGATCTTCAAAGCATAGGTACCCAGCAATAATTTGCAGCGTTTTATTAGCGAATTTTCAAGGAAATTGAAGCTATTGCAATGGTCTCAAAATTTTTAGAATCGACTTTTTCGAAAAATTTTCACACTGAAATCCGTTTTGGAACATTCTGGGAAAAAAAAAAAAAAACAAGCAGCACCATTGGTTTTTTTCTTAACCACACCTTCAACTGAATGATTTCTTTGAAAATTCGCTCATTAATTCATGCTGCATGAATGGACTTTTTATTTTTCGGGCTTCGCCCATTTAGTTGATAGTATCTCAAGAGGCAGTGGCCAGTGAGAAGGCCTTCTATGGTGCGAAGGTCTTATGGTTTCATGACCTTCAAGACAGCAGAGCTTTTATTATTTTCTAGGAAATGGTGATCAGCTAATTGGGTTGCCTTTGGAGTATCGCCCCATTGTGCAGCTCTTTTGTTATCCTCCCACTTTTGGATCCATTTTTTGGTGCGGAGGGATAGACTCTTAGTAACCCCAAGTAGGGGTCAGGGCCAGAACATCGGGACTCCGATCCCTGTTTGGCATTGCAATCGGTATCTTTATTGCCGTCAACTCCCTTATGGCCATGGACCCAGAGCAAAGTCAACATATTGCCCCGAGCCTCAACCCTAAGGGAGTTCAGACCGTCCCATACGAATAAGTTCAGCCATGAAGTTATCTAGTAGGCAGGCAGCAATCGCCTTTGGGGCTGGCTATACAGTAGGTGTATTAGTAAGCAGCATAACGTTACCGGTGAGACCTGAAAGTAGGTGTCTTCTCTTTGGAAGATCCCACCTAGGTACTCTTCTTTCCTTGGCGCTACAACCTCCGCCTTGGGACCCCGGCCACTGCAACTATCATCATCCACAGCTCTCTACAGTCATTCAATAAATACTGCCATAAAATTCATCATACAAGCCAACCGTGTTGTGGAAGACATTAACAGGCACGTTTGAGCCCTCCCGTCCAACGGACAATCATGGTACTTGGTCTCTAGGCCTTACCGCTTCCTGAGGGTAGGTACTCCATTGCCCATAAGAAATAGATAGAATGCAAAATCATATTAGGTACAGAATAACCTACTAGCCCCTCCACCGTACAGTAATGGAAAAATTCCCGAGAATTTGTGTATTATTCTAATTCCAGCCAATCAAGTGTCACTAGTACAAACAGACGGAGAATTTTAGCCCTGATGAGGAATAAAGGTCAGACGGATAATTTTAGCCGTGATGAGGAGTAAAGGGTTCCAAACAAAGTTCATCTTTGACCCCCTGAAGTCTCTTTAATAGCCCTAGCCTCTGGTAATTTTTCCAAGCCCAATAAACTTTCGAGTTCCTATGTAACATTATTTGTAGTCTCGAAGAACTTTAATAGTGGCACCAGGTTAAGCTATTTTTGTTTGGGTTCTTAAGCTCTTTTGTGGCTCCAGGTTAGGCTGGATAAACCAAACTGAAAACCACAAACGGTGGATACAGCTTTCGTACAAGTACGCAACCACGAGAGACATTTTATGTCTTTGCGCCCCCTTTCCCCTTCATATAAATGTCCAGCAATTCGAATGAGACAACGAGTACCGTCTTATAAGACCAATGATGATAACTACGTTTGATTGTGCTCGTTGATGGTTGCGATGTAATGTACGTAAACATTCATTTAAACAATCACGCTCATACCGCAGCTTGTTGGCCACGCACAACGGAGTGTTTTACGTAATACGAATGGGTAAATCGAGAGCTATCCAACGAGTGATGAACGATTTGTATGCGATGATAACCGGAGAAGTTAGAGTCCCGTGGCAACAAATCGGTTGTAAGCGAAAATCATCAGAAATTTCTGCGTAACGCTCCCCTCATAACGCTCCCCGCGTAACGCGTAACGATCCCCGCGTGACGATTTTTCATTTATGTGCCATAGTAAAGACATAAAAGATCAAAAAATCTCCTGAATCCTGTCTAAATAATATCTAAAAGTGGCCTTACAGTATTTTCGGGCTAGACAAGCAAGACATGTGACAGAGCTCGTAACTATAATTACACAGTAACGTCATTTACTCAGTTGCTGCTGACAGGCCCTACTTAGAGCGATGAGGATAAATTGATTCCGAAAATAGTTCTCAGGAATTCCAACTCAACCTTTGCACCTCGGAATATCCCTCACTGTCCGACGATAATGAACAATTAACGTCACGACTCAACTGAAATCAGTTCAGACTGTTCGCTTGTTCTCAGCTCATCCAACGCCCCGGACACGGAAAGGTTAATATACGCTGAGATTCCGCTCGCTTTCAGCGGGAATTGCTTGGAGCGGTGTAATTGCTTGGCGATGTTCTCAAAAAACCGTAACGCGGGTTCGTGGAATAGGTGACGCAGGAGGCAGAGATAAAAATTTCATTAGCCACCACCGAGGACCGTCCGGCATGATTTATATTTTATGCGAACTCGACTCTCCGCGATCCCATTTTTCATTCTTATGGCGATGATTAAAACTGGATAAATGTTGAAAAACAGAGGCGAACTACTGGAAGTAATGAAAATTCGTGGAAACGGACATTCCGACTGTAACTAACTCGAATCTTTTATGTTCTGTTGAATATGCAATTTTCGGCTTCAAGTCAGTTCAAGTATCTTGGAGCCTTTTTGGCAAGCGATAATAATATGGAGGTAGAGACTAGGGCAACAACAGAAGCTGCAAATAGTGTTTGTATACTATTGGAACTTCTAAGCTTCAGAGGCCTAACACGAAATGTAGTTACAGCACTATTCTGAGTCCTACTGTACGTAGCAGAGTCGTAGACCCTTACTGAGCACAAGAGATTACTGGCTATTTGGGAAAGGAAGGGTCACCAGGAAAATTAGGGTCCCTTGTTTATTAAAGGAAGGAAGACAATTGGAACCAAAGCGCTGAACTCTTTCAGAATTCCTGGTTGCAGAAATTAAGAGCAGTTTTCTCCAATGGTTGGGAGATATTGAATAAATGCCTCTAGAAAGAATACTGTATGGGAAGCCTAAAGCCGGATGTGTAGAGAAACACGAGAGAGAAGATAGAGGCCAGTTGCCATGACCATCAAAACCATTTCTGGCATCACCACGTAGCCCCAGGCAAATTCAGAAAGAATACATCCAAAAGAGAGATATCATGAATGTCTTTCCTCCTTCCAAAAGAAAGTCGGTTTAAGGAGTTCTGTGAAAATCCCAATGGTCTCCCCCCTGGTTGCAGGCAACCAGAGAAAGTCACTCCGGAAAGTCGATTGTCCACACAGTACCGGCTTGATAGCAGGTCCCTGTTATGACCTACAGGTAGAGGCGCACCTTCTACCTCGTGCTTCCGACTATGCAGGTCGGAGCCCGAGTTTTTGACAATCCGCAAAACTCACACGCCAGGATCCATGCCAAAGGGCCAACCCGCTAGCCCTGGATCAAGGAATCCTACCCAGGGACTACAAAAGGGGACTGAAGCCCTGGGTGACTTTAAACCTAAACTTTAATCCAAAATGGACAATAAACTACTACTTGGTTTTAAGGGGAGCCGATCCAAATAGGATTTCGCTATCCCTTCCATCTGCAAGCAGATAGATGAAACCCTGAAAACCCTAGGAGGGTGATCGAGGGACTGGAAGGAACTCACCACCCGGGAGCCCCAGGGGAGCTAGTCATGACTATCAGCTCTTCTAGGTACCTGTTTGTATTAACACCACAGGTTAGGCCGAACCTCCTAGCTAAGGTTCTACCAACTAGACAGGTTGGTACCCGAGTTCATAACAGAACTCACATGCCGTGAGACATCTTCAGGGGGCAAGCCCTTGAGGAGGCCATCTCTCCCCTTGTAGCCTTCTTGGTACAAGCCCATGAAGTAGGGTTGGCTCAACCACGACCACCACGAATCCAACCCCAACTGAGGGGCAAGGCAGGTGATGCTTTGACCGAGGTCGGTGCATCTGTAGACTGGGGCTCCCCTCGCCCGTGGTACTGGTAATTGAGAAGAGTAATAAGCCTTTTACGGCATTACTGCTATCCCCGGAAGCCCGACCAGGTAACAGGCCCGGAAGCAGAGAATTTGTACCTGCTCCAAAAATCCAAAAGGGACATTGAATGTCTTTCCTCTTTCCAATGTGGAAATCGGTTAAAGGAGAACTGAGGCCAAGCCTTATGCTCTCCCCCCCTACTGCAAGCAGCAGAGGAAAAGCTCCTCCACAGAGGGTTTGTTCACACAATCAGAGTCGATGCATAATTGCATCTCCCTGTTACTTCTTACAGGTGGAAGCCGCATGTCCTAGCTCATGCGGGTCTGGCGCCCGAGTTTTTGGTAATTCGCAAAACTCACATGCCGGGATCCGAGTGCCAGGCCAATGATATGGCCATGGCCCTCGGATCCCTACCCAGCACTGCAGAACCCGCACTGCAGCCTGGGTTTTTGTTAACCACGGCCCCCGCGAATCCGACCTCAATTGGGGGGCAGACAGGTGGCACTTTGACTTTTGTCAGTGTGCCGGTAGCCTGGGGCTCCCCCACCCGCGGTACCAGTTTAAGGGTAGGACCGTTAGCCAAAAGGGACAGGAAGACCTGAAGTATCATAAAGAGATTGAGAGAAAAATGAAAACCAATACTGCCGAACACAAGAATTTGCATTGATTGTATTGAGCCAATAGGCCCCAGGAACAATCAATCCGTGCTCGCTGCAGCTGGAGACTGTTTTAACGCAACGTAATAGTGATGAATGTATATTGAATCTCCTAGAGTTTGAGTGGTCCAGATATTCGATTATTCCTGCATCGAGTTCTATATAAAGACCAACGTCTTTTTGGTTACTTTAGTTCCTCTTCTTTGACTTGAGCAACCACGTTAGAGCAAACCAAAATTGGAATATAAGATGCCCTATCATTAATAAAACATTCGCAACTTGATAGTGGTTTTGCAAAACGACGTGGAAACTTCCCTTCGAACCTCACCAACTCAAACTCATTTGGGTGACAACAGTGTCCTCCACTCCAGCACAATTACCATCCACCAAACAATAACGGGCGCTCATAATCATTCGGGCGGGGGTCGAATTTGCATTTTGTAATTGGTTTTGACTTCCATCCGACAACACTTTCAACAGTAGAACCTTGTTAATGGTTGGGGAACAGAAAACGCTTGTTTCTCATTGAACCCTCTCTGCAATGTCAATGTTTGGAATGCATCATTTTCCTTCGGGCGGTGGAAAATGTTTTACGGGGATATGAAAACACCGAGCACGATAAAGATGGGAGAATGAAGTTGGCTATTGGGCAGGGAGAGGGAAAAAAAGGAGGTTAGCGTCATATTACAGACCCGTCTCCAGCTGACCTAGCCATTATTTGATACGGAATTTTCCAGTTTCCCTTATCTGCACAAGAGGTTGAATATTTCATGCTTCACATCTGCATCCATGATGGTAGCAGCCTTTTTGGTTCATTATTCTAAAAAATAAACCTCTAGAACCGATCATGGAAAAAAAGTAACTCTAAAATTTGACATTATTACTTCCAAGTACTTGCGTAGCAAATGAAAAACGAATGGGTACTGTTGGTTCTGGGTTAATATGAACCCTGGATAAATAATTAATTTGAAATATTAAGAGAACAGGAAAACTGTTAGAACGTGGTCTTTTCATAAACTGTATATATCGAAGAAACAAGAAGAAAGGTGTAGGTAGCCGAGTGGTTATATGAGTAGGTACATGGATGTAAAGTAAACGAATGTTCATGACATGGATGTGACTTCACAACAGGTACAAATAAATTCCAGGATAAAATAGGGGATGAAATTTCAAAACTTAAGAGATAAAGATTAATGTATTTTCATCAATATGTAATAGAATCGAATGAAACCACCCGGAGTTCTGCAGGACCAACCGTTGATTTTCCAAAGGTACACACAGGCACAGGCACAGTGAAACTTATTTGGGATTCGTGAATTAGAAGGTCCTGGAGCACAGTTTGTACGCTAGAATGCAGTATTTACTTGAGTAACGCCCATGCAGTTAGAACTGCATTCTAGCGAGCGAACTGTGAACTACTTTCGCCTGACTCCTCATTCAAGAATCGGGTACTTCAGTCAGTTTTTTTATTTATTTATTTATTTATTTTCAAAAGAGTATGGCTCAGGAATAACGGTAATCGGATCTGTTCGTCGAGAAATGATTAGAAGAAATTAGGGAAGCTAATAAAAGTTGAAGATTTGAACGATGGCAACAGGGTGTGACGTATTAAGTTGCCCATCTTGAAAAAAGTATCCATGCACAGAGAAGAGATCCATTCCTGAATAAAATGACGTTATCCGAAATGAGAATCTCTTGGATACTACAAAATACTACACAAACACGCCCGCGGTGTGTGTGCATTCAGGGAGGCCCATTTTTTTCAAACGTGTGATCTCTTTAATTAATTTTTCTACCACATGTTATAGTATCGTTGGGCTTAAAGTTGGAGTATATAGGTTTTCAATGGCGCTGAATTCAAATTTGAGGTCAAAAACCTGAATTTCCGACCCATCGAAATACCCCATTATCAGATCAAAATGATTTTTCTCTTTTTCGGATTGAGATTTCTATTCTTCGATTACTAGTTGAGCCTGAGCAACGAAGAACCAAATTTCGTTATGACGGCACCCACAACTCTCGTTTAGCCATGCTTTTAGAATCGAATGAGACCACTTGTTATGACCCACATTGTACATTAATTAGTTCTCCAATAAAACGAAGATGTACGAAGCTACCTGAGTGAGTCACCCCTCATGGGACAGGTGAGGTTTGAAGGGAAACACGTCAGAATGATGTCACCCTTCCTCCACTCCATCTACGAAATAGATAGAGTACAAAAGACTCAGTCATGTATTCTCAGTCATTCAGTCTACTCCACTCAATCGACTTATTCTTTACGTCAACCTCGCCTCCTTCACTTCAGGCTAGAGTAACTGCAGAGACCCAGGTTTGGTCTCACCACCGTAGCCAATCTACCTTGAAGCTCTCCTCGCATCAACTAGGTTCAATAGGTAAATGTCCTGTTGATTAACAGTTTGTCTTAACCGACGCCGAAGACTACAGGCGAGCCAATCTCCATGCACTCCGTCCAGCGGTAGGTCAAAAGATGCCGGGGCGACAGTGCTAAAGTCTGGGGCTAGGGACCATCTCCCCATTGAGTGGGCACTAAAGAAAACTCAGAAGGTCGTCTCCTTCACTCGTCGACACGCAAACATAACACCACTCAAAGCTATACATAAAACTAATAAACCGTTGTGTAATAATTTGTAACATTCTGAACTAATAGTAATAATTCCCGAAAAATACGCCCTTTTCAATACGATATTATTGGGTCCTCATCATGATTTGAAATACTCTTGAACAATGGAGGGTGCCGCCTGATTTTTTTTTTAAATTTTTAATCGAAATTAGACCTCATCCTGAGAATTATGACACCAGCCGTTCTCTTTTTGGATGAGTAGATCTTTTTCTATGATTTTTCAAAGTTTCGAATGTTGAAGATGTGACGTCATAAACGGTCGAAACTTCAAAAATTCATAGGAAAAGATTTACACACGCTAGAAGGTCGCGGTTGGTGTCAAAATTCTCAGAATGAGGTTTAGTTTAGATTAAAAATAACAATAAACTGTTTTTCCGACCCATGCGTACACCCCATTACGCTCTTAAAAACATTAACATTTTTACCTAGTACCAAAATTAAAAAAAAACAGCTAAATTTTTACAGCGCAAAAAAAATTTTTTTGACGGTCTCAAAATTTGTTCATGTTACCAAACTGTATTGGCGGTCATGAATGTATATAGAATATATATCTGATACAATGCTTGATCACAGAAATATTTACTTTATCACATCTTTATCGTATTAACATTATATTCACATGAAATGGTAACATATTCCCATCAACTACCTATAATAAGAAAAAAATAGTTTCTTACTTTTAGGATACGCTAAAGCATAATTGTGCTTTAACCGTTATGCTAAATCATAATCAGGCTTTAAACGTTATGCTAAAGCATAATTATGTTTTACACGTCACCCTAAAGCATAATTAAGCTTTAAACGTTACGCTAAAGCATAATTGTGCTTTAAAAGTTAATGCTAAAACGTTTAATCATGCTTTAAACGTTATGCTCGAAACTTTGAAAAATCATAGAAAAACGTCTTCTCACGCTAGAAGGTCGCGGTTGGTGTCAAAATTCTCAGAATGAGGTCTAGTTTAGATTAAAAATAACAATAAAAAGTTTTTCCGACCCTTGCGCACACTGCATTGAATATTTAGTGAGAGATTGAATCCATTGTTATAAACTCCCGCCTACAGGTACCAACATTATGTTGGTACCAAAAGTACTATGATAGTACTTCACTTTTAAATTGATGGTCAAAAGATTCAAATAGAAAATACAATCCCATAATACGGATAGGAATACAATTGAATGATTGGTTAAACAGGAGTGTTGTTGGGACTTGATGTTGACCTGAAGTTAGAGAATCACTTATAAGATGAGTGATTTATGAGAGTTAGAGAGAGTGTATTAAACAGTTTCAGTCAATTAGTTTCTACTGATGCGAAAAACGAGCAAGAAAGTTTGGTATAACAACTATGGTTGCAGAAGTACATCCAACCGGCTTGACTTCGATGGAGCAAAAACTCTGGAGGGAAAGTGAAGGATATCTCGCTAATGTGTTAGTAATTGAATGTAGACCCGGCAGGACCCCCAAAAAAGGGGAGGCTTGGAGGTCCTGGACAGAGGCGACCATCCGAAAGAAATCTATTGTACCGGAGTGGGATCTGGCGGGTAGCCAACAGCCGATGTAGTCCTCCATCCAATGGAGGAATTCCTTCTTAATGGCCGTTGGGGAGCCCTATCTTAACTGCCAGCCGAGCCTAGCCGGGCGGGAAGGATTTAAAGTTCCATTCGTGCTGTATGAGGAAATGAGCGAATTTTCAAACGCACTCATCAGTCTACTCTCTAGAAAAGTTTCACCTACACAACAAGAAATGTCTCGAAAATTTCTCACACTGGGATAAAATCTTATGAAAAGAACAGCTTGTAGAGTCTCATTTAGATCTCACCAACACTCAGACTGACTTCTAATTATTCATAGTTAACTAGAAATCGAGAGGCGTTCTCCCGCACTACACCAGCTAGAGGGCCTCTAAGGGGAACACAGAGAAACTTTTCCCCGATAGAATGCACGGTACTTTAACCCTCCAGTACTGTGGTCAGGTCATAGTGACCCAGGTAGCTGCTCTGTCCTTTGTTATTTGTACCAGAAATTTGGGTTCCCCCTCCCTACATCATTTCGTCGGCTTACAAGTGAAATTCACTAAGTCACTTTTTTTCAATTTTCGATTTATTGGCTACTCCTATGTATTTTTTAACGCCCGATCGATTGGTGACGTTAGTTTTGGGATCCGAGCAACCGTTTCCTCGGAAAAATGCAAAATGGCTTTTCACTAAGTCAAAATTTAAAAAAAAACTTATTCAGGAGAAAATCATTAAGTCCTTGCTGTGATGATTATATCAAGACTTAGTGAATTTCTCCAGAGTAATGGTTCATAATGGCAATATTATTGCCGTTGAAATGAAATTCACTAAGTCACTTGAATGGATTCATTTCTGATCCAAAAAGAATTGTTAAGGCAGTCGAAAATCAGATTTTAAATAAGTTATTTTTAACCACACTCCTTATTAAAATCTTTCTCCTCCCAAATTAATGCGATCAAAATTCAGGGAGAAATTAATAGAAGAATCCTTAAGTCATCACATCTCAAGAGTGAAAATCATTAAGTCACTACAGTCAGGTGAAATTCACCAAGTCAGGTCCCTTCGTACGAAAAGAACTTTTTAAAGTTAGATGTGAATGCGCTAACCACATGAGGTTCACATGGAAGTAACTAGACATCATGAAGCAGCTGCACACCAAATTTCAACACTCTAATCCAATTTCTCCCTAGCAAAACGGCTCTCACCACAAACTGAATTTTTCAAATTTGATTTTCTCAAAACTATAATATTTGACTTAGTGAGTTTCTCTTGTAAGCCGACGATTTATTCTCAAGTTCATCCAGTTCCACATTTCAGTTCATTTTTGGTCATTCTGGTATGTGTTATTCCCAAGAAAATGAAAACGTGACCCGACAACATTACTTATGTTCTGTTCACAGCCAACGAATCAGACGTATTTCCTCTTTTTTGACAGCGGAGTCATTTCTTTGCTGGTAAATTGCACTAATAAGAAGATCAATGAGATGAGGAGTAAATTCTAACAATCATGTCCTCAAAGATATGGACGATGATGAGATTAGAGCACTGATTGTGCTGCTGATCATGTCTGGGGTGTACAAGACTGCTCACACAAACACTAAAGATTTATGGGGCATCGAAGGACCTCAAATTTTTATAATTGCCATGAGTTGGGAGAGATTCCATCTCCCCCTCCGATGCATGTGTGTTGATGATTTGGGAAGACGAGTATAAAGAAGAAAAATTATGGGTACTATCGCGTTTGGGATAATAGTACTCCAGTTTTATTCAGTCCGATGGTGTACCAATTTTCATCCAAATTGCGTATCCAGCTGTGAACCGCATCCTTACTTTTCCATTCGTCCTGAATTTCATTCCTCCCAGGTAGGTTTTGAGAGCCGGGAATACACGATTTCCACCGAGAGGTGGTAATCGCTTGATGCTGGGTCCTGAGGAATAGGGGAAAATCATACCAATCAAATTTATTGAGTGCTCCCAAGAAACCCAATGACGAGCAACCGCTGAGAAGGTGATGGCTACAGTGTTTTGGGACTGTAAGGGTTTCTGCTGGTTGATTACCGCGACATGGGCACAACCATGAATGCAGAGAGAATTGCAGTGTCCTCACAGAATTAAAAAGGCAATGAAAAACAAGAGGCGAGGAATGTTGTGCAAAAAACTCCTGCGGGCGGATGGAGAAGTTAAGGATGTGGTTCACAGCTGGCTATGCAATTTGGATGAAAATTGGTACACCATCGGACTGACAAACTGGAATACCGTTATCGCAAATGCTTGCAAAAAATGGGCAAATATGTAGAAAAATAGTTTGGATATTGTTGAATACAAGTATATATTTTTTGTAACTTTTCTTTTTTTCCAATTTTTCCTAGCATGTTGGAACTTACTTTTGGAACAACCCTCGTATTTCAGTAACGTCGTCTGCAACTAACTAGGCATATAATTTGAGACAAGAGAAAAAGGATACTTATCAAATCTGTTGGAAATTGGCTTTTGTAACAAACAAAACAGTATAATAATGTGGTAATCCAGTCTCTTCACAATTAGGTATCCAGTGCTGTACCGGTGGCATGTTATGGGAATATTTGAAACTTTATGGGTACTAATGACCAGAAGGACGTAAGTTCAAATCTTGATCAAGTCAAAGTCAAACGAAAATTGGTGAAGGATTTATCCAATCCACCTCAATACGAAATGTGAGAAGTCCATAGTCGAGAAATAACGTTTGAAGGAGAATTTCCTGAGTTGTTTATTATAATCTGATTTATAGTAAATAAATGAAATCAGTAATTGATTTAAACAACTCAGCTATGAATATAATGAGGGTTCGATGTAGCCGTGGTCGCTGCAGTGCGCGTTCTTTGGTGGCGCGATAAGAACCAACTTCTGCGGGGAGTCGTGGGTTCGAATCTCGTCGCCCCCCTTGTCACTACTCAGGGCGATGAGGCAACGGCAAGTCGTTAGCGAAATTATCAGAACAAAAATTCTCATCTTCCCTTTGGAAGACATCTGAAGACGTCCGCAACGCCAGGCGACGAAAATCCAACATGAAATGCTTGTTTACTTGACTTATAATCTGAATTGAGACGTTTCATCTGCAGCTTGTTCCTGGCGTGTGTGTTCCGGACATCCCAGAACTGACCACTCCGACCAATCCACCCTCCTGGCGGTGATTTCAAGAACTCCAACAATCGGAAACAAGGTTAACAAAACCACCAAGTTAACAGTTCAGGGTTTTCCTCTCGAAGTCCGAAGAAACGCTACCGATCAACCTCCCCTTCAATTAATAACTAACCCATTCTCATGCAAATGCTTTTGGAAACCAGTTCATTACCAAGATTGGCTTTCAGGGGATTCGAACGCCCGTGGCGAGAGGCAGGAGCGGAGGTTTTGAATAAATGAGGAAGTCGGGTCGCTGGACGAACCGGGTGAATTTCCCCATTTGCCCCTTTTGCCCCCTCTCTTCGGATAACCGTCGGATAAGGGCTTAACTGTCAGTTATGGCGCCAAACAAAAGACGCGGTGAGTATAATAGCGTCCAATATTCATACGCGCGGAAAAAACCAAGGAAAAAATGTGAATAAAACTGAGGGGGATGAAGCCGACCAGGATTTTGTCGGTTCAAATCAAAGCGTCGCTCGTTAAATAGAATATAAATAATGCCTTGCCTTTTGCCTATCGGATACACCGTAATAACTAAATTCTGCGGGGACTATCGAGTTTGTATTCATTCGCATACATTCTTTATAGGAACAAAACAACTGCTTTACTTGATAGTACTAAATTCTGTCTTGTTATTTCACGATAGGTTTACAAACTATTTTTTTGAAATATGACCCCTTACCAAGGTGAAAAACGTCTGCCAAGTGGGTGTGGCACATAGCTTCCTCGTATCCATAACCCGATTGCATAGACGATCCAATGCACAGTAGTTAATCTCAAAACATCAATAGGTATCTAAGTACCTTCCACTACCGTCATAGGGGATCATCTACCAGCCAATTTGAACAATCCTGAGAAATTTCGTCGAAATCGGATAGAAAATGTAGAAATTATGGCTGTTACAAGGAATTCACGTTCGCGCTTGCGCAGTGGCTACTATTAGTCCGCAGGTAATGCTTTTCATACGGGACCGTCTACACGCTAACCCGCACAATTCCTGAAAATTTCATAGAAATCGGACTATAAGTTCGTATAGTTATACCGGATACAAGGATTTCATCTCAAACACACAGACAGACAAGGAATCAAAAATGTTCACGAAGGTCTGGAACGTAAAACGCGAGTGGAAATTTCGATTTGGGAGAACTTTTTTTTTTCAACCTTGAAAAGTGAAAACAAAGCTTCCGCTACCTTGGAAGACTCGGAAGCAAAATAGCGAACGAACTCCTCCTCTTTTGAGATTATTGACATTTGGGCGTTCTAAATGCCAAATATCACACATTTATATACCGGGTGTCCGAGAAAGATAGGGCCAAACTTCAGGGGTCGATTCGACAAGAAAGAAATATAAACATCAAAATTTTTGTTTAAAAAAAGATAAATCTTCTGGAGGCCATCAATATTAAACTTTGGGCCACTTACGATGCATTATAAAACAACAACAACAACTCTACCTTGCAAATACCTCGTGAAACTAGACGTTATTGGGAGACCATCCTGGCTTCGGCTTTCGACGAACAAGGCCGAACATTGCCGAGTCCTTCACGAAAATGACTACGAGTCCTTCCTTGGAAGGGTGTTTATAATAGTAACCAGAGTTGTTTACCTCCATATAATTTCCCGTTGCTGTTTATTTGTATCGTGTTATTTATTTTTTAATAAAAACAATTTAAAATTTTTTTTTTTTTTTCGTGCAACAAAATTTGTCAAGACTCCCTAAAGAATGGCGGGACTGAAAACATATCTGTTTTTTTGCCTTTCTTTTTTCGACGTTACAAACTTTTTGACTTTATAAATTGATGAACGCTGTAGAAATTTTGTCCTCAATTCAAGATTATTGTTAAAAAATTTTGTTTATTAATCCCCAATTCTAAAAAAAATTTTTATAGTATTTTTTCACAATAACCATCAACGTTTTTATTCAATTTCACAGTCATCAACAGTATTGTAGACGTAAAAGTACAATTCTTGGACTTGAAGAAAAAATCTCCTTTGGGTTTCGTCTGCTCGGTCTTCCCTCATAGCCTTCATTCAATGGGAAGCGGCAGTGGAGCTCCAAAAATTTCAAAAATTTCCAATCTCCAAAAATTTCCAATCTCCAAAAAATTTCAAGTATTTTTTTCACAATAACCATCAACGTTTTTATTCACTTTCACAGTCATCAACAGTATTGTAGACGTAAAAATACAATTCTTGGACTTGAAGAGAAAATCTCCTTTGGGTTTCGTCTGCTCGGTCTTTCCCTCATAGCCTTCAGTCAATGGGAAGCGGCAGTGGAGCTCCATCTTCCAGCCCCTTATAAAATTCTTTTTAAGTATTTTGATCATCAATTTATTTTATGAGACAAACTTTATGAAAAAAAACCTTCTTCTTCAAGGTTGATAGCTAGGCTCATTTTTTGTCGTTATTGTTATAATCTGGCTGAAATAATTTTGTAATCATTAGTTTTGTTAAAGTCGACTACCACTGGGAAGAATCCACTGCACAAGTTTCTTGTTCCTTACATATCGCACCTTGAGAATAGCAGTGTAGCAAGTCCAAAATAACGAGTTTTGAGTTAAACTTACAGGCAGATAGATCTAGACGAGCTCTACGAGGAAATTATCGTAACAAGCCTAGTGTCAATCGCTATCGCTTGGGAGCTACCTGTGTCGGGGTGGGGGTGTCACACTAGGATAGCAGTGACCGATTTGGTTCAAATTTGGTATATGGGCTCCATTTGGGGTCTAGTTTTTGAGTTGTACCGCTCCTCTTCTAGCTGAAGTCTCCTGGATTACATAACTTTTTGAATTTTCGCACTACTCTCCTCAGAGTTGTCACTTTATTCTCCTCAATTTTTTCGAAATCTCTCCTACTTTTTCAAAATTTGAGGAAAAACTGCATTCAATGTTGTCCTACCGACTCATGGTTATTCAAGAAAATAGCTGAACTCATTATGTATCACTTCACACAAAAACAAAGAGTAAATAATACAAAAATCATGATTTGGCGAACTATGTGCTTAAAAACTCGTTTTCTTAAAACTTAAAACTCGTTTTTCCTAAATTGCAGATTTTCGGCTTGTCCCAATGATATTCTCAAGGTGCGATATATACATGCTAGCATAACTGTAATGTACATGTACAATAAAGTTCACATTTTAAAAACTTGGCTATTTTTTCTATTTCAGGGCCAAAGTTTTCGGGATGAATCGGCTTTTTAATTTGTTTTATCGTTTTTCTCACAAAAAATCAATCTGGTACTTGATCTTTTAGCAACGGGTTGAAAGCAAAACTTGATAATTTTTCAGGTATGAACCACAAAAACGAATCATGTTTCAAGTTCGTCATGAATGACAGGCAAATTAGGCAATCTTAACCCTTAATGACCTGAAGTATCTTTTGGGATGCCCAATTTTTACCTGATACAGTTAATCGACTTAGAAGCCAAAATGATGGCCAATGGCTATTTTGATAATCAAAGAAGACACAAAATAATTCTCGAGTTGACAGAATGAAATAGGGCCTTCGGGGTACCTTCTACCCTCATTAATTTCTCATCTTGTAGGGTATTAGTTGGATTTCGTCGTCACAGATGGCGCCACTGCCTAAGGCAGCACAAATCCCTCTATGAAGTGAACCTGTCCCACCTTATTCCTTGGTTATTTACTTTATGAGAAATAACTGCCCCAACATCCCCAAGGATTTTTCTTATTTTCCTTCTTCTACTTCAACAAAATTGGGTTTAAAGACAGATAGCGCTAGTGTAGCCCTTGGAAAGATCATTCTTGAGCTGATACTGTAATAGGTCCTTTAAGGAACCTTCTGCTCGAATGTTCTATATATTTATCACATTACATCCATCATTAATTTTTTAAAGTCCGAAAAAACACATTTTTTGAACAATTGGGAAATTAAGGGTTAAATAGGCGCTCTCAAAATGTCAGCATCTTGGGGCCACCAGATGCAAATTTGGCTCACTCAGAGAGGATCAGGGAGGATCTCAGTATGTCATTGAGATTCAGCACTATTAAAAATAGGATCCCATGTTTTTTGACCATGTAAAACAAATTGTATAAATTCGCACACAACCAAATCGTGAATTCCTAGTTTTCGAGAGATATTGGTAAAACTTTTGATCCGCTAACAACGCCATCTGTTTATTTCTTTTTTAAATATTTAGAATCATTAACAGGATGTACATGCCATAGCCTTTTAAGCGTCTCTCTCGATCAGGCCCTAAATTAAGCAGTTTCCAGAACGAACGAATAAGCATTGGACATTCAAAACAAGGCGAAGTAATGAGGAAGGCGGCTCGACGGTTGAGTTCGGACGGAATAAGCGAAAATGTTGAACGGTCGGTTGACACGTGACGCTTATCACGGCTGATTCGGTGACCCACTTTACTCTTCATTGACCGGCCCGGAGTGCGGCAGTTTGACCCCACAGCAGGGTCAGCTCCCGCCAGAGTTCGCTTAATGCTTGAATGGGGAAAAAGTAAAACGTGTAGGTACCTACTCAACTGAACGAGGATCAGCACACTCGAAGGAAACGTTTTGAAACCAAGAATTCCTATGCAAAGCAAGTTGCACGCACCTCCAGTCGAAAACCAAAAATCGTAGTCAACATCATGTTGATTTTTCATTTTTCAACACGATCGGGTAAAATTATTGTGGATTCTTCCTGAGCTCTGAAACGTGAGATGAAAATTTTGATTTTGGAGGATCCTTTTCATTACTTGTGCTAGGATCCTTGTTCATTCCTTTTCTTCGATTGATTCGCACAATAAAACTTGAATAAAAATTTAATTTTTTTAATTTTATTAATTTAATTGAGCGCATTCTACAACGCAAGGTCATGGGCGCTAAACAGAAGATAATAAAGTAACCGTGTAATACGAATCTAAAATCCTTCGGATTTCAAAAAGATGGATAGAGACTTATAGGCGTTGAATATGTCGATACCGAGGGATCCCGAATCAAGCAGCATCATAGTATGCCCAGACATGGGTATATCTGACCACCTTATAACGCACAATGGAAGAATTTGAGTAGCCAAAGTAGGTCATTGCTTCCAATAAGCAGAACATTCTTGTCATTTCTGGGGGATCCTGAATGAAGCAGCATCATAGTATGCCCAGACATGGGTATATCTGACCACCTTATAACGCACAATGGAAAAATTTGAGTAGCCAAAGTAGGTCATTGCTTCCAAAAAGCAGAACATTCATGGCATTTCCGAGGGATCCTGAATGAAGCAGCATCATAGTATGCCCAGACATGCGTATATCTGACCACCTTATAACGCACAATGGAAAAATTTGAGTAGCCAAAGTAGGTCATAGCTTCCAAAAAGCAGAACATTCATGGCATTTCCGAGGGATCCTGAATGAAGCAGCATCATAGTATGCCCAGACATGGGTATATCTGACCACCTTATAACGCACAATGGAACAATTTGAGTAGCCAAAGTAGGTCATTGCTTCCAAAAAGCAGAACATTCATGGCATTTCCGGGGGATCCTGAATGAAGCAGCATCATAGTATGCCCAGACATGGGTATATCTGACCACCTTATAACGCACAATGGAAAAATTTGAGTAACCAAAGTAGGTCATTGCTTCCAAAAAGCAGAACATTCATGGCATTTCCGGGGGATCCTGAATGAAGCAGCATCATAGTATGCCCAGACATGGGTATATCTGACCACCTTATAACGCACAATGGAACAATTTGAGTAGCCAAAGTAGGACATTGCTTCCAAAAAGCAGAACATTCATGGCATTTCCGGGGGATCCTGAATGAAGCAGCATCATAGTGTGCCCAGGCATGGGTATATCTGACCACCTTATAACGCACAATGGAAAAATTTGAGTAACCAAAGTAGGTCATTGCTTCCAAAAAGCAGAACATTCATGGCATTTCCGAGGGATCCCGAATGAAGCAGCATCATAGTATGCCCAGACATGGGTATATCTGACCACCTTATAACGCACAATGGAAAAATTTGAGTAACCAAAGTAGGTCATTGCTTCCAAAAAGCAGAACATTCATGGCATTTCCGGGGGATCCTGAATGAAGCAGCATCATAGTATGCCCAGACATGGGTATATCTGACCACCCCATAACGCACAATGGAAAAATTTGAGTAGCCAAAGTAGGACATTGCTTCCAAAACGCAGAACGTTCATGGCATTTCCGAGGGATCCTGAATGAAGCAGCATCATAGTGTGCCCAGGCATGGGTATATCTGACCACCTTATAACGCACAATGGAAAAATTTGAGTAGCCAAAGTAGGTCATTGCTTCCAAAATGCAGAACGTCCATGGCATTTCCGAGAGATCCTGAATGAAGCAGCATCATAGTATGCCCAGACATGGGTATATCTGACGACCTTATAACGCACAATGGAAAAATTTGAGTAGCCAAAGTAGGACATTGCTTCCAAAAAGCAGAACGTTCATGGCGTTTCCGAGGGATCCTGAATGAAGCAGCATCATACTATGCCAGAGTGGTACTCCTGACCACCTTACAATGCATTGTCTACAAAAAGTAGCAAATACATGGCATGTCAAGGAATCCTGAATGAAGCAGAATCATAATATGCCAGAAAGTTGTACATCTGCACAACGTGAAAACTTGACCTTTGGTTAATTATATTAGTTTGTATTGATTGAAATAAGCAAATCTCTTCTTTATTATCTACGTATCGTATAGGAGAATCCGTCGTTATAACTAGCGGAACTAACCCCTTACATTTAATACCAAAGCTCTTCTTCTTCGTGAATGGGATTAGACTCCATTTTCCGAGGTACCTCGGATTCGACAAAACAACATTCAAACTAGGAAGGACGAGAACAAGATCAACATTGAGTAGGAACGGTGTTAATCCAAGTTCAGCGTCTTGAGAGGCGCAGGCAACTGAGTTAGTAGCTTCAGAAGCCACTTCCCTTCGCCACAATGAGTCTTCCGATGTATTGTTGATTTCTCGAAGGCAAACTCTAGTTGTCGAACAGACAGCCCATATCGGTTGATAGTTCGCTTTATCGATCCCTGTCCATGAGGAGAAGTGTCCACAATACGACACAACGTCAAGCATCCTGAAGTCCGTCAGAAGTCCCTGTCTTGGAATGAATATTATGTAATATTGTTCTGACTTGCTGCCATACTGCAATAGGCTGTTTTCATCCGCCAACAAGACGCCCTTCTCACCTTCTATTATCCTTAGTACTGTTCTCCCAGGAGTCAAGATATCTAGTGCTGTATACCTTCCCAGCATTCTTATCGAAGGTCTATCCTGCCTCAAAAAGGACCGTTCGTAACTTTATTACATGAGTAGCTTGTTTGCTCTCTGGTCCACACAGGTATTTTCCAATAAATTTTAAAAAAGTCCCACAGTAAGACGTCCTTTAGGCGTCTGGGGTGAAGGAGAACAACGCATAACGGAGAAAAAATAACAGCTGTGTATGACTTGGTGATAGTATGTATGTGTGTTTGTGAGTGACAAAATCTTATGTACACCACCCAGGCTTTATTCTCCAATCGATTAGCGTGAAATTAATCATAATAAATTTTTTTAGTATCATTATTATTATTATTTTCTTCACTGAAATCCGGTTTGGCATATTTTAAAACGATTACTGAAGTTTTCCCAAACCTCATATGCACGTGCAATAATATGTATGTGTCTTTTTGGACTAACTTGAGTAATTCTTTCGTAAAAATTTCGATTTTTTGCCAAAATGTTCCTAATAACAAACGAAAAGACCACCTTACTGGAACACCTTCACAATAAAGATTGTGAAATAATCAAACCAGACGAATTCACCATTGGTTCTCCATAGGACCAAGAAGCAGCTTCCCTCATGTTTTCTGAGGTAGTATCTATAGTATTTCCAAGTCAAATTCAACCTTTTCCAAGTCAAATTCAACCGTTTGCAAGTCAAATTCAACCTTTTCCAAGTCAAATTCAACCTTTTCCAAGTCAAATCCAACCTTTTCCTATTCAAATTCAACCTTTTCCAAGTCAAATTCAACCTTTTTCAAGCCAAATTCAACCTTTTCACCATTATTAGGGAAATTACGAAAAACGAAAACGAAAAAAATTAGTACAAATGCTTGTCTGGGGACTGGGCTGAAAACAATACTCCAAACGCAGTAGGTACCTATACATAATATACATAAAACAAAATCATGTTTTACTGAATAAGAAATCGACAAAAAATATAATAAGGAAAAACTCGTAAGCCCACTGGACCCCATGATGGTTTTCATTTTAGAGCCTACGGCTAAAATTCAAGAAACATGGAACATGCTTTTGCCGCGCTTTCTTATTCTGTTTAATTTTATTTTTTTATTTGGAAGAATGCGATCAAACCTATTTTACTATTTCGATAGCCAGTCTTGATCAGTCTTCAGATAGGAAGGTATTTTATAGTTGTATTGAGATTACAACTTATTGAAACAACCCTATCGCATAGGTTACACCACGTTACACGATCCATAGTTCCGTATCAACGACACACTTTTTGCCAGTTAGGTCAAGGCTAAAGCATGTTCCATGCTAAAATCAACATTTCTTTGAAAGAAAAACATGATTTTGTTTTATGTATAGGTACCTACCTACTGCGTTGGAGTATTCTTTTCAGCCCAGTCCCCAATCACAGACAAGCATTTGGTACTACATTTAGGGCTTGTGCGTATGTTTCGTAATTTCCCTAATAATGGTGAAAAGGTTGAATTTGACTTGGAAAAGGTTGAATTTGACTTGGAAAAGGTTGAATTTGACTTGGAAAAGGTTGAATTGGACTTGGAAAAGGTTGAATTTGACTTGGAAAAGGTTGAGTTTGACTTGAAACCGGTTGAATTTGACTTGGAAGTGCTATATCTTTCTTGTAGAAATCAAGGCCTTTGAGAAATATTTGAAGGGATTCCTACTTTCCGATTTGGTCATACTGTCGTGTTTAATTTAAAACAATTCTGGTACAAATCACTCCTACACAACCACGAATTTCTCAATTTTCTGCGGTAGTTACAGCGGCTATTTGGGTTCACTGACCATATGAAGGGGCGACGTTGCACAAAGATGCCTGCATAAAAAACAAGATAGGAATCTCCGGGCGAGATGGGTCGGGCGAGCGAAATTTCCACAAAGGGATCCAAGGAAGGGGTCGTTACGACTCACACCATCATGGTAATGAAGGGCGCTAGGGATGAAAGGGCGCCAGAGGATTTCTGAGCAGGGCGATCGCAGTCCAATTGCCCTGTGAAGGTAACTAGGGTGATTGTAATCACTGGAGTGGACCCTTCGGCCACGGGAAGTGGGAGAATAGACGTTAGGATCAAAACGACTGTGACTCTCTGTGACTCTGAATTTCCTGCTCAAACGTAACTGGAAACGCCTCTTCGTCGTATGTCCAATTTTCGTAGTGCTGCAAAGTTCAAAGCCTCACGAAGCAAAACCGCATCATCAAGTGAGGTAAATAACAAGGTAAGCAAAATTAGCGGATTTTAACATATTGCAACCACCATAAATGTGGAAATGAAAGCATTGCAATCGAAAGAAACCCGATATGTGGGAGTTTGGAATGGATCAAATTATCTAATGGAATTGCCAGTGTTATGGAAAGGGGTCTGCTTCTTAATTTTCATTGAATCTCAGAAAGTCCATTATAAATGTATGTTCAATGTAGAGTCCACGATTTTGGTCCCCAACTTCATAATGTCTATAATTCCGAATTCTAGGCTTTTCCATAAATGAGAATGAAGTTTCAAGAATTCCAGACCTCCAAGTTTTCTAAACCTCAACTGCGCAGTTGCGTTTTCTGAACAAACAAAATATGTGGTACGCTGGTGCTCACTCGACGACCAAGTGTCCCATTTTCGGGAAGTAAACACGCCTAAGCGACACTCAGAAAATCTTATCCAAGTCGAGGGTCTATACAGGGTGTAACGGTTAAGGTCGTACAACCGGCCAGGGTTCGATTCTACAACTAATTTGTGACTTTTTTTGTCTCATGACTTTTTTTTCGTAACCCCCTTAAAATCGGATTTTTCAACTTTTAAGATTTTTTTTCGTATTTTCGACCTTACGCCATTAAAACAGCCATAACTTCCTTGTTTTTCAATCAAAATTCAAATGTAATTATACCGTTGGAAAGAGAGTTAAATTCTCTATTTTAGGAGTTTACACCACTAGTCCACTGTAAACAATTTTATGACCATACCGTTGGAAAGCTGAGATTTTGAGTCAACTTTTGGGGTTACAGTGAGAACTTAACCGGCAGTTTCAGTTGGTGTAACAAACGTTTGAAAAAACGAAAAATTTCCGAGATTTTACTATTCGGGCTCATTTTTCAACATCTTAGTCTTCTTTAAAAAGTTTTATTTGACACTACGGAGATAGAGAATTTAACGCTCTTTCCAACGGTATAATTACATTTGAATTTTGACTGAAAAACAAGGAAGTTATGGCTGTTTTAATGGCGTAAGGTCGAAAATACGAAAAAATCTTGTAAGTGGAAAAAGTCCAATTTTAAGGGGGTTAAGAAAAAAACGTCATGAGACAAAAAAAAGCCACAAATTAGTTGTAGAATCGAACCCTGGCCGGTTGTACGACCTTAACCGTTACACCCTGTATAAGGACAAGTCTAGGACCTACCTGCATCCATTCTACAAGCTAAATCGCACATATCACATCACTCTCAATCATCAAGCAGCCAAAAGCAAATCATTAGGGACGAATTCTTTTCCAGTGGTAGCCTGCTTTTGTGTGGAATCTCTCTCAGTAAGCTGTTTTTGAGCGGACCAAAAGCTGACATCAAGTAAGTCGGTTTAGTGCACACCTGAGGCCGAAACTCCTGTCACCAAATTCTCGTTCAGATCACAATTTCAACCGATTTAGAGTCAAAAGTAGAGTAAGTTTATCAGTAAAATTTACTTTTGACTCTAAATCGGTTGAAATTGTGATCAGAACGAGAATTTGGTGACAGGAATTACAGCCTCACGCCTGCACAAAACCGGCTCCCCAAAAGCTCGTGAGGTGTCAGAGTATGTTGTATTCCTACTAAATTTGATTCCAAAGTTTACATTAATTCACAACACATACTAAACAATTAAAAGAGAAATTGAAATATGCAGAAGCTGAAAAACATATTTTATTGTATCATTATTTCAAAGTCTCTGAATAGAATCCGTCCTCGATTGCAGTGATCACAATCTATCGAACGACTCATTTTGCCAGCTGACATCAGAGTTGTTGTCGCCTCTCCCACCAACACAAGCGACGACGGTATTTCCTTAAGGAAATAAGGCGCAGAAATGTTTTCAAGTGCGCTAAAGTATAATTTGAGGTCGAAAATATGATATTCCCAACCATGAAACTACCCCCATTAGACCGGAAGGAGCAGCAACAGAATCGTTCTCTTACTTGATTTGATTTTGAATGAAATACAGCCCATAACTAGAGATGGGTCGCTCAATAAAGAACCGGATCTTTGAGCCGACTCTTCCAGAAGAGCGAGAGAACCACGGGTCAGTAAAACGCTGCAAATTATTACACAATGGTTTATTATTTTTCTATATAGATCACTCGTCCTCAAAATCACCAACCATCCAGTATGAAAAAAAAATCAAAAAAAATCAAAATCACCAACAATTGATCGCATTTCGGTCAGCTCT